>CM022878.1:21156909-21167621 GCA_012654025.1 Pachypsylla venusta | reverse complement strand
ATTATGCCTAGCCTACCTGAATCAGGCTTGAAAATAAGCAGACCACATTCTTTAAAGCAAGTCCTGATTTTTTTAAATACACTTTTAGAGTTGATCAATAATCATTTCAATAGGAGTTAAGCAACGTTGAGCGCTATGTGTAGTGTATACATACACGTATCGTTGAATTTGTCGGGATGCACTTAGGCTGGTGAGGACAACTAAGTATCTGAGTAACCTTTGTCGATCTCCGCAAAACAGTAGTACTATGTTTTCATTTGGCTAAATATTTTTATTTACAATTTGACATATGTACAAAAGATAAAGCTATTGAATCAACGTCGGGCGTGGTCAGTACTTGGATGGGTGACCGCTTGGGAACACCACGTATCGTTGGCTAAGACGTTAAGCCAAATTAAAAAAAAAAAAGCTATTGAATACATTTACATAATTTACAACTGGAGTTTACATGTTTCGCCTCCTCCTGGAAATATCCTCAAAACTACTCTATATGTAGCTATAAAAACAAGCTAGTCCTAAAATCAAAGCCACCAATGTGGGACCAAATATTTTAGGTCTGGATTAATAATATATATCGAAAATTCGACTTATTTATTCCCAATTTATTATGATGCCAATCATCCTATACACCGATCAAACAGAATACTAAATTGGTGGAACCATGAAATACAGAAAAAAATGTAAATTACGAGTATATTTTAAATTGCAGAGCAAATTGTTTTCAGGGTGGTAAGTGTACTACCGAAATCCTATTCCTAGACAAACCAGACTTACAATATATGTCTGTCAGTTGGCCAGAGGTCCAGACCGTTGAAAAATTTCACAGATAGTGAGATCAAAAACTACGGAGTACTTCTGTGGTTTATGACGACCAAAAAGGTTTCAGTTTGGTCTCACGATTTTCACTTTTGGGGGTCTATGCTCGGTAATTTTTCGTTATCTCTTTTAGCCCAGAAAAAAATGGTAAAAAGACCCGATAAATAGCGTCATTTTTGGCGGTAATAGATAGATATAGACGAGTTTATCGTCTAGGGTCATAGGCACCCCTATTTTTAGATTTAATTATATTAGCTTTAAAATCTTCATTATTTTAAGAAATTAGGTGACGCTAATCCTTGAGCACTGAGCAGGTATGAGATAGTGGCTGGTGATTTCTTTGTTCCATTTTTATGGAGTCTGCATTAGTCTGGAATATTTTGAACAGTCAGTGTAGGCCTATTACAAATGTGTACTCAAATTCATCTGAAAATTTGTCCCTGACTTTTTCTTTCATATAAATAGAAAGCAGATCATAAAAAGTAAAAGTTGAAGTGGAAGATATCTCGAGAAGATCCTCCCCTATCTTCTTGTACAATTGTACATCTTTGGTGTTTTGGACATTCGTTTTGGTTGTAACCTTGTAAATATGAAAACCATAACTTCGATCTAGGTTTCCCCATATTTCAACTCCGTAGTAAGGCACAAGAAAACAATCTCTGAAATATAAGTCTTTGGGGTTGTGCACCTGTTTAAAAATTGTGGATAAGTTACTTGTATTTCGGAGACAAGAAAACTAGTCTTGTAATACAAGAAAAAATAATTCAAATAGTACTTTTTTGATATAGATGGATTTGCCAGATTCAGTATAAACCAAGGACACGATAAATGATGTGTGTACTTATATTTACTATGTACCTAGAATGATCCTATACATTGACGTGGTTGTCCAGGTCACATTCACATCTATTACCTCAAATCACGAAAAGCCGATATTGGAATTTTCAAAACTTCATAAGAAATGTTCGACCTCGGAATTTTTTGTCCGTCCACATTTACTTAATGCATATAAAACAATGTTTGGACCCTTCAATTTGAGTTCCTTGAGTGCAATTTCAGTGTTATCTATTCCCCTTTTGTCCTCCATTAATGGCACTTGGGCATTGACCGATTTTAATTAAATGAATGTGTCATTTAGAATCTTAATGACTCCGAATCTTTTTGTTACATTCACGCAGATACATAGGGTACCGTACGAAAAACAACAACAACAACATATTTTCTATGTATATTATACTGCAGATGGGCAGAGTTTTTCTATCGCAAACACTATCCAGACATAAGTTTTATATCTATGTCGATTATCGGTATATTTGCAGCCAAACAAACTGAGCAGGGCCGGTTTAAGGCGGGAGCGAAGTGGCTACAGGCGGAACCAAAATCCAAAAGGTGCCAAAAGAGGCAAAAGAAGAAAAATAAATACGGCGGTAACAAAAAAAAACATAAATCAATGTCATTTGTCAAAACTGTCAAAGACATCTAGGTGTGAAAAATAGGAGAACATCACTCTGATTCAGTGCTCCTCAACCCTCAAAAGCAGCAGCAGGGCGTTTTGATAACGATAATTTTATATCGACATCCCTAGTCAAGTTCATTTTCAGCGTGGGAGTAAAACAAAGGGTTCGCGCACACATCACTCAGTGAAATAATACATTTTTTATGTGTATTTTTTTTCAGTTTTTTGAGTAACTTACTAGTTAAAATTTCCATCCCCTGGTATGAGAGGCGCCAAAATATTGTTCGCCCCCCCTCCTAAAAAAAATCTATGACCGGCCCTGAGCGAAAAAACGCTTCAAAGCTTTCATGAACATAATTAATTGAGACCTTGCTTTATCGAACGAGAAATACAGCAGCCAATTTGCATGTAAAAATTCAAAAGCTATTTGATACATGCATACACCCTTTTTCTGCTTGTTGCATCAAAGTGTAGTTTCATAATATTTCATATTGGATTTTGACGCAGTTCTTGCTCTCTACTGCAATTATTTAGAATTGTGGTTAGCCAACGATCATACCACGTTGAATATACCACCCGTCAGATCACTGAAGTTAAGCAACGTCGGGCGTGGTCAGTACTAGGATGGGTGACCGCCTGGGAACACTAGTCAGTTTCATTAAAAAATATAAGATGAATAAAAACAATTGGGGAAATTACGTGATATTGGCTGATTCAAGGAAGCACTCAGCCTCGTGAGGATAATTGATAAGCTGTTGTTGGTGTCAGCAGACAATTGATAAACTGCTGTATGCAGAGAAAACTAAAACTTAATGAAGCTAGTTGTAGAAAATGGGCTCTTCCTCTANTGTGTATTACACTCATTTGTGACTTCTTCGTGGATAGCGTGGTAGAGATCATCTGAATAATCAATTGAGAAGGAAGATGTCAATTGCTATAAATTTGACATTAGTACTGATACTGATCAGGTGTTAGCACGCAAATTGATGCAGGAATCCTCATTGCATCACGAATTAAAATGTCTTCCGATGCTTCTTATAATTTTTTTTGAAAATTTTAATCTACCTCTCGGGTAGCCGGAGAAATTAAAATTTCCCTGGGGACGAAATGAAATACATAGTACCATTTATATGGTTGACAATGGTTTCAATGCAAAGCTAAACAAGGACATAGCAACTTCAAGATCTGCAATGTTTATACTTTTTGAAATCAAGGGCATTTTAGTTGAAAAATATCTGCTCTCTAAACAGCAGAGCTTTGAAATGATGCACAGTACCTACAAGCACAACTCGCATAGATACTAGTCCCTGTAAACAAAGATAAAACAGAATTCATCCCTCCAAACGTTTGGTATATAAAAGATCTGGCCTTGACTTGAAGCATTGTGTTTACAAAAGAAAAAAAAAACCTTTAGGAAAAAAGACCAAACCTTTTTTTCTCCAAAATCTTTTGTTCAGATTTAATGAAGGAAATGGAGACCTTTTATGAGAGAGTTAGGCGGCTCTAGAGCTATTCCTAGATTTGTTAATTGAAAAAAAGAGTCATTCAAATATTTTTTTGGTCAGAAAACATAGACTTCATTGCGTGCCGCGTTCTGTAGGTTTACCTAAGGATTCCGTTTTTACACTTCTGAGCACTAGAAATGAAGCTCAATAAATGAAAACGAGATGTTAGGATCAATTTTGATGTGAGTATATGTTAAGATGCTCCCCGTTCAATTTCTCTGATTTCCTAACATTGTCTCGCTTTCAACTCAAATTCTAGAATTAGGCAACCCATCATTTCTGTGAGGTGTAAATTTAAAAGGCTTAAAAGTTATGGAGACATGGGAGCAAGTGTGTAGTCATAACCTTAGTCGACTTTTGGAAGCGACTGAGCGTTATGCGTTACACGCAGTATGATGTTCAAAAATGAGTTTGCAAAAATGTGAATAGACTGCGTATTCATTAAAAACATAGGTACCTGGATGTTTATTCATTGATCTACCCCCAGGTCTTCGGTAAAGCCCCTCTAACCCGCAATTATATTTTAAAGCGAGGACTATTATTTGTTCCTAATATCTGAACCGAGATAAATTTTATAAAGTACGAGTAGATAATAAAAACAGCAAAGTTTAATGTAAAAGTAGAGAGATGTTAGGAGCTATTGGTATTTAAATTTTAAGCAAAAAGAAATATAAATTGCAAAATCATCTGCAAATCTGCAAGGCAATAATAATAAACATAGAAACCGGTTTTAGTCTACGCAGAATGTTCATGTATAGCATGATTCTAAAAGATTGATGAAACTTCAGTGAAGAAATGTCCTCAAATTCAATATTCAGCAAAATAGAACAGAAAGTCAAGTTTACAAACTTATACTTCATTGATCATTCTTTTAAAAGTAACAGTCTAAGGAAGAAGGAAGTTTGTATCCCAGAAAACCCCTCCCCATGGAGAGTGACCTAACTAACTTAATTGTACTCCTCTCCGCCTTGTATGCATTTCATTTTCCGTTCATCAAGTCAGTGTCTGGACTTCTTGCGTAACCAACTTCAACAATGTATTGTTCCCTTTTTTTCTTCTTCTAATACGGACTCTTGAGTTTTTTCAATAATTTTGATATTGGGGACCATTAAACATTCACCTGATACCTGAATCTGGTAAATATCAAGACTGGGCAAGTACAGTTATGTTATTTTTTATCAAAATATTTTACCCTGGGAGCCGTAAGTATAGATTTGTCATGATGACGCCATATTTACTTAAACTCGCGAGCTCTTGTCTTTCTTCCCAAATTTTCTCTGCTAGCGGGATGATGATATCCTGCATGATATCATTAATGTAAAAGTAGAGAGATGCTGATGATATCATGATGCACTGATAAATTCGGGAAATTGATAATACTGTTGTTGCTGAGTTATTGCAACTCCAATGGACAGCAAAAATATATCTCTCTTTGTGGCACTGTCTATGAATTCTAGACTGGATTTTACTATCAAATAGTTTTTACTAATACCGGCGTGCCTGATCTGCAGTATCTCCGAGCTAGGTCTTGTCCATGATGAACCCAGTCAGTATTTCTTACCTCATTCCGATTCGTGCTCACCGTGTTCTGAATCACTTTAATAACTTGATTAGCTTGGACATTGGACGGACAGATCAACAACAAGTTTAATTTTATTCGGAAGATAAAGAGCAGATCTATGTATTGTGTGATTGCTAGGTTTGTTGCTAGCAAACATGTTTTGATAATGTTTCCTTTTCAGAAGGTTAATGAAAACTTTATTTTCCTTTTCAGAAGGTTTCGATTTCTTCGCGACATCGAACGATTAATATACACTGTCGGACAGACACAAATGGGACTGCATTGAGATTGAATTAATAAAGAATTACCCGAGTGCTTCAATGAATAATTACTATGGAAATATTCACATCTTTGTTATACATATAACATTTTGTTATAATGCTGACAACGGTTAGGTAGAGATGATTGAATGGGTAGGTAAGTGTCGAACTAACAAGATTACTATTCATATTTAGTAAGTGTCGAACTAACAAGATTACTATTCATATTTAGTAAATGTCGAACTAACAAGATTACTATTCATATTTTACTGTATTTTTTTATATTCATATTTTACTGTATTTTTTTATATTCATATTTTACTGTAGTTTTTTTATATTCTTATTTTACTGTAGTTTTTTTATATTAATATTTTACTGTATTTTTTTAAATTCATATTGTACTGCAGTTTTTTTTATTTCGAAAGAACTTTATTTTCAATTGATTGATTGATTTTTCGAAAAAAACGTAGCAACCTACAGTTTACTGGTTTTCGGTAAAGGTAATCAACCCTTTTACCGAAACCTTTTATCTGTAAATATTTCGAAAACTCATATAAAAATACCAACTTTGAATCCTTACGCCGCCTTTTTAACCAAAATGAGATGATGCCTATATGCATATACACTTTATAATAGTCTATGTAATCACATGTTTTTTTAGGGGCGGGTATAGCATCATCTCACCACAGGTATAGCTGCTATAGATTTGAGAAGGTCTACATCACTACGAGAAGGGAAGCAACCTTGCATGATGGAGAGGAGACAAGTGTACCCTTATAATGGAAAACATATGATTTCAGAGGATAATAGATGGGTATTCTTGCAGCAGATTACATACCAAACAAAGACCAGTAATCACTGGACTGGAGCATTTTCAAAACAAAAAAATTGAGGACTTTACGGTGCCTTACAATTTACAATTATCTGAAACAGATTTCCTTTTCAATCCGAAACCACATTCGCATTTAGTTCATGCTCGCTCTTTTTCTATACATTATTATTGAGGTTTACCCTCAATAATAATGAACTATATGAATTGTCGATGAAAAACTTGACCACCCTCCATGAGAATCGAACTCCAAGCACCTGGGCTGGTGCGTTGTCCTATTTATATTTCCGTTTTGATTTACCTTACATAAAATATTGACATAATTATTGTGCAAAATAATTTGTCCCTGCTGGTCGAGGCACATTCTATTCTTTCATATTTAATATTAAGACAGCCTGACAGATGTACCATCCCATGTCATGTCAAGCACAGCCTAGGAAAAATGTACAAACAAATTTAATAATACAGGACGTAATTTACTTTCTTACAGTGGTACAGTGAAAATAAAGTTTTGCTGTCGTGAAAAATATCCGTCCACCTTTGCCTCGCTAAAAAATGTCTTAGTCTGAAAAACAAAAAAATCAGTATCATTCGATGCGCCATTTATTGTACAAAGACTCTTTTTCCTCTTCTCCTCATTAACAGCAGCTAATAGCTAATACCCAGTTGTCCTCACAAGACAAACGCGTTGTCTCTACGAGATCTAACAAGACCAATTGTTTGCAAATGGAGGTCTGACCAAAAATTGTTGAAACCAATCGGCTGAGTGCACTCAAAAAGAACCTAAAAGTTGTGATGTAGACCCAATCCAAGTACTCCAGTAATCTGACGGACAATTAGTAACATCTGACTCTTTTCACAGACAGATTTTTTGTACCAAATTATATTTTGTCCCTAATAATTTCTATCAAGCACAAGCGCAGCTCTCTCTATCCATAGGGTTTCCGTTTATTTAAATTTAGCTGCAGGCGTATTATAAATGGAGAATTAATGACGAATGAAACTTTTTCGTTTGAGTAGCTACGCTTTTCCTTCGTATCGAATAATGTAAATACATTTGACCAAAGTTTCATGGTTGTAATTAGTTCATATTCTGGAAATATCCAGAATATGCGAAACTAAAAATGGCTACCCAGTTTTGTGATGATTCTCCATGTGTAGTATCATACGAACTCATTTAATAAAAACAAGTGAGTGTCTTTCTCTTTCATATATATAGAAGATATAGAAAATAAATATAGTCTGTTAGAGAGCATTCACACTAAGCAGTGACATTGTCGTGACCGGCAAGTGATCCGCCCAGCAAAACTAAAAATATTCTTCCAGGCAGTTGAAGGAACATGTTCATACCTAGGGTGACCAGAATTTTTTGGGGCCAAAGCGGGGCGCGGTTTTTTTTGGGAGGGGGTACGGAGGGGAAATTTATATGGAGGCCTTTATTTATTTATTGGTGTTAATGGCATGCAAAAATTAAACAGGTAGATAGAACTCTTTTACCTATTTAACTTTAATCCATTCTCTTAATATTTGTCAGTAGAACACATTTTCTTCAGCATGACGGGGCACTTTTTCAAATGTGCATGAAATTCTACACAACTTTTGTAGAAACTGAAGGCTGAGGGGAGAGAAGGCGGTAAACAAGGTCTCGTAATGTCGAAGAAATAGGGCTCTGTGTGTGTATGTGTGTGTGTTTTCATTCTTTAATATTAATGTATATGTCGCAGTAAACTTGTAGAGTCAGTAATTTTATTCAATTCCTAGGGATTTAGTAAAATCACGGAAAATAGACGAACGCGAGGATTTTCGACAAGTTTACTGAAATGCTTTAGGGTTTTTATAAAAACCCGGACCTACCCTAATCGTTAGGTTATAAAATCCCTAAATCATTTTAGTAAACTTGTCGAAAATCCTCGCGTTCGTCTATTTTCCGTGATTTTACTAAATCCCCAGGAATTTTATAAAATTACTAATTCTACAAGTTTACCGCGACATATATAATACACGCACTTACCTCTTACCTACTTGCTAGTCAAGTATTTTTTCTTTCTCTATCTTCTAAATAAAGTAGGTACACTACTCTATACTCAACATTACAAGCATTCGTGGTTGAGAGGTAGCGCTTCTACGATTAGCGGCAATCGCTTGCCGTTACTGTCACTGCGAGCGGAAAAAATGGCTCTATATTTTATTACATCTTAGGATAAAAATATGTGCGCTTCTTTCCACTCGTATTTTGCGCTCCTAGGCGCTACAATTTTAGACAAACATGTGTGCTCCTGGTTATATCGTAAGGGTCAATTCGCGCTGATGGGTAGTCTTTTGATAGTAAGACGACTCGGTCGTAATATAATTTGGATCTCATTACTTTTATAAGCCGCATTTTGGATGGAGCCCATTTCTCACATTTATGTAAAAAAAACATATCTTGCGATGTTTTCCAATGATATCATCAATGATTATTGAAATACATAATTTATAAATGTACTTTTTCGCTTAACTGACACACATTACAAAGACCAATCATCCAATAAATTTTCAAGTTTCTAGCAACACTGCAAGTATTCTCTAATTTTGATGTGAGAGTCAGTGAATATTTTAGCCAACGATCAAACCACGTTGAATGCACCAGTTCCCGTTAGATTACTGAAGTTAAGCAACGTCGGGCGTGGTCAGTATTTGAATGGGTGACCGCTTGGGAATACCATGTATCGTTGGCTCATTTTTCCGGCACAACCCAGGCTGGGTGAGGTCAATGTGGGTAGCTGGTTTGCAAGTTTCCAGCGAATGGAGGGTAAAACCCCCGCCTTGAATGACCAATAGATGTTAAAGAGACGTTAAGCCAAATTAAAAAAAAAAAGTCAGTGAATATACACATAGCGTGTCTTAGTGCGGATATTAGCTTACTGTGTTCCTAGATTTACTTCATAAAAATCGGAATATCGGCCCTAACTGGAAAACCGTTTGACATTTTTAATTTCTGATAATTTTTATGTTTTAGTGGAGAGAGTTCTTTCCCATCAATGTTTCGATATCTCAAAAACAATTAGTGATACACATGTCTCGTACATTTCGTACATATACTTGCATGTACATATACTTGCTTACTCGTACATATACTTGCTTACTCGTACATTTCGTACATATACTTGCATGTTAAATCAAGTTAGTGTTTTCGTCATTTTCACTTCTGAGGTCAGAAGGCGTATGTACTCTTGAGGAATGAGTAGAGGATATATCTTCAAGGAAGATATTTTCTACGCGTAATACAAGAAGTCCTCAGTAAAGTAGATCCCGACAAAGAAATCGCAATAATTTATAGGCATTGTTAAAATTCCAACTTGTGGAGAAGTAAATATTTTGGAATTTTGGACCAGTTAAAAATTTATATACACACCTGAAATCCATTGTTTGGTTTGCAAGAAGTTGAGATGAGCTCAGGTCAGTCCACATATCAACCTACCTTTAATGTCAATCCTGGACTCACAATGAAAACAAGATCATAAAACTTTGCTGTCAGTTGATGATTTCTTAGGATTACAGAGCGCGGAGGAGATTCTGATTCTATCAAAGTAATTTCCATTAATTTCACATTTCTTCTCTTTTTCTTGTTTCCTCTTATGACTGGTTAGCTGTCTCAGATTATTATTGTATAAAATTCTTCATCTGTTTATTTATGTATTTACTGTCGTATTAGATACCGAATCACGTGGTGTTAAAAATAATAGTTATGAAATGAATCAAATTTTGAGGAATAGAATGCAACTTTTGAGCTTTGTCCAGCCAACAACTTTAAAACATTGAATACACCAGTTCCAACCAGACCAGTGGAGTTAAGCATGCTCGGGTGTGTTAGTTCGCTCGGGGACGCCAGGTGTTGTTCGGGGTGCACTCCAACCAGGACAACAGAGTAATTGTTGTTTATTAAAACACTCCTCCTATAAACAAATTTCCACCGAATGTAATTAGTTTAAACCCTGATATTCCTCATTGATTATTTTAAACCCTGATATTCTTAATTTTTAATCTATACAGTTGATATAATGACTGACTGACTGATAATCAAAGTAGCTTCACGATGGCTAAACCTAGAGCCTTGAAATTTGGCACACAAATCTCTATTAGTATGAAGGTGCGTAATAAAAAAGGAAAAAATCGAATGTTCAAGTGGGATCAAGTTACCGCCAAAAATGTTGCTTTTTAGCAGGTCTTTTTGTGATTTTTTTTTCTGGGCAAACTAAAGGAGAATATACCCCCCCAAGTAAGTATATAAGGACCCAATAAAAAA
>CM022878.1:21134681-21148989 GCA_012654025.1 Pachypsylla venusta | reverse complement strand
ATCTTATAGTTATCGATGATAAAGGTAGAGACAGTCTATGATAAAGGTGTCCGTCATCATAATTATATCATATAGTTATCGATGATAAAGGTAGAGACAGTCTATTATTGTAAAAGTGTCCTTCATCTTACAGTTTTTCTCATATTACATTGTAATTTTATACAAGCACCAAACTCATTCGTACACTTTGTAATTTTTTCCAAATTTCCCCGACCTGTCGGTAATTTTTATAGAAGTAAAAATAGCCAATGTTAAAAAATAAAATAGTTGCAGGTCGAACACAATGAGGTCTAGTTTTAAAATAACGCCATGATTTTTCAAGTGATGAGGCAATTGAGGCATGGCTGTATAAACTTGTCCTAACCTTTCTGAATGGGGAATAATAGCTCAAATGTAAGTAATTGTACAAAATGCTAGAAATAGTACGAAATGGCTTTTCCATCCAAGCAGTGGATCCGGATTCATGAGATCCAACTTTTGAATTTACCCTAGAAAAATTCGGGCAAACCGAGGATGTGATCATATTTCAGTTCTTTGAGATCAAAAGTTTTGACTGAGCCACCCACATTCTTTCCGCAATAATAGAATCGTTTTTGGTCACTAGATTTAGCCATCGTTGATCATAAGTCAGTCAGTGAGTGCTTTAGTACCTATACAACTGGGCTTTGTGTTTTATAAGTATAGATTAATAACAAATAAAAAAAAAAATGTAACAAATAAAAATCTTTATACTTTAGAAAATATTGACCCATTGAGAGGGGGGAGAGTTATATCACAGAAATACGCTCAGATTTTATATGAGTCCTGTATTATAGGCAAAATTAATGTATTAGAAGTAAATTTCAACATTTTAGAATAATTGTTACCTATTGTCCGTAAAACAAGCCAGTAATAATGCAAAACAGGCATTTGTGAATCAAGTAAAGCCAAAAAAACACTTATAGGAATTGTAATAAGTGTTTTATGATAAAGGGCCCTGTTTAGACACTTTCTGAAACCCTCTATTGTATAGGCTACGTACGATCCTCACTATTCACTGAAGATGAATGTTATTATCATTAGGTCGAGAATTTCTATCATACCCACACAAGTCCCAAGTTTTTTCTCGCCGAAGAAGTTTCTTCTCGCCATCTATCCCCGGGTTTGTGCAATAGATATAATAACAAACACAATATCCAAAGGTTCAAGGTACAAAAATAAAAAAGTTACTTTAAACACAGCCCTGTAGAATTATGTCAAAGTCACGCCACTGTCTGCAATGCAGAAAATGATAAATTTTGATTTTATTAATCCATGCAGTAACACACTTGGCAGACGCTTGCAACTTTAAAATAAAATTTGAAAAACACTTTAAAATAAAATTGTTGCGCAACATTTAAATTCTTTTTCTAAAATGACAAATTTTTGTGTTCGACATATCACTTGTAATTTGCACAGTTCATCCGAGTTTGATTTGTACAGTTCATCGGCATAATATATCAGTTGTAATTTGTACAGTTCATCCGAGTTTGATATGTACAGTGCATCGACATATCACTTGTAATTTGTACAGTTCATCGACATATCACTTGTAATTTGTACAGTTTATCCGAGTTTGATTTGTACAGTTCATCGACATATCACTTGTAATTTGAACAGTTCATCAGAGTTTGATTTGTACAGTTCATCGGCATATCACTAGTAATTTGTACAGTTCATCCGAGTTTGATTTGTACAGTTCATCGACATATCACTAGTAATTTGTACAGTTCATCGACATATCACTTGTAATTTGTACAGTTTATCCGAGATGGATTTGTACAGTTCATCGACATATCACTTGTAATTTGTACAGTTCATCCGAGTTTGATTTGTACAGTTCATTGACATATCACTTGTAATTTGTTCAGTTTATCCGATTTTGATTTGTACAGTTCATCGACATACCACTTGTAATTTGTACAGTTCTTCCGAATTTGATGAAACTTTCTGGCCTTATCAGGCTAGGTGTCCAGATACTTGTAATTTGTACAGGTCATCCGAGTTTGATGAAACTTCCTGCCTTGTCAGGCTAGGTGACCTCGACCAGATACTTGTAATTTGTACAGTTTATCGGAGTTTGATAAAATTTTCTGGTCTTGTCAGGCTAGGTGTCCAGATACTTGTAATTTGTACAGTTCATCCGAGTTTGATGAAACTTCCCGCCTTGTCAGGCTAGGTGACCATTGTAATTTGTACAGTTTATCGGAGTGTGATAAAACTTTCTGGTCTTGTCAGGCTAGGTGTCCAGATACTTTTAATTCGTACAGTTCATCCGAGTTTGATGAAACTTTCTGGCCTTGTCAGGGTAGGTATCTAGATAGTTCCTATTTCATCACTCTTGCCTACGCATGCGCAAACGAGGTTTTACTGATATACCTACATAATAGAATTTCTTGGTAATGGTTGGTCCAATTACGAGTAATTACAGTTATTCAACAGAAGTGAAATGGTGGAGAAGCTAATTTTTCATGAAATTTCTATTTCTCAATACGCTGAGTTAATTCATACATATAATATGTACTTATATAGATTATAGACAGTGTATCTCGAACTGTGGGACCATTGGATACTGCTTGAAGGAGAAGATAATATTGTAATTGTACAACAACCAACATCTTNCCAGACACTTGTAATTTGTACAGTTCATTCGAGTTTGATGAAACTTTCTGGCCTTGTCAGGCTAGGTGTCTAGATAGTTCCTATTTCATCACTCTTGCCTACGCATGCGCAAACGAGGTTTTACTGATATACCTACATAATATAATTTCTTGGTAATGGTTGGTCCAATTACGAGTAATTACAGTTATTCAACAGAAGTGAAATGGTGAAGAAGCTAATTTTTCATGAAATTTCTATTTCTCAATACGCTGAGTTAATTCATACATATAATATGTTCTTATATAGATTATAGACAGTGTATCTCGAACTGTGGGTCCATTGGATTCTGCTTGAAGGAGAAGATAATATTGTAATTGTACAACAACCAACATCTTTTCCGTCAGAATAAGCTATGAAACAGTGTGAACCAGGCCATAGTATACAGGAAAGGTACCAGTAGAAAACGCACGAAGACATCCAATCAACATCATACCAGCCAGAAAATGCTAAAGGACCTCTGCGTCTGCAGTGTGAACCAGGTCATGGTATACATAAAGGACGTCATTTATAAATGTGCCACGGGTAAATAACCATTTGGTAGGTAAAAATAAGTTAGGGATTATAACAGGTAAATACCCAAAAATGAGATATTTGTAAAATTAAAATAATTTTGATATTTCCAGCAAAGACAATCTCAAAATATTCTGATTGGAATGGGACATTCGTACCAATATAGATCATAATGATGTACAAATATACTTTCAGCACACAAGCCAGCTACCTCATTCCATACGTTTACTTTCCTATTCTATAAAAATATGCTGTGAACATCCCACGACCCTCCTTATCTATAAAAAGAAGAAGAAACTATTGTAATGGGCAGACATTCGATGTGGAGTTTTCAATGCCAAAACACGTTTTGAGGTCCCCGGAGCCCAAATCTCGAGTTTCAGCCATTGGTCCGTGTGTTGTGAACAAAATGACTCGGTAGAATGTTTCGTGGTCTATGTATATAATATACATACCAAATTTCAAGTCTCTGGGAGTAACTACCGCTCCGTTTCCAGACGGGATCCATAAAAACTGCCAAAAAGCGGCAAAACCGCCTAATTAAATTTTGAGAAGCTTAAATACAAAAAGGACTGACACACACATAGATCAATGGCTAAAACTCGAGATTTGGACTCTGGGGATCGAAAATCTCAGCCCATTACAATAATTTCCTTTTTATAGACCTGAAATGTTCAATGCCAAAACACGTTTATAGTTCCTCAGAGCCCAAATCTCAAAGGCGGCTGACGAACAAATTTTTTTATTCGATTTTTCTATTCTACGTACCTTGAAACGTAAAATATCAATTTTTTTTTGTGTGTGTGGGGGGGGGAGGGAATTTTTTAAATAATCAAACTCATGTGTCATATTAGCAGAATTCTTTTTACTTAACATCGACGATTATTACCAGTCACCTACATGGACCAGAGCCAGCTTGGGTTGGGCTGGGCTGCAAACCAACCAAGTAAAATCTCGCGGGACGTATTCGACAGGTGTATTCAATGTGATCTTGACGCTGCGCTGGCTAGGATTTATTTCTTTTGTGTTCGAATAATCTTTGTATGATATCATTAGATACTAGCGGATAGTGATTACACCAGTTCCCGTCAGATCACTGAAGTTGAGCAACGTTTGGCGTGATCAGTAGTTGGATGGGTGACAGCCCGGGAACACCACGTATCGTTGGCTCTTTTTTCCGGCCCAACCCAGGCTGGGTTAGGTCAATGTGGGTAGCTGGTATGCAAGTTTCCATCGAATGGAGGGTAAAACCCCCGTCTTGAATGACCACGAAAGAGACGTTAAGCCAAATTAAAAAANAAAAAAAAAAAAAAAAAAAAAAAAAAAAAAAAAAATGAATTGCCAAAGGTTATATCATACGATTTGATGAGACTATCAAATAAAATAATTTTCTATGCCATTTTGTTTTATATTATTACATAGCAACCAGATTTTATTTATCTGTGATAAATATAATTTTGAAATTTTAATTTTTTTATTTCCAACACGATTTCTGATCAAAAGTTAACTTAGTAATTTAGTTTTTCGTCACTTGTGTATTTTCGATAATTGAGGACTTATGCGTCCACAGACGCCTCAGAAATATTTCTTTAATGTGAGATTGACATAATAGACAATTTTTTGTTTATTTTGTGTTTAATCACAACCAAATTGCGAATTTCTGGTACCAGTGTGATCGACAAACAGTACCATTTGAAGTCAAAAAATGACAAATATATGGAATTATGACAAAAAATGACAAATATATGGAATCATGACAAAAAATGACAAATATATGGAATCATGACAAAAAATGACAAATATGTATATGGAATCATGACAAAAAATGACAAATATATGGAATCATGACAAAAAAAGACAAATATATGGAATGATGACAAAAAATGACAAATATATGGAATGATGATAAAAAATGACAAATATATGGAATCATGACAAAAAATGACAAATATATGGAATCATGACAAAAAATGTCAAATATATGGAATCATGACAAAAAATGACAAATATATGGAATTATGACAGATATGCAATTGTTGCGGAAATGAAAAATAGAAACATGTTAAACTAAAAATGTTTTGGTAGGCAATATAGGTACTATGTTCAAAACAGTTCCATTGTACAAATGCTGTGACGTTCTTCCTCTGGTGGGTATCTTGCCAAAGTGGTCCGCACCCAGTACCAGTATCGTCTTTACTTTGCAAAGTTCTTCCTCTGGTGGGTTAATTTATTTTTATTGTATTTTTAAAATTGAAACAATAAAAGAAAAAATAAACGCTTGTTTGTTTTAATTTTAAAAACACAACGAACTTTATATGGAAATAAATTAAAAATTAATGTCACAAAGGTGTCAAAATACCTTTTGAGCAAACCAAAATCAGGTTTTTTATAATTATTATTGTTTTTGGTATTTTTACATTAAGTTTTAAAACTCACTATAAGATAGGGGAGGATTTCACAAAACATTTTCACTTCACAAGTGCATTATCGTGAAATTTATTGCCTCTTAATTCTCCTTTGAAAGATTTTTCTATTGACATCAGTTGCGGGAAGAAATGTTTCCCCATAGGAAAAGAGGATCTCCGTGGTCTATATAGTTGTCATTACATTGGGTCCTGAGATCGATAAAAGCCGAAGTCGTAATTTTCAAGATTTACAAATATGTACAAATATTACGATTTCGTGTTTCGATGTGTTAACGGATGCATTTGACTTCGTGAGTGCAATTGATTCGTCGGGAAGAAGGCGACAATAAGTGCCGTCAGGGTAACTTTGTCAAGTTCATGAGATATTTGGGGTACATCAGTAATCCTGATCACTTCACCTTTTTTTTACAGTTCGGCATGGATTGCTCATATCTAATTATCAGGAAACTTTATCGCCTCACAGTGGATTTACTGATTGTAATGATTTGTGTATCAGGAAAATCTATCGCTTCAGACTCGGCACTGGTTGTTGATATCTATTAATAGGGAACTCTATCACCTCGTACTAGATTTACAGATTCGGCACTGGTTGTTGATATCTATTAATAGGGAACTCTATCACCTCGTACTGGATTTACAGATTCGGCACTGGTTGTTGATATCTATTAATAGGGAACTCTATCACCTCGTACTAGATTTACAGATTCGGCACTGGTTGTTGATATCTATTAATAGGGCACTCTATCACCTCGTACTAGATTTACAGATTCGACACTGGTTGTTGATATCTATTAATAGGAAACTCTATCACCTCGTACCAGATTTACAGATTCGGCACTGGTTGTTAATATCTATAAATAGGAAACTCTATCACCTCGTACTAGATTTACAGATTCGGCACTGGTTGTTGATATCTATAAATAGGAAACTCTATCACCTCGTACTAGATTTACAGATTCGGCACTGGTTGTTGATATCTTTCTACCTGTTACTCTATCACCTCCTAATGACAACAATACCGAGTTATATAAATACAGTCAGTTCATAGCAAGTACACTGACCTTTATTTGGCTCGCAGGTTGACAGCTGTCAACTGAAAATGGGAAGTTTGCGTGTTGTCCCGGATTAAGATAGACACTTGACTGTTTATTTCAATCTTGATTAATAAAACTAACTTATAAATAAAATATAAAATAAATGCCCGCTATCACTATCACAGAGGAAATTTATTTTATTCTAAAAGGTCAAGGTGGTCATCAAGCGACAAGGATGGCAAAGCTGGAGATATAAATATATCTTTTATTATATAAGGGAAAAATGTATTCTTCTTGCTGGGGAAAATGCAAATTTAGGAATTTTAATTAAAAATAATTCTAAAGGACGCGTCAATGAAATGTTGAATACCACTTCTCGTAAGATCACTGAAGTTAAGTAACGTCTAATGCGGTTTTTACCTGGTTTATGTCCAAGTAGTTACGTTCGAGCCCTCGTGATGCTGGCTATTCTCGACTAAACCCAGGTTATGCAATCAATGTAATGTGCACTGAGAAAACTGCTTATTTAAGTTAAAAATACATAGTTCTTAAATCCGAACATGCATATATTATCAATTTATATACAAACCTAGTGAAATATTTTTTATTGATAAGTAATGTGAAGTATACCTATTCTAAATAAAGCCCCTTTAACTCTACTGAACAGCTTCTCAGTTATCCTGAGTTGTTCACAAGATCAGAAGCTGAGTGCACTCCGATAAATCCAAATGACACGTAGCGTTCCTGGTCGGACTCCCATCTAAGTACGCACCAAAACCAATGTTTCTTAACTCTGACGAGAACTGGTGTGCGCAACGTAATAAATTGCTGGCTATACTATTTTCTTTACGTATTTTGATACCCCCAGAAGGAACCCCACATTGGGTTATCAGTTTACTGGATAAGAAATCACTACATTTTTTTCATCAATAATCAATTTTATATTCCTAACATTGTGTCTGGGATGAAGTTCAACCTATATACCTGCGCATGTTGTGTTTTTTTTTAAAAAAAAAATACAGATTTTCTAAGAAGTATTTTTGACAAGGTTAACCAATTTACCATTGTAAATTATCCAATGCTCAAAAACTTCGGAAAATTGGCATTAATAATGAGAAAAAATTTTAGAATTTTCTTTGAATTTTTTTTTCTAAAATTCTAAAGCTACGAAAAACTTTTGTGTATAAGAAGATATACACAAATGGGTAACAATGAATGTGTCGGGTAAACAATATGAAGGTCGCATTTCAGGAATAGGGTTATTATTTTACTGGATAAAAACATGCGTCCTTGAAAATATATCAATTTAAGGGAGGGGGGACATTCGGATCCACTGTGTATGCTCGTAACATTCTCTTTTTGATGTAACGTTTTTTTGAAACATATACGAGATGTAATAAAAAGCAAAAACCTACCCATTCACCACTTCACCAAAAACTTTACTGACCGAACGAAGTCAGGTCTAGTTTTGACAGCACGATTTTTCTTTAAACGACTGTTTGTTCTATGATATAACTTTCGAAAGCCTTGTCGATACTTCGATAGCTGATTAAGTTGGGTAACTTTGGGGCCACCCGGGATTAATTGGAGGCCCATTATTTGGGTGAGGTCTACACGAATTTACTAGTAGGTTCTTTTTGATGATCAAAGTCTTGAAGGAGGGAGGGATAAAGCGAGAGTCCTCAGGCGCCCCTTTTAATCAACCACCAGGGGAGGATGGAGGTCTACAAAAAAATAAAATATAGCTTGATTGCTCCAGGATATGATACGATGTCAGTAATAGGAGCCGCGTCATAGTAGGTATACAATACACATCTTAGAATATGTTGTGTTCAAAACGAAAGGTTCGCCTGCCTCCTATCGATGGGAAAATTTTCTGAACGGGCATAGGTAAGCAATGTACGTATATTGCTAGTGTAGCTCATGAAAATATGGAGTAAACACATTATTTAGGTAATATTTTGTTTGCAGCAGGCGCGGAATCAAAAGAACATTTTGGGGGGAACTATATCTCAACTGCACACAACATTTTGACATTTTTCATTGATGTAAGTATTGCTATAAGTACCATTATTTGAGGACAGATAGCGTTGTTTACAAATGTTTCCATTATAGCAACTTGTTCTAAAATCACATAAACATAATCACTCTGACGATGGGTAATGTGTTTGGTGTATTTTGCAGAACAGGAAAAGAGCATTTGGAATGGTTGGTCTAAATGCCATTAACTTGGCTACGAATTACTGACATACCCACTTTACTCACTGACATACTCACGCTATCTGATGTATTCTTCTGTTCCGTATAACTTTAAAAAATAGCTCGAGGGAAATAGATAGGTACAGCTCAAATGACAAAATTGTCCCTGAAACGGAGGTATATTTTGAGGAGTTCGACTAAATCATAATCTGACGGGTTAAATAATGGATAGTAGATAGGAGTCAGTTCTCGAAGACGATTATTTTCAAAAAAAGAAAATGTGATGAAAATTCAATAGCCGAATCCACGTATTTCTTTCTAACTGCTTTTGAGGGTTTCGTAACTGAAGGGTAACCCTATTAGTGTTAGTCCATATGTCACGGGACTCTATCTCACAAATTGTAAGAAGTATCCGGTTAAAGCTTTTACAAATTGTGGGTATTAGTCTTATAAATTGTGACAAAAAATAAAAATCTCAAAAAATTAAAATAGCCATCACAGCTTTACAAGGATTTAAAAAAATACAACTTGTCATTCACAGAGTTTCTTTTTCTGCAACAGATGTTAGAGACTAGTCATTTTGTGAACTGTAGATCCTGGTGAATTCAAATAAGGGCCCCAGTGGAAATTCTATGAATATAATAATAAAAGTTCAATCCAAGTGTCATCAAAAGCGGACAAGACCGTCGAGAGTTATCGTGGAACGAGCAGACTAAAATTCGTTTAAGGAAAAATCGTGTTGTTAATACAAGGTAAGCTAAAAGTCACCATGGGGTTTAAAAATTTAATAACTTTTTCGTTAAATATATATATATATATTTCAAATTATATAAATAACACCGAGAATAAATAATGGGGAGATTCACAACTGAACAAAGAACCAGAATAATAGAATTTTATTATATAAATCAGCGATCAATTATATTTTAAGGCGAAATTTTTAAAGAGCGAATAATTTCCAAAAATTAATTGGCCCGCGCGTTCGCCAGATTTGTCAGCACCCGACTATTTTCTTTGGGGTTATTTGAATAAGCGAGTATATGTAAATAAGCCGGAGACCTTCCTTAACCCAAGGCCAACATTTGCAGAAATTCTAACGCTACAACCACAAATTTCGAAAGATGTTATGACAATTTTTAAAACAAGCTCATTATTGCGAAACTGAAAAAAATCCATTTTGTTATTTTATAATCTCAAAAAAAAAAATATATATCTAAACGAAAAAGTTATTAAATTTTTAAACCCCATGGTGATTTTTGGTTCACCCTGTACTAGACTTGATCAAACCAATGTGTTCTGATGTACCAAGTTAACTGCAACAAATCCAAACTGAAGGTCAATAACATCCTCAGAAAGCTGGCAGGCACATATTGGGGAGCCCAGCCACATGTACTGCGAACGTCTGCATTGGCAGTGTGCATATCAGCAGCTGAATATTCAGCCCCTGTTTGGCGAAACTGATCTCACACCAAGCAAGTAGATACGGCAGTCAATGGGAAGGCTAGAATAAATACTCGATGCTTTAAACCTATCCCCGTCAAGCACCATTACCCGCTTGCAGGGATAGCACCACTATCCATATATACGAAGAAGAGTAGCTGCTGAAATTGAACGACATAAGCAGATGTCCAACCCCAAACACCCCTTCTTCAGCCAAACCATCCAGGCAACAAGGTTAAAATCAAGGAGAAGCTTCATCCACTTGACACAACCCACAACATCTAGCTCTGAACACCGCAGTGTTGAACGTTAGAGGCTGGATACTCCTGAAGCCTTGATTGACCGTAAAGAAGAACCTACACACGGGTGTAACTTACCTTGCACTACTTGGAAGAGCCTGAATCGCCTTAGGTCTGGGGTGTCGAGGTGTAAGTGCAATTTGAAGAAGTGGGGTTAAAAGGATGAAGACATCTGTGATTGCGGACATGTGCAGACACAACGTCTGCTCACGTACAGTCAGTTAAACCAAATCTACACCCAATGACCTGATCAATGCAAATCAGAACGTAATAGATGTCGTACGATTTTGGGAACACAAGATATGATCGGTGAAGTTGAGTCGGACGAGGAAAGTAAGTAATTTCCCGAAAGTTGCCCCTGGCCCATATTGTGTTCTGTGCGTGTATGTAGGTACCCAATAACCCAATGACTGATAACAAACATTTCCACTATCAAAACAATTCTCAGAGATGCTTATGGTGCTCAGATATGGTACAGGGGCGGATTCAGAGGAGAAATTTGAGGGAGCAAACCAGGCAAATTAAATTCATTATGATAATGTGTCGATAAAGAATGATTTTACTTTCAATGCGAATATAAACGACAATTTGAAACATTAAAATCAATGCAGTGTTTTCCTGTAAGACACACACGGTGTAACAGGTTGTTGTGCCCAATGGCAAAGGTGTTATACAATGGATGAAAACAAACATTAAAATCAATGCAGTGTTTTCCTGTAATACATACACGGTGTAACAGGTTGTTGTGCCCAATGGCAAAGGTGATATACAATGGATGAAAACAAACATTAAAATCAATGCAGTGTTTTCCTGTAATACATACACGGTGTAACAGGTTGTTGTGCCCAATGACAAAGGTGATATACAATGGATGAAAACAAACATTTTTGCTTGCATTGATTTTTTATGTGAGCTTTCGTTACAAAAGTTATTTATGTTATTTTTTAATCCGTCATATCTCCCTTGTTCCTGCTCTCATTTAGAAAAACTAAAATGATTTGGAGAGTTTAGAATAAGGACTGCAAAAACGTCCTCCCTTTTTTGGTATCATCAAAAATCAAACTAATAAAATGTCGTCCATTTGAAATATTTAAAGTCAATTTTCTCAAAATCTTCTCTATGAATTTATATTTTTTCCTCTCATTTAATAGAGCATAAACAATGAAATAACTTTTGATACCAATGGCTTTTTAAAAACAAAACAAAAAATAACCGTGTATCTTTCTGCGGCAAAACGCGACACGAGACTTCATTACAAATCATTTTAGTTTTTCTGAAACAAGGGAGATATAACCGATTGAAAAGTAACAAAAAATACACTGTAATTTAGTATCAAAAGCTCAAATTAAAAACCGATTAAAAAAACGTTTGTTTTACTCCATTCTAAAACACCTATAACGCTGGGAACAATAACCTGTTACACCCTGTAGTGAGTCATAAATCGGCCAAAAGCCATCAAAAGTAGATTGAACTTCAAACAAAGTTTCGTGGCGCATTTCATGCATAAAATTAATATGAACAGGCACCAGATTTCAAATTTCTAGCTATTACCTACCGTTAACCGTTTTCTTTTTATGCCAGGTTAGTCAAAACCGCTAAAAACGACAAAAACGACGTGATGCAATGACGTAATGTTATGTAATTTTTGTGTTAAATTACACAACATGTTTCTAACAAGCAAAGAGATTAGCAAGAAATCTGGAAAACATGATTCATTATGTTCAATGGAATAGCAATAGTTGATACCAAGTTTCGTCAGAAGCAGATGGGCGTTCGAGAGTTATCGTGGAACGAACAGACAGACAAACGTACGTTTAAAAATTGACCTATCAACTAAAAATTGATAATAAAACTAGACCCCGCTTTGTTCGGTCAATACACATATTCAATTTACTACATTGAATATAATAACAAGAGATTAACTTTATCAAATCACATGTACCAAGGCATTGTTGTTAAAACAAAGATAAGGAAGCATGTTTTAAAACAAAAACAAAAAATGAAAAAAAACTTCCTCCATTTTCTTTTTCTCCCTGTAGGGCTAAATGTGCCGCATATAGGAAGGAAAACAAACATGCAAAAAGAATTTAGTTAAATGTAGAACACAATTCTTCATATTTGCTTTTTGCTTCTCTCCGAGCAGATAATATCACCATCAAATTATAAATCTATTTTTTTTACAAGTGCATAGGTATAGTTCCATTAACTGTAGAATTCACTAAAATAATGAAAACCAAAAACTTATCAACTGATTGCATGAACGTAATGAGTAAAGCCCGGATTATAATCGCCAAAGTATACTTTAACATATTCTTTAGGAGAAAGGACAAAATATTTCTAATGATGAAATATGGAGTCAAAAACTAATCAGCTGATTGCATGAACGTAATGAGTAAAGCCCGTAGGTATACTTTGTATTGAGTCAGATTTATTGAAGAAAATTGATATTAATGATATAATTGATGAATTTGCCGAAAACGTTTGTAGAAAGCGACATGTTTAAAATGTAGTTGGTAATTTTATTGATATTTTTACTTTTTAATAGTAAAATTTTTATGAAAGCTATAAGTTTTTATTTTAATCGAAAAAAAAAGGGAACGGACGTGAAAAAAGGGCCCCCAAATTGGTAGTTGCCTAGGGCCCCGTTGAGGGTTAATCCGGTCCTTTGTGTAATCCGGCATTTTACAAAACGTATAAAAATAATAATGCTATGATTTATAAGAAAAACGAATTGTCTTTCTTATGAACTCCTCAGGGGCATGGCCTTTCTAGGTTAGTATTTCTGGCCAGAAAATATCGCGGACGCGAAACCGTACAACACTTGGCTACCAAATTAGAAGAAAAAAAAATTGCAGAATCTCATTTTTGTTATAGATGGAGCAGAGTTTCACATTTTTATTCAATTTGAGTTTTCAAACAATATTAAGAAGCCTAGCTTCTTACATCATGATACGTTATGACTTCCTTCAGATATACATATGTATTCAGTATGCATAATTTTTCTTTAAAAAAAACGCTTAATACTAGTAAGAGATAAACTAGTAACATGTATGGTCAACAAGTCTAATAGTTTCTTCCACCGAAACATCTTTGAATGCTTAATACAAGTAAGAGATAAACTAGTAACTTGTATGGCCAACAAGTCTAATAGTTTCTTCCACCAAAACCTCTTTGAATGCTTAATACAAGTAAGAGATAAACTAGTAACTTGTATGGTCAACAAGTCTAATATTTTCTTCCACCAAAACCTCTTTGAATGCTTAATACTAGTAAGAGATAAACTAGTAACATGTATGGTCAATAAGTCTAATAGTTTCTTCCACCAAAACCTCTTTGTCCACCGGCGGTGGCGCCTCCTCCGCGTTTTGAATGAAAATGAGTTTCTCCCCCTGGATAAGTGGAATCATATCCCCATCCTTCCGGAGTATTGTAATAGTTTTGAATCCCATAGCCTCCTGAACTTCCACCAAATCCTCCTCCTTGAGAACCTCTTCCAAAGCCAGCTTGGGATCCAAAACCTTGGGCAGCTCTACTAAAACGTTTGCTTGATTCAAACTCCATTTCATTTTGACCACCAGCACTACTTCTACCAAATGGACTTGCAAGGTACGTTGACAGGTTAACGATAGCAAACAAAGCCATCAACAACGCCATCTAAAACAAGAGATGCGGGAATATGAAAATAAATGGTACGGAAAACCGTACTAGACTTTCTCTTCCT
>CM022878.1:21116861-21131663 GCA_012654025.1 Pachypsylla venusta | reverse complement strand
TTAAGTCCCACACCAAACTCAAGTTTTAATAGCACCACCTACCTATTCACCTAATGCATCGATGGGATCAATAATAAATTATGTGAAAACTGCGGCAAAGGCCTATTTCTATTTCCTTGTTTAAGTTCGATCCATCTCAATCAGCAAGCCATAATATTCAATTTGACAAAAGATATGGGCAACCATCAACCCACACCAAACTCAAGTTTTAATAGCACCACCTACCTATTCACCTAATGCATCGATGGGATCAATAATAAATTATGTGAAAACTGCGGCAAAGGCCTATTTCTATTTCCTTGTTTAAGTTCGATCCATCTCAATCAGCAAGCCATAATATTCAATTTGACAAAAGATATGGGCAACCATCAACCCACACCAAACTCAAGTTTTAATAGCACCACCTACCTATTCACCTAATGCATCGATGGGATCAATAATAAATTATGTGAAAACTGCGGCAAAGGCCTATTTCTATTTCCTTGTTTAAGTTCGATCCATCTCAATCAGCAAGCCATAATATTCAATTTGACAAAAGATATGGGCAACCATCAACCCACACCAAACTCAAGTTTTAATAGCACCACCTACCTATTCACCTAATGCATCGATGGGATCAATAATAAATTATGTGAAAACTGCGGCAAAGGCCTATTTCTATTTCCTTGTTTAAGTTCGATCCATCTCAATCAGCAAGCCATAATATTCAATTTGACAAAAGATATGGGCAACCATCAACCCACACCAAACTCAAGTTTTAATAGCACCACCTACCTATTCACCTAATGCATCGATGGGATCAATAATAAATTATGTGAAAACTGCGGCAAAGGCCTATTTCTATTTCCTTGTTTAAGTTCGATCCATCTCAATCAGCAAGCCATAATATTCAATTTGACAAAAGATATGGGCAACCATCAACCCACACCAAACTCAAGTTTTAATAGCACCACCTACCTATTCACCTAATGCATCGATGGGATCAATAATAAATTATGTGAAAACTGCGGCAAAGGCCTATTTCTATTTCCTTGTTTAAGTTCGATCCATCTCAATCAGCAAGCCATAATATTCAATTTGACAAAAGATATGGGCAACCATCAACCCACACCAAACTCAAGTTTTAATAGCACCACCTACCTATTCACCTAATGCATCGATGGGATCAATAATAAATTATGTGAAAACTGCGGCAAAGGCCTATTTCTATTTCCTTGTTTAAGTTCGATCCATCTCAATCAGCAAGCCATAATATTCAATTTGACAAAAGATATGGGCAACCATCAACCCACACCAAACTCAAGTTTTAATAGCACCACCTACCTATTCACCTAATGCATCGATGGGATCAATAATAAATTATGTGAAAACTGCGGCAAAGGCCTATTTCTATTTCCTTGTTTAAGTTCGATCCATCTCAATCAGCAAGCCATAATATTCAATTTGACAAAAGATATGGGCAACCATCAACCCACACCAAACTCAAGTTTTAATAGCACCACCTACCTATTCACCTAATGCATCGATGGGATCAATAATAAATTATGTGAAAACTGCGGCAAAGGCCTATTTCTATTTCCTTGTTTAAGTTCGATCCATCTCAATCAGCAAGCCATAATATTCAATTTGACAAAAGATATGGGCAACCATCAACCCACACCAAACTCAAGTTTTAATAGCACCACCTACCTATTCACCTAATGCATCGATGGGATCAATAATAAATTATGTGAAAACTGCGGCAAAGGCCTATTTCTATTTCCTTGTTTAAGTTCGATCCATCTCAATCAGCAAGCCATAATATTCAATTTGACAAAAGATATGGGCAACCATCAACCCACACCAAACTCAAGTTTTAATAGCACCACCTACCTATTCACCTAATGCATCGATGGGATCAATAATAAATTATGTGAAAACTGCGGCAAAGGCCTATTTCTATTTCCTTGTTTAAGTTCGATCCATCTCAATCAGCAAGCCATAATATTCAATTTGACAAAAGATATGGGCAACCATCAACCCACACCAAACTCAAGTTTTAATAGCACCACCTACCTATTCACCTAATGCATCGATGGGATCAATAATAAATTATGTGAAAACTGCGGCAAAGGCCTATTTCTATTTCCTTGTTTAAGTTCGATCCATCTCAATCAGCAAGCCATAATATTCAATTTGACAAAAGATATGGGCAACCATCAACCCACACCAAACTCAAGTTTTAATAGCACCACCTACCTATTCACCTAATGCATCGATGGGATCAATAATAAATTATGTGAAAACTGCGGCAAAGGCCTATTTCTATTTCCTTGTTTAAGTTCGATCCATCTCAATCAGCAAGCCATAATATTCAATTTGACAAAAGATATGGGCAACCATCAACCCACACCAAACTCAAGTTTTAATAGCACCACCTACCTATTCACCTAATGCATCGATGGGATCAATAATAAATTATGTGAAAACTGCGGCAAAGGCCTATTTCTATTTCCTTGTTTAAGTTCGATCCATCTCAATCAGCAAGCCATAATATTCAATTTGACAAAAGATATGGGCAACCATCAACCCACACCAAACTCAAGTTTTAATAGCACCACCTACCTATTCACCTAATGCATCGATGGGATCAATAATAAATTATGTGAAAACTGCGGCAAAGGCCTATTTCTATTTCCTTGTTTAAGTTCGATCCATCTCAATCAGCAAGCCATAATATTCAATTTGACAAAAGATATGGGCAACCATCAACCCACACCAAACTCAAGTTTTAATAGCACCACCTACCTATTCACCTAATGCATCGATGGGATCAATAATAAATTATGTGAAAACTGCGGCAAAGGCCTATTTCTATTTCCTTGTTTAAGTTCGATCCATCTCAATCAGCAAGCCATAATATTCAATTTGACAAAAGATATGGGCAACCATCAACCCACACCAAACTCAAGTTTTAATAGCACCACCTACCTATTCACCTAATGCATCGATGGGATCAATAATAAATTATGTGAAAACTGCGGCAAAGGCCTATTTCTATTTCCTTGTTTAAGTTCGATCCATCTCAATCAGCAAGCCATAATATTCAATTTGACAAAAGATATGGGCAACCATCAACCCACACCAAACTCAAGTTTTAATAGCACCACCTACCTATTCACCTAATGCATCGATGGGATCAATAATAAATTATGTGAAAACTGCGGCAAAGGCCTATTTCTATTTCCTTGTTTAAGTTCGATCCATCTCAATCAGCAAGNGTTCCGGTTTAAATTTCAGAAACCGGACCCAAATGCCCTTGTTTTCCTGGTTTCAAATTTCAGAAATTTCCTGGTTTCCGATATGTTGTGTAATCGAAAAGAGGAAGAAAGAAACGGCTAAAAAATCAGTTACATATACCAATCTTTACAAAAAGTATTGATATCTCACAAAAAATTATCATTGAAAAAAGGCCAAGTTCCACTCATTCATCCAAAAAATTTGTAAAAAGGTAATTTGTAAAATTTTTAAAACCGAATCCCCTTAGAAAAAACTGACAACGTGTAAAGTCGATATTACTTTAAGAGAATAGAGACAGAAAAACGTGCAATAATAAATTTAAGTGCGGGATATACAGCAGCAACAATAAACTTTGCCCCAATAATAGATATCACTACTTTCATAGGCAGAATTTTTTGGGTGAATGAGTGGAACTTGGCCTTTTTTCAATGATAATTTTTTTATGAGATCATTTTCTCTGGTAAAATGTTTTTTTCGAGAGAAAAATGTTCGGCTTCTCCCTGAAAATTTAATTTGTGATTTCAATATTCTTAGGTGTGAGGAGCATTCAAACGTTTGGGTGTTTCACTGGAAGAGTGTCTAATGATTGCCCGTTCTGTTATTTCAGGAAAAAATATTGTGATGGGTTGAAGATCTTTGGTGTTTTTTGAGCAGCATCAAAATTGCTTGTCAATTTGCGTAGGTACGGTTTAAACAAAACTTTGAGGGCAGTAGAATAATAAACGATTTCTAACCTCTGCCTCTTGGGGGGGGGGGCTAAGAATGTAAAGTTTGAATATGTTTTTACGGTCATTAAAATCAATGTGGAGTCATACCCATATGAGCGATAGTGTTGTCGGCAGTCGTATTTTTTTTGCCACACTCCGATTTTAGGATATAACTCTCTACCGGGATGGGGGAGATTCTTCATTCCACTGAATTATAGGAGCTCATACTCTTTGGACAGTATTTGAAGATCTTTCCCTAAAAAAATACTTCATGTACAAGAGATGCATGACCGCAAAAACTATTCCTAACATCCTAACTTATCTGGTTGGGGGAGAAATAGGTACGAGAAAAAAAAAAAAAAAAAAAAAAAAAAAAAAAAAAAAAAAAAAAANAAAAAAAGCAGGGTATTGGGTATTTTTTTCAGTAGAAAGGACGATTGTCACGATTGATACCAGGAACTAAAAGTAACTTACTGTCAAGTTGGATCCCATTATAGGAATGTATTTGAATTTGTAGATATAAAAAAAATATATATATATAAAAAAAATAGGTATCACCTACTACTAAATTTTTCGCAACTATTAATATCACAACTTTGAAATTTGCAAACCAACTGAATCAAACTGCCCCCCGAATAAGTTTTATATCATAGATAAAATTGTGCTAAGAAAAGTCGTGATCATTTTTCTTTTGTCTTCATCCAATTATTTTCCTTTTAAAATTATGGCGGCTAAAGTAACAAAATAAAAATAGGTAATTGTGAACGTTTGTGAGCTCCACTTTTGACCCCAGTATATATCCCGAAATGCACTTTTATTTGTGTATGTATGTATGTTTGTTTGTTACGCGATACAAGCCACAATTTTTATCCGATTTTGACGAAATTTGGTATACATGTTTAGGACATGAAAATAATTGGCTGCATAGTTTTTGGGGGCACTGGCCCCCCCGATGGGGGAGAGGGCCCAATATTTTGTTTTTTGAAAATTTCTTTTATCTTTTTAGCGGTTTGTTGTAGAAACGTAAAATTTCGATATGTTATGGCTAGTGGTAAAGGCTTTCCGATTTTGAAAATTTTCATTACCCCGGCCACCCCGAGGGACGGGGCAGGGGGCCCATTTTTTTAAATTTGATTTTTTCTTGTTTTTCCTATAAATAACTACAACACTAACGTGAACACCTGATCATCTTGATCCACTAGTTAATAGGATGATGAAGCACGAGTAAGTAACGAAATGTCAGGGTTAACACATTGAAGAATGTCCTTAAAATATTAAGCATACACTGTATCCTTTAACTTTTCTCCAAAGGAACGCATCAGTAGAGTTATAAGAGCTGCAGGTACTATTTACACTTTACATTACTTATCAGGTTAGGATCAATTATTTATCAATTAATTAATATTCACATTTCTCAACTTTTAATTCAAATTGTATTTCAATTGATATGCTGTCGAATTTAAAGAATATTTTCAATGTAAATAAGGAGGGATCCTTGGAAACATATTTTTCAGTGTAGTCCGGTATTGGTTATAAAGGAGATGGAGGTAAAGAGGTATGAGGTTACAACATGCGCAAAGCGTTTGATATCATATTAAAATAAATTTCAATTTAGAATCGTAACCAGTATATCTCATATCGTAACCAGTATATCTTTTATAGAAATTTATACTCTCTAAATTTTCCAATTTCTATTTATGTTGAGATATTTTGAATTGCGATCCTCACTTCGAGTTCTTGATCTCCATGTACTCTGAAAATCACAGACTCATACTGGTTACGATTCTAAATTGATTTTTTTTTTTTTTATATAGAACTTTATATTTCATAATGACTGCAAACATCCTGAATACCATCTCTAAATTCAATTTAGAGAGTAGTAGATCTCTTTGAGAGATTGATCAAACGAAGTGAGATTTAATTTCAACTTTATTGGAAAAAAGAAGAAGATTTGAGCTGGATTAGGCAGCCATCGCCTGTTGTCGCAGTTCTTTAGTGCAAAGCTATATTTGAATTAGATTTGGCAGCCATCGGCTGTTTTCGCAGCTCTTTAGTGCAAAGAAAATATTTGTGAAATTATTATTTGATTTGATTTGCGTCTGTTTTAAATCTCATCAAAACTGGAATGATATTGCCAGGTTTAGAAAAGTGACCCGTTTTTGGGTTTATTCACCTAACCCTAAACCCTAAAGGACCCCCAGATGAAGAGAGTCCCATAAGACAAAAATTTGCGAATAATATATTAAAAATACAGTCTCTGTTTTAAATTTCAGCAAAAATGGAGTGATATTACCGCTTTTAGAGAAGTGACCCGAATTTGAGTTTTAGTGCCCCCAAATGAAGATAGCCCCTTAGGCCTAAAATTTGACGATGATACGTTAGAAAGGATCTCCGTTTTAAATTTCTTCAAAATTGGGATTTCTGCTTGGATTCTAGAGGGTCACCCCAAAATGACCCCTTTTGACTCATAAATGGTCCCAAAAGGCTTCTATCTCCAATTCCGCACTATTAAAGTTATGGCTCAAATTATGGCCTCAGAGAATATTGTGGCCAAATATCATGAAAATCGGATAAATAATAAAGGCTGCAGATGCGCAAAGACGATTTTGGGGGACGGAGGAACACATTTTTTCTAGACCCGTGTTTTGGTATCTAGTCGTCATAATTTGTCAAGAAAAGCAAAAAAAACGACATCGAAATTTTTCACCAATACAATACTTTATTTTCCTATACTTCGTAAATTGGAAGATAAAGTAAAAATCTCAGTCACGAGCCAGCAACATCATAATAATTTTGATGAAAAGTTTAATCATCTTGCATGAAAATAATTGAATCAGAATGTTGGTACCAAGTCACATGAGAGAAACAAAGATCCCCATTATATTTGCTCAATGCCAAGGATCTGCGATGTGCTTCCTCTCGTGCCTGTATAAAGCAGTTTGGTAGCATTGTGTGGTACCACAGTCACATGGGAGAAACAAAGATCCCCATTATATTTGCTCAATGCCAAGGATCTGCGATGTGCTTCCTCTCGTGCCTGTATAAAACAGTTTGGTAGTATTGTGTGGTTCCATAGAAAAAAGTACTTCATAGTATCTTGCAACACGAGGATCTCGGTTGCATCAAAAGTTTATTAAAATGTCGAAACATGTGGGGCAAATTTTTGATAGTTAGTATGGGTGTTATTTCCTAACAATTTTTCAAATGTTAAAAATTGGAATTTCGTAACTCCGTTTTTGTTGGAAAATACATTGTTGTCCCTAGTCGTTTTGCAAGATTTTTCCTCAAACGTCAATTGTCTATTCATTGGGCGATATCCATCGGAAGCCTTGTCAGATTATGTTCAAACTTGATATGGACATTCATAATATTTATATATTCTGGTCAATACTTTCTGGTTCCTATTGGGATACCAGAGTCCAAAGTTTTGAATAAGGTGTTCAGTTCATTGTAGTACAAGAAATAATTCAAATGCCGTACTGAATCTTGGAGCAATTTTTTTGAATTGCTAGAGGAGATTTAGAAAAGTGAAGATGAATAGCCTCAGCCAGTGTCCAAGACACATTAAATACACCAGTTCCTGTAAGATCACTGAAGTTAAGCTTAAGCAACACACAGAGAGGTTTTACTTGGTGGGCGACCACGAAGGTTCGAGCACTCGTGATGCTGTCTGTTCCTGGCCCAACTCAGACTGGGTGTGACTAATGAAGTAGCTCGTTTGAAATTTCAACGAAAAAAAAAAATCTTGAATGAACCTAGATGTTCAAGAAAAAAGGATGAAGCCTAGTATTAACCTTCAAAAGGTGTCATCCGGTACAGCTGGTCCCAAAAAGAGAAACACATGGATCGACATGAATATTGCGATTACGAGAAACTAGTATACCTTGTGTATTAAAACAATTTTTTTGTCCGAGAGCGATGTGCACGTCTGTACAATGTAATGCGAGGAAGCTGTCATATCAGACTTTGGCTGTCATAATTTTATATCCTTAAAGTCTATTCTATATTATGCTGAATACATACTCTTATGTATTACCTACGCGTACTAATATACCAACAGTAAACCGACGTGAATACGAGGTCACTCAATACTCAAGCTTCTAACCAGAGCTGCAGAGACTCCCCCACATAACCAGGTTGGCAAAAGTCAGTAAATGTCTGTCTGGGTCCAGCCAACTTGCTATAGATATTTATTAGGTTCTATAAATTACATGATTTTTGGGCCCTATTTTGAAAACCGGGGCCTATTGATTGCCATTCACAGAACTAGGTACTTGTTGAAATTGATTGGTGTTGAGTGACAGAATAGGCCGGCTCAATTGCAAGCTAAATATAAAAACACAATAAGGGAAGAGAATGCCACCTCCACTAAATGACCCAGTATGCCGCCATAAGGTTAAATACACCTAAATATAAAAACACAATAAGGGAAGAGAATGTCACCTCCACTAAATGACCCAGTATCCCGCCATAATATTAAATACACTTCACTTTATGAAATGTATAGACAAGCGCCATTGTTCATTTACCTCTAACAATTCAATCGTGAAGGTTTGAGAGTTGATAATATCGGCCAATTCTGTCATCGGCCAAGGTTAAGTTTATACATTTTTAAACAATTAGATATGACGAGACAGTAAATTCATCGTAGAAGCTTCAAGGTGGATAAGCTGAGTCCTTTCATGGATAGCTCTTAATATGTACCTGCTTTAATATGGTCGACTTGACAAAGGAAAACTTTTATTGGAAGGAAGTTTTGATCGTTTTTGGTCCTTTCAAATACCAAGAAGAATACGCAGGGTGTTTAAGTTTAACAATGATTGTATTATAACACGGTATAGTTCGAGCCCACAGTTATGACGGATTTTTGATAGTTGAAAATTGATCATTGTGCCAACGTTTCTCAGACTAACACAAAAAAATCGTTACATTAATTACTAGATGTTTGCCGTGCTTGCTACGGTTACGAAATTCAACAAAAATTTCGGCATCGCGACATTAAAGCTTCCCAAATTTGGATTTTTGATGGAACGGTGAGCACGGCTCCTATTTAGAAAAATCATGATTAACAGTCAGTCAGAAACCTCTGCTGACTGATAATCAACGTAGCAGGTCTTTCCGTTTTATATCCATAACCATGAAAAGCATTGCACTACACTACAGTATGTCCCAAAAGTCCTGCCCGGTGCCCGTAACTTTTGAATAGCTTGACATTTTTCATTCTCATTGATCCTATGGTAGAAAAGGAATATACGGATTTCTACCACCGGAAGTAGAATTTTTTAACAAACTTTTCCGTTTCTCAAGAATTTTAAATGGAATGGTAAATTTTATTTTTAAATATAAAAGTTGGAATAAAATAAGTATAAACTGCCTTTTCATTTTTTTCAAGAAATGATCTGGGGCGGAGATTATCCGCCCCAGTATTGAGTTTTGATGTAAAAGTTCAATTATTGTGTTCCAAAAAGGTTACCTATCTAATTAAACATCAAAAGTTTTTTTTTTATTAGTGTCGAAGGCTGACAAAGTCAAAACTCATTTTTCTTCAGGAGGTTAAATTTAGGCCGTTTAGTCTACTGTCTTTTAGTTTTCCAGGACGATAAGTGACCTCAAAGAGATTTTTACGATATCAATATAAGTGGGCCATTTTAGCCTTCCCATATGTTTTCTTGGGACGCCGCGCAGGCGCCGGGACAAGTGGTCACCAATGAATTTGCTAATGAGATTCTACTTACCCAATAAACAAGGATTTATGTTTTGTTGTTTGTTCTTTACAAAGAATAATTCACAATGCCAGATGAACAATGCACAGCTTCCAATTCTGATGGATATGAGTGATAACTATGATAAGAGCTTGGCACAATGCTTCTATTTGAATAAAGAATAGTTTCATATTCGGGTCCATATTCCAATAAACTCTGTAAATGTCGAATATATCGAATTGCCATCCTGATAACAAAACAAAGGAATTTAATAATTTTCTATGTACATATAAAATTTTATCGGCCGACCTCAAAATTGCCTTTTCTTGATACAGTCATGTCTATTCCTATAAAATCACCAGTCTGGTGCGGTCAAGTCATGGTGGGGCTGATGAAATCTCCAAGATTTTGTGCATGGAAAAAATGTCTTTCTTTGATAGAGTCATACAATATATCCCTAAAATCGCCTGAAGATAAGACCCTCCAACCGAAAAATGTTACCCGAATTTTAACCGAAATTTTTTGACATCTTAAGCATTTAGGAGGCAACGCAATCTACAGAATATTACCCCTGGGATCCAGGGATACGGAGATTTTTCATTGACACATTGATCCCTTTGTAAAGATCAACTAAAAAATACATTTGTCCCGGACTTTCTTGGCGTAGGTGACAAACGGATTTTGTTAGTTCGATCCTTGAATTTTACGTACCATGAAACTTAAATTATCAAATTTGAAGGAGGAGGGGTATTTTTACGAGTAAAATAATTTCGATATATTTATAAGAAGCTTTATAAAAAGCATCTTCTCATTTGCTACTCGCATGAACCCATTATGATGCCTTCTTGTTGCAAGTGATATTTTTAACACTTAACGTCTCTTTGATCTAACAAGTTCTTAAAAATACCTAATAAGTCAGGTTGAATCTAATTTTCACTTTGGTTATGCTCGTTTAGTGCGAGTGGTTCTTCCTCATATACAAACTGTCACTATTGGCAATGTTTCAAATGAACAACCGACTGGATTAGAGAGGCACTCAATGATATATTCGAGTGCGAGGGCATTGTTCTGCCGAGTGTGATTATTACGGGGGCACAATATTAGTTACCAAATGGATCAGTTAAAATAAATGAAAACCATTTTATTGGAAATGTAAAATGTTCTTTTGTACGTATAATATGGACTTGACCTCGACAAATAAAACAAGCGTGCCATCATATTAGCACTACAAAAATAAAGAAATCTTTACGTACGAAAAGAAGCTTCCGTAACAATACGCATATAAATTTGCACTTTTTCGTTTTGTTTCATTATAAAAATAACGAGCGGGCTCCGTTAATTTGCTCAGTGACTTTGCAGCATTTCATTTCTTAGAAGATAATAAATTTTCAAGTAAAATATTTCCAGAATTTCATTCTCATATTTTTTCGGCAAAGCCAATCCCGGAGAAGATACAGTTGGTTCCCTTATTCCATTCATCTAATAGGTACCAAACCAAGGTTGGGACATAAATTTCATGTTGCTATAAGTGGTATTAGATCTTATTTGTTAACGAAAGATCTTTGGCGCTTTCAACGTTGCGCCAGGTGGGATTGTGCTTTATTGTGATAGCTAAACAGATATACAAATTTCAATTTATAAAACTTGATATCCAGCGTCTACACGTTTTATACACCAAGATCACTGCCAAACAGATATACAAATTTCAATTTATAAAACTTGATATCCAGCGTCTATACGTTTTATACACCAAGATCACTGCTAAACAGATATACAACTTTCAATTTATAAAACTTGATATCCAGCGTCTACACGTTTTATACACCAAGATCACTGCTAAACAGATATACAACTTTCAATTTATAAAACTTGATATCCAGCGTCTACACGTTTTATACACCAAGATCACTGCTAAACAGATATACAACTTTCAATTTATAAAACTTGATATCCAGCGTCTACACGTTTTATACACCAAGATCACTGCTAAACAGATATACAACTTTCAATTTATAAAACTTGATATCCAGCGTCTACACGTTTTATACACCAAGATCACTGCTAAACAGATATACAACTTTCAATTTATAAAACTTGATATCCAGCGTCTACACGTTTTATACACCAAGATCACTGCTAAACAGATATACAACTTTCAATTTATAAAACTTGATATCCAGCGTCTACACGTTTTATACACCAAGATCACTGCTAAACAGATATACAACTTTCAATTTATAAAACTTGATATCCAGCGTCTACACGTTTTATACACCAAGATCACTGCTAAACAGATATACAACTTTCAATTTATAAAACTTGATATCCAGCGTCTACACGTTTTATACACCAAGATCACTGCTAAACAGATATACAACTTTCAATTTATAAAACTTGATATCCAGCGTCTACACGTTTTATACACCAAGATCACTGCTAAACAGATATACAACTTTCAATTTATAAAACTTGATATCCAGCGTCTACACGTTTTATACACCAAGATCACTGCTAAACAGATATACAACTTTCAATTTATAAAACTTGATATCCAGCGTCTACACGTTTTATACACCAAGATCACTGCTAAACAGATATACAACTTTCAATTTATAAAACTTGATATCCAGCGTCTACACGTTTTATACACCAAGATCACTGCTAAACAGATATACAACTTTCAATTTATAAAACTTGATATCCAGCGTTTACACGTTTTATACACCAAGATCACTGCTAAACAGATATACAACTTTCAATTTATAAAACTTAATATCCAGCGTCTACTCGTTTTATACACCAAGATCACTGCTAAACAGATATACAACTTTCAATTTATAAAACTTGATATCCAGCGTCTACTCGTTTTATACACCAAGATCACTGACGTTAAGCGTTAAGTATCGTCTCGCCAGGTTTTACTTGAACCATGCAGGTTTGCTCTCTATTCCGAAGCTTTGACGCTTTTTCTTAACTGAACTTTACCAGTTGACCGAAAAGAGAGATATTCGGTATGTATGGATTACTATTCCGTAGGTACTAAAAAAGGCAGATTTTTATAATTTTTTGATGGTACATATAAAAGTTAATTTAATGACTTTTGGTGAAGCTGTAGGAAGGCATCTCTTATATTTTAATGATGACCTCCTTAACCATCTCGTTGTAATCAACAACTATCCATTTGTCCTCAAAAGACTGAGTTCATCCCGAGCCAACGATGCACAGTGTCCCCGGACGGGTTCCAATCCCAGTGCACACCACGCTCAACGTTGTTTAACTTCAGTAATCTGGTGTATTCAACGTGGTAAATAGTTGCCTTGATTACAAATGTTCTTTATTGAAAACTACTATCGTCTAATATCTCCTTTCTTGAGTCAACGTTCAAGCGAGATAGTTTTCGGTGTAAAGGGAATCATTTTGATTTTAAGAAAAGATAGAACTGTGAACCAAATCAATTTGAATTTTATTCACGTGTGAGACTAAGCAGACCAGAACTGGAACTGGCAAGTTTAACCAAGCGATTCAACATGAAGAAATGTTATTAATTGCACTCGCGTATCGTACAATGATTTATAGCATTCAACTGTATCTTCTCTGGGATTGGCTTTGCCATAGCCATTAGGCATCCGAAAACACGTCTACACGAGTTTACCGTTGTAAAACAGCATAGCACATATTATTACACTTTCACTAGATGTTTGCTCTTACCTGAGAGATTCAATTTTTGATAATTTTTTCCCTGGAGGTTTGCAAGGCGGTAATCTATTCCGCAGCAGGTCGAAAGCTCTGTTCATATCTCTCATCCTGGTTCTCTCTCTATCACAAGCTGTCTTTTTATAGTCTAAATAAAAAAGAAATAGATCATGCTTGTCAGTATTAGATTTCCTACCCATATTGACAAATTAAAAGTCTAGAGATGAATAAGCAGTCACGGTCAAAATGCCATAAGATCATTGATTTTTACTCCATTTATTTTCTTTAAATTACCCAACAATGAAAGATCAGAATTATTCTCTTCTTCTCTTCATAAAATGAAATTTCTCTCATTTCCAAATGAGCCCAAAAAATACAGCCTTGCTCTTTTTCAAAGACTTCCGTCAATTTTCCCTACCACAAATATTCTAATAAGACAAAATAATGTACGAATTTGTTATTTTACGGTCGCAGATATGTATGTACCCAGAATTCAAAAATGGAATTAAAAAAAATCGTTTGTCCGACGCTGTATAAATTTCGGATATTAGGATAAATTTCGAACGCCTTATCCGATTTTCATGAAAATTGATATGGTCATTAATAGAATTAGCTCAATAGATTTTTTAGCCCTAATGGCTACAAATAGAGCTCAATTGATGGGAGTGAGGTCTACAGTTCACAGAAATACTGGTATTATATTTATAGATGTCAACAATAAAATCCAGATATGAGTGCACCTGATGTTTTTATGATTCTGTACCCGAAGGTAATAACGGAACCCTATTGCTCGTACTAAGCCTACTATTTATTTCAAGAATATAAGTTTATGAGATATTTAAAATATAAGTTTATGAGATATGAATGCCATCTACAGGGTGTTGGCTATAAATGGGATCCCTGAATATGGTGGGTAGCTGAGATCAAATGGAACAATTTTTACGAATAGACGAAGCATATCCAAGTTGCAGGGTGGAGAATGTTATTTTAGGACAACATTCAACGTTGCTCGGTGGACTCTGTGACCGAATAAAAAATGGATGGACACAAAATCCTATTTTTTGATTGCGGTGATTTCAAATATGGCAGCAAAATTTTAAAATACAAAAGCAAAATGTGATTCGACACATGAAAAGTACGCCTTTTTCTAAAACTTTTGGTGTACTTTTTTTTTGAAAAATCGTACACAAAATTGAATTCTCGTGTTAAGGTAGAACCACGGAAATGGGCTGATTACGATAAATTTTTAGAAATAAGTTCCAATTAAGGTCCTGGACACAACTGTCAATTAGAATTTTGAAAAAGGAGCGTGAACCAAAATGGCAGCCTTCCAAAGTTTGAGAAATTTTTGATCAAAGGTATTTTTTTTTCTTTTTTTCTCGTTTGATTTTTTAGTTTTTTTTTTTTTGAATATAACAAAT
>CM022878.1:21098958-21116802 GCA_012654025.1 Pachypsylla venusta | reverse complement strand
TTCGAAAAAAGAGCGTGAACCAAAATGGCAGCCTTCCAAAGTCCAAAAAATGTTCGATTAAAGGTATTTTTTTTTCTTTTTTTCTCGTTTGATTTTTTAGGCTTTTTTTCTCGTTATGACAGTACCTGAGTGTATCAAATGGAATTATGAGTTCAGATTTTTTAAAAGGATATCATAAAANAAAAAAAAAAAAAAAAAAAAAAGAAAAAAAATTGTGAATTTTCATATTTCCTAGAATATATTCTGATGAAAGTTAACATGATATTGTGCTAATTTGGAAGACGTTTTTTTGCTCTTTTCAGATTACATTAGCCGTGCTTAGGTATTGTGAAAAGTTAATTTAACGGTGTTTTCAAGGGGAAAAAAGAAAAGTATTAAATCGAACATTTCTTAGCCTTTGGAGGGCTGCAATAATCGGACCATTTTCGTGGTTCCCTCTTAACATGGAATTAAATTTTGTGTTCGATTTTTCAAAATCTTTATACACAAAGAGTCTTAGAAAAAGACTTTTCATATGTCAAGTCAAAATTGAGAACAGAAAAAAGATTCACTTTTCAGATTTTCACCTATTTTGCTTTTGTTTATAACTTTGTTTTACGTTTCAAGGTGCGTAGAATCCAAAAATCGAATAAAAAAAACAAGTTTGTCCGCCGTGATGAACACTTTTGCCGCTTAGCGTTGACGAATTTTGATGAAATTTGGTATGTAAGTCCAATCTGGGGTCTAATTGTGCCCCGAAATTTTTGGGTGCAATCGAAGGCCCCGTTGCCGCTTTTTAGTATTGCTGTCTAAAAAGAGAATGGTAAGAGCTAGATATTTGAAATTTATATGTATGTCAGATTTAGGGTCTAATTACCCCCAGAGCATTTTTTTTTGGGGGGGAGGGTATTTTTTTAGCCAGTAAAATAATAAATCCATGTGTCACATTGACAAAGTTCTTTAAAATGTTGCTACCATATTTGAAATCACCGCCATCGAAAAATAGGATCTGGTGTCCATCTACCTTTTTTTCGGTCACACAGAACTCACCAAGCGACGTTGAAAGTTGTCCAAAAATTACCTTCTCCACCCTGCAACTTGGCTGTGCTTCTCAGCTAATATAGCTTACCCAGAAAAAAATAGTTGACGGTAGGTAACTTGCGTCCACTTGAACTTTCGAAATTTTCCTTTCTTATTACCTACACACATACATACAAAAAGGGATCTCTGTGTCAAATATCAAGCCTCTAGGTTAGCCATCGTGAAGCTACGTTGATTATCAGTCAGTCGGTATACCCACTGGTATACTGGTATTTTATTGTAATATTTTAGGTAACGGGTTATTTTAAAAAATAACTTTGGAGTCAAGTGATCATATCAATTCCAGATTAGTCTGGGGGTTAAATTTGCCTCGGTAGCTCGGTGTTTAAAAGCTCGCATGGTAAACAGAAGGACGTGAATTCCTCATTGATTTGAGTATTTGACCACATAAAGAATAGAGCTCTCAGGGTTAGGTGGTAGAAAATGCCTCAAGTAGTAACCTTCCACTCAAGAATATCTTTGACCCTCAGTGTTAGGAAATTTAAATTACCTTTAAAATAGTGTACCTAGATATATAAGGTTTACTCAGATAACTCATGCATATAATTTCAAAATATGGGAGGCACATAATTTTTAAGCTGGCAACAAGTGGAGGAAAATTTGTACACACGAGGAGCGTATCGAACCTGGGAGGGAGTTAGGTTAAGATGACGACTGTAACGATGATCGCCCAAAGGAAATCTTTGAGTACAATTTACTTGACATAAGTTCGGAGCAACAACTGCCCAGTTAATCGTTAATGATGATCGTATAGCTTGAGCATTCACAGAAGTGATAATAATTGTTCATTTTAAATGTTCATTTGCAGTGTGAACGTTTTTTTATAAATATCATTCTTTATAGTCAAACCGCTCAAGAGAAAGACGAAAATATTTGAAGAACTTCTGTTTGTCTTGGTGCAAATATCAATTTTTGATAAAGCATAGCCCTTCTTCATTTTTCAACAGAAATGTAGGGCGTAATGAGGCCCCTTATACCGTACAATCGGTAGACTATTTCATCCTCGTCCATCTCCTCTTGCAAAAAGTCCTCTATTATTTTTCTTTTATGTTCACATATAGGTAGGTACTCATTTTAAAAATCAAATACTATACACTAGGTATGTTTTTAGAACGATTTGACTGCAAATGAAAGTAATAACTGAATAATAGTCAGTAAGTCAATGCTGTTCGACATTCTGTCCAAAACGTTGCCAGCAAAATAGTAACCACCGATTAATCGTTCACTGATGATCCTTACAATCTTAGTGATCAAAACGCACCGAATTTTAAGAAGGAAACAGTTCCGGAATCCTCAGTTTCGTGATTATTGCCGAAAATGTATGATAAATACCTACCTCTTTCAGAATCTGTCAATCTTTTGCCGACCCTAGAATTGACACTATAAGAAGAAATTGGTGGTAAAGTATTTTCTGAGTCATATTTCGGTAATGGTAGATCCGACAGAGAGGATGACAGCGGTGCATGTGGGAGACGATATTCCATTGGATGTAAAATAGTTAGGGTGGAGCTAGAGACCCGATGAGGAGACATTTGTTCCGATTTCACATAAACCATTTCAGGAATTTGCAAAATTTCCTGAAAAATTTAATGTGATTTCTGAAAATAATGGTTTGGTTGTGTTTTAGTGACAGGCGTCTCATTCTATAACCTACACTCTTCCCTTAAAATGAGAAAGTTAAAAAGTATTTTGGAAAACCGGGCGCTCAAAGTGAGTCTAAAACTGGACTCAAACGAATGTTTGTCTCTGTTTCACGATAACACTCGAACGCTTTGTTCAATTTTAAAGAAACTTGGTATTGTCATTCATATATCAATATTTAAGTGATTCGTTTTTAGGTTAAATTCATTTTTAATCTAAAACCCCCAATTTTATTGTTAGCGGAATTTGTATGATGAGAAGCGTGTAAAACTATGGATCGGGGGGCGAATCATTCTTTGCCCCAGGCGCTCAATGTTCTAGGTACGACACTGATGACCAATGATTAAATTAAAATAAATATATATCTTAAGTTTAATCGGCTGTTCATTTAGAAGTCTACGATGCCTGCGTCCGTCACAGATATTTGTCTTATAAGCCTAAACGACTTGTGTCTGTCACAGGTATTTATCTAATAAGCCTACGATGCCAGTGTCCGTCACAGACATTTATCTTATAAGCCTAAACGACCTGTGTCTGTCACAGGTATTTAATTAATAAGCCTACGATGTCTTTGTCTGTCTCTGGAATTTGTCTTATAAGCCTATGCGATCTATGGGTGTCACAGGTATTTATCTAATAAGCCTACCGTGACTGTGTCTGCCATATATATTTATCTTATAAGCCTACGCGACCTGTGTCTGCCACAGGTTTATATCTAATAAGACTACCATGACCGTGTCCGTCACTGATATTTGTCTAAAATACGTGACCTGTGTCTGCCACAGGTTTATATCTAATAAGACTACCATGACCGTGTCCGTCACTGGTATTTGTTTAATAAGCCTACGTGACCTGTGTCTGTCATAGGTATTTAAGTTTACTATGGCTGAGTTCGACACAACTATTTATTTACGTTTAGAAACGGTAGGACAGCACTTCAACGATTTTCTGCCACAATCCCTAGCAGAGCTGTTACAAGAGATCTCTTCAAATATTTGGACAGATCTTAATGTGGGTGGGCAAAACACGTAGCTAGCACTATAGACACAACTATTTATTTACGTTTAGAAACGGTAGAACAGCACTTCAACGATTGTCTGCCACAATCCCTAGCAGAGCTGTTACAAGAGATCTCTTCAAATATTTGGACAGATCATAATGTGGGTGGGCAAAACACGTAGCTCGCACTATAGACACAACTATTTATTTACGTTTAGAAACGGTAGGACAGCACTTCAACGATTTTCTGCCACAATCCCTAGCAGAGCTGTTACAAGAGATCTGTCCAAATATTTGGACAAATCGTAATGTGGGTGGGCAAAACACGTAGCTCGCACTATAAAAGTTTTAGAATAATTGTTGGGAATGGACACACCACGACCCCCTAAGAGAGGGAGAAATAAATATGGGTTCTTATCCAAATGACCTATTTTCTTGAGGAAATTCATAGAATGTTTTCTTATTACACAAGGTCATGCCTCTAACATCAACCAAGTCACTATTCCCACTTACCAAGTGTCTTCTTTTATTTTCTTCTGAGTCACTTAATGAGTCAACAATAATGATCTTATCGGGAGCGCCACCTGGGGCACCAACGTCAATTAGTCTCTCGTCTGAATCACTCATAGCAAGATAATCCCCAAAAATTTAGGGACCGTATTGACTTGTTTTTATTTTAATCAAAAAAATGGATGGAAGAAAAAAATTGATTAAAAATGGATTGAATAAAAAAAAAAAGATTAGAGGAGCACAGAGTAATTAATTAAATCAAATTATTATAAAAATAATTAAAATAAAAACACAGCAAAATTACCACGTCATTCCAACAGGATGGTTTCTCAATTGAAAAACAAGAGCAGCGATGTATAGCAAGGCTACAAGTGTTTTCGAGTCATAGGTAGTCAGTAAATACAGGTGTCCCGCAAGTAATTAAGTATTTATTTAGTACAAAAATACTTAGAGTTTTGAGGTGACAATAATGATGAGATGACGTAGGCGTGGGGGGGGGGGAGATTTCATGCATGAAATATTTTTGTTTTGAAAACTAGCAAACTAAGGGTGCATCTGCTATACACAAAGGACAGGAGCTGATTGTAAGCTGATGAGACATCGAAAATCGTTGGGAAAGACCCCTCCACACAACCATTGACTGCAACCTCAGAAAGAGTGAGAAACAAAAAAATATCCCATCCATGACCAATTTTCCCGAGGAAAATTTATGAATATGTACTAATAAAAACCATAAAAGTCTCGGGGCCTGATTAAAAGCATAAAAAACTTATTGAAAAAAAAAAAATCTGTTTTAAAGCTGCTCTTTGAAGAGCCGTCGACGTGCGTAAAAAACACTACGTCCCACTGTCCCCTAAACGATATCAATGGGGGGCCCAATTAATGAGAAACGACTTCGAACTAGGATCTCCGACTGAATAAATCCTGGGTAGTAATTCAGGAACTAGTACTTGAGTTAACAGTAGACCATACTTATTTCAACTTTTGAACCAAATTTAGAAGGATGAAATGTCATTAAATGGACTATCACCCGAGGTGGACATATAGGACCCAAAAATGAATCGGCCAATTCTATGAATCCGTTCAATATTGGTTATTAAGTTAATTGACATTTCAATTATTGCAATCCCATCTTCTGGACGATCCTTGTAAAAATATGTTTACAGAACTTTTTTCAGACTAAGCTGTAAGAAAATTGCATACAATTGACCCACTTCATTGGACTTGTAGAAATACACTCCACCAGTGATCTGCTCAGTCAAACCCACCCTGCCACATTCACTTAATTAGACCGGTCCAGGTGGCACGCTACCCTCCTGGAACTCAACACAGAAAAGGAATATGGAGCGGAATGCTTATCTGTTGCACTGCTAACAGATACAACTCAAAGTACACTTGTTATACACTGCAGTATGTGTTGAGAGCTCCACGTGTTATCTATCATTGCTCAAGATAGGCTTTGTTGATCCCGACTAGGGACTTTGCTTCATTAACATAACAATACAACAAAGACTGTTCAGTGATAGGAACATAACACGCGTCGCATCGGGGCAGACTTCCCCTTAGTAATGACTAACAAGAAACTTGTGACCCACCTGTTCTCATTATAGAACTATTGTTTAGGGCACACTTCATGAAATTTAAGCAAACTTAATAAAAAGATTGCAATAACAGACAGCGCATTTCTTGTTCAAAGTTTGTATTAAACAGTCAACTCAAAACATCTGAGCTTTTGATTAGGAAATGATTAAACCATCCAGAAAATGTTAAGATGATTTTTATTTATTAAAATTGATAGACATACCCCAACGTGCAGGAAATTACCAGTTCAATTATGGGAGGATAAATCATATCTATACTATCAAAAAGACAAAAAAGGGGTATTTCTACCTTTTGCCCGATGAGGAGATAGCTGCAACCTGGGAGTTATGAAATCCCCAGTTGTCTCAAAGTACTTCCTTTTTCATGTACTCGCACGTTTCGAAAATGTATTACAAATGGAGTAGTTCCAGAAGATTTCTAAGTTGAAAACGCTGGAAAAAGTTTCTCCTTTCATGGATTTCTGAATTTCGAAAGCGTAAGTAAGATACTAGGCGCCGTTCATATTTCTGAAGAACTCTGTATCATAATTTCGGTCAGAACGGAGAAAAATCTTTTTAACGGCACACAATCAAGATAAAGGCAACTACTCAATCAGACAAGTTCATGAACCCGTAATATTACTAACTTATCAATTGGGGCGTTTTAATATTGATATAATATTACGGATGAAAAACATTGTAAACATACAGTACAACGTAAATTACAATCTCCAGAGAGTCATCTGAAGAGAGAATATGACCCTGGAAACAGACAGTACAGGGTATGTTGGACGGGCAGAAAATTGGCTGATGATGAATTAGTTCCCTAACAAAGTGTAAATTAGAGAAAGAAACCCTTTAGGGTCTGAAGAGAGAATTTGACCCTGGAAACAGACAGTACAGGGTATGTTGGACGGACAGAAAATTGGCTGATGATGAATTAGTCCCCTAATAAAGTGTAGATTAGAGAAAGAAAACCTTTAGGATCTGAAGAAAGAGTTTGACCCTGGAAACAGACAGTACAGGGTATGTTGGACGGATAGAAAATTGGCTGAGAAAATTGGACGGACAGGAAATTGGCTGATGATGAATTGGTTCCCTAGCAAAGTGTAGATCAGAGAAAGAAAACCTTTAGGACACTTTAGGTAGAACTATCAAATACAGGAAATATAAAATGATTAAGAAACACTTGACTTTATATGTTCCAACTTTAATATATTATTCGGTACGCGTATTTCGGATTTTACTCCATTATCAAGAATAAACATTATATTCTTAAGGACTAACTTATAAATAAAAGATTCAAAAAAGAAAATTTGATACACATCTAATTAAAAAGAGGAAGGAAATTTACAATCAACACATAGATAAAATACTGGAATTAATATACCTAAAGCAATTGCGGTAGGTCTTTAATGATGATGAAATTGTTCAGTTTGGGATAAGGTCTTTGGTGGGTGGTATAAACAAAAAACTGATGTAGGTAGGTAATCTCTTTGTATTACCAATGTTCATTCTTGATAATGGAGTAAAATCCGAAATACGCGTATCGAATAATATATTAAAATTGGAGAAAATAAATTCAAAGTGTTTTTTAATAATTTTCATTTCTTGAAAGTATAGATAATAGATAACGGCTGCGTCACGATCAATACCAGTTTCTGTATTACCGAACTTAATATCACTGAAAAAAACAATTATTGTTGTTTCGGGGTGTTCTCAGCCGAGTTGCATGCAGCAAAACGAGGTTATTTTTTAACCTAATTGTAAAAATAGAATGCTTTCTCAAGATGCTCAATTAGAAAAAAGTTTTTTTTATTTTTATTTATACAATTTGTTGCGTTCAGAATAATTAAAACATCTTTTCAGCAACTTTTGAGCAATTATAGTAATATAAAAAAGAGAGAAAAAAGTGAGAACATAACTTTATAAATAAGAAGTCAATCAAATAATTTCTTAGTCAAAATGTCATCTTGTGTCATATTATTTATTGAATAACAAGACATTTCACTGAACATCTGGTTCCACAAAATATGCTGAAATCGTGAAAAATAAAAAAAGTTGGAAATGTATCGGTGCAGACTTAAGGGACCGCTAAATATGTACCTTTAAATTTTTAATTAAAAAAATATATATTATTTGATATAAAATGAAAATCTACGCATATTTTCTTTGAAAATATATACTTATATAACGCTAAGTCCAGTTTATATATATATAGACTCACTCACATATACTTACTAAACACGTAGCTCAACGACAGCTAAATCTAGGAATTTGAAATCGGATTCCTTTTATATGAAAATAAAAAATACCATCTTTAGCGGGAGAAAAATTCTCGCAGCATTTCTTCAAGAAATACGCAGGGAAAAAATACATAGAAAATATTAAAAACGAAGGATGTCAATGTCTCTAGGACGCCAACAACTTATAGAATATTAGAAGTTCTGAGAACTGTAGACCGCCCCCTTGAAAAACTCACCATTTGGCCCCGGGTGGCCCAAAAACTTATTTAATCGCGGACTAGGCGTTCGAGAATTATCGTGGTTCAAACAGACAAACAAAAGGAAAATCGTGCTGTGAAATGTAGATATTCAGTACTTCGTCAAAAAATCGTGTTTTAGTAGTAAGAATGATTCTAACTGGTTTTCAATCAATATATCTGCCTAACAAGTTAAAGTTCTAGCGGTCCCGTAACTCTATGCCAATTCCAAAAGAGATCAAAAAAGAAAAAAACAACAAAAGCTGAATGAGCTTACTGATTCTATAAAATTAGCTCGAAAAAATTTCAGCATTTTCTGATAGACCCAGGCCTAACTATTTACATCCACATACATGAAATAGAGAGAAAATAATTTGGACCTAAATGATATAGATCAGAGATCGACAACTTTTACCATCGTCCGCGATTGGCAACTATTTTCTGATTTCTCCTGAAACCTCTCATTGCTAGTGTTTGATAACAATCAATGAACAATAGATTGGGATTTGGGTTAGAAAATGGATCTCATATTTGCAACACATCCGTATTCTTATTCTGTTGTTATAGAAATCGGCTTATGAGGACAAAGAAAACATTATGCTTCCATCTTCTTCTCTGCAATTTTAAGAAATATTATTCAATTTCCCGTTTGAAAAATCCTCTTCCACGGGATATTAAGTGCTGCATGGAAAACTGAATATCCAGATTTCTGTCAAGGCTGCAAAAATAATCTTGTGAAGCGCCCTGGAAGAGGTTAAGAACCCCGAGTGTTACATGTAGAATTGTAGAGAAGGCGATGACCAAAGATATTCTTTAAAAGAGTGGGAAAATAAGTTTAAATAAATGGTACGGAAAACCGTACTAGACTTTCTCTTCCTTAATCATTCCATCAGACTACCACCGAATGCAGATGTTGTTCTTCTAAAATTTTAAGTCTTTTAGTTATATATTTTAGTTATTGTTATATTTCTATTTTCTGTTGNAGACTTATGAAAATCCCTTGGAACAACGATCAGTTCATCTTTATATATAAAAGGCAATGTCCTGAGTGACTGATCAACGTAGAGCCGAAACCATTAATGCTACAGACTTGAAATTTGGGAGGGACCTTCGTTGCACCATGTAAGTGTGCACTAAGAAAGGACTTTGCAGAATTTTAATTTTAAGGGGTAGAAATCGCGAAAAAGTAAACAATCCCCATAAGAAATACATTGGAGCAAGAGAATACGACCACGAAGACTGGCAAGTTGTCCCGTACAATTAATTTCTATCTGAATAGGAGACGAAGAAAAAAATTAAGATGATATTAAAACTGTGTACAAACCTGCTCACATCCAGGTGTATTGTGGCAGAGAAAAAATGGTAAGTGCGGCTTTCGAATAAGCTACAGTATTTTCCCAAGCTCTTTTGTGCCTTTTAGGTAATAATAAGCTTAAGCGACTTTACCTTTACAAAAAGTAAAGTAAAACCCACAAATATACGTAAAGATTGAAGTAATACTGATAAGGGTATGATCAGAGCAAGCAACAAAAGAATTTTGTTTTCCTAAGCAGTATAAAGGGTCTTTTAGAGGTCGGACAAAGACTTAACATGTGGCAACCATTAGAATAAATATTTCACTATATTTCACAGTTGACTATATTACATTATCGCGAACGAATTGGTTCTGATCGTTAACTCCTTCCATTTATTTAAAAACACTAGTTTTCTCTATAAATGAATTAATATTAATTTTTACAAAAACATCTTTATATATATATATACATACATACAAATTTATTTAAAATAAAATATATTACTGTCGGTCCTTGCCAAGGGGATTACTCTTTCCATACTCCCCCAGTCATGGCTAGGGCGATCATATTATTTCAGGTTGAAAGTGGGACACTTTTTAATTTCGTGTATCTTTCTTGAGGCTAGAAACCAAACTCCCAAATCAAAACATTTGGTCACTCTAGACATGGCATATACTGAACGCATGTAATAGCGTCCCCACAGACGGTTACATGCAAGATGTTGAAAATAATTCAGAAGCTTCTCTTACTTTATAATAGATCTACGCTTCGTACTCTATTCCAACGCCTAATTTGTTACAATCTAACGTTAAAATTACGGCAGCATTATGACCGTGTGCGGACTGCCTTCGGTAATATTGTAACCCGACAACATTATCCGGAACGCTGTAATTATCCTTCTCTCTAATACCCCGGATCTTTTTATGGTCATCAAAGACGTAGTCTTATGATCGATGCGAAACTTTTCTAGTCACTAGTTTTAAGTGATTAATGGGCATAATTATTTTTTTGTAAAGAAACAAGTTCTTGAATGACCAATAGATGTTAAAGAGACGTTAAGCCAAATTAAAAAAAAAAAAAAAAAAAAANAAAAAAAAAAAAAAAAAAAAAAAAGTTCATTAATAAAATAATCAGCCAATCAATAACAATTATTTCCATTTCTGGAAAATTTTAAAATTGACAGATCTGGAGATTATTGAAAAATACATTATATTCATATTAGATGGCCACCAAATTTGATATTCACTGAAAGAACGGCCAATACATCGAAGATACTACCAGCAAAACATCAAATGATCACTTCCCTTGTCGCGGTTTTTTGGTCTACGGAGTGATAATTATTTTAATTTTTATTTTATTTTATAAAATAAAAATTTTGTAGGCATCATAGCACTACAAGGTATTTTTTAACAATTTNCATCACTACCAGCAAAACATCAAATGATCACTTCCCTTGTCGCGGTTTTTTGGTCTACGGAGTGATAATTATTTTAATTTTTATTTTATTTTATAAAATAAAAATTTTGTAGGCATCATAGCACTACAAGGTATTTTTTAACAATTTCTCTAACATCACTAAACCTGAGCTACACTTAACAATTTCCTTATAATGCTAATACCAGTTAACAATTTTCTTATAATGCTACAGGTTACACCATAGCTACTCAACTGACCTCAAGAGGCTGAGTTACCCGTAAACACAACCAGACTAAGAAGAAAAATTGAAAATAGGCACCTTTATCGATTTTCGTCCAGACCAAAAATCGAACCCAGTACCTCCTTGGCGCAAAGCGAGGGTGATGAATACTCCGTCAGGGAGGCGTCGAGGCTGAGTTACCTGTAACCACAACCCGACCGAGAAGAAATGTTGAAAATACCTTTTTCGAATTTTCCACCATACCAGGGATCGAACCCAGTACCACCTACTTGGCGCAAATGGGGTGATGAATACTCCGTCGGAGACCGACCGACGCGACATGTCCAAATTTACTGAAGCTTCCAGTTGCTGGGGATTCATAGGTTAGTCTTAGTTGGGGAAAATACTCGGAAATTATTTTATTTACATGAAAATAAAAAATGTTCGATGCCACAATTCTATATTAACCAATTGGCAATGATCAGTCTGCTAATTAATAAATAAGTGGTTTCTGGAGAATTGTAGATTCGGCTATTAAGTTAGAACACTGAACAGCTTCCAGGAAAAAAGGATATCATTTCTGCAAGGAAGTATCAATAGAATAAAATCTTTCCCAATAAAAATGGCTCGGAAAATTGTCAAATAAATAGAGAAACATCCTGCGTAGTTGAATGCTAACACGGAGGTCCATATTCAGATTAGTTAGAATGGTAAAAAACAACAAGAGTATGCCATTAGCAGTAGCAGTAGATAATTCCAAACCTTACGAACACTTCGCGGTCTGAGTCTGAGAAGTTACAATGGATGAGGAGGATACAGCAAATGGTCTGCATAGATGATGTGGTTGGCGGAGCGGATGCACAAAATTTTTCTAATTTACAAAGTCTATTCCAATCACTGGTTGCTGTTCCCATCGTTTAAGTCCTGTAAAGTAAACATTTGCTTTAGAAACAAAATGGTAATTTATTTTGAAAATTTACTTTTGTATAATCTATAGGAGCGGGTCAGAGAGGAGTGAGGAAATGTCTACAAGGAGGAAGGATGGTGACCACATTCTGCTTCCCCGCTGATATGTTGCAAAAATGTTTTGTCATTTGTAAAAGTCTCAATGAAGACCCGCAAACATTTTTCATACTATCACCAACCGCGACTTCTATATTTCCTCTTTCCTTCTTGGTTCACTCTGAGGAACTAGCTCTGTGGGGTCCTGTTCCAACAAATGTACCAAACTACCAAAAAAAAAAAAAATTGCAAGAAGTCGGGGGAGAGAATGCAGGGACTGTGGACACCCTCTGCCCACTTATATTTTTTCTGATCTACTCCGAGGAACTAACTCTGTGGGGTTACACAGAATTTTCACAAAAATAAAGTTGTTGCCTGAATTTACTCTTCGACCAAATATGTACACAATATCCTGGAGAAATAATTAAATAAACACTTTTAGTAGGTATGGGGTAATTTATCAATTCCATGATTCCACCTGGACGTTACTTTTAATTTTTTTTTAAAATCAGGCCGTGCGAGAACCCTACTCACCTCAAATAAAGATACGCTAGAAAATTGTAACCAGTGCTCATTTGCTACTGACCATAATTAGAAAATTAAGAATAAGCTTACCATATTCCATATCGCAGGATTTATAGGCATCAAAGGCCCTGGTAGTTGCGGTGTTCCAGCATTTGCCCCTCCTGCAGGTACGGCAGAAGTGTTTCCATTAGGTTGCTCGGAGTAGTTGAGAAAGTCCCAAATTAGGATTGTGTCGTCATGAGAAGAGGAAACGATCTGGAACTCGTCAAACTGGAGTCGAAATACTCGTCCCGTGTGCTCCTAAGTCAACAACCAACACTCTTCAACACTTATTTACACTCATTTGGCCGTTAGGCACGACCAATGGTCAGTATTAACACTTCATGACTCGCGTTACGTCGCGTCGGCTACCCTCATAAAGATTAAAACTAGTGATGGTGATAAAAACATTTATTTCTATTTTTTTAACTAACCGCTTATTAAGTTGGGTTGTACCAAAAAAGTATCCCATCATTGTTTTGGCATATGGCCATTTGATAAAATAAAATAAATCAATTCCTAATGTGGAAAATTTCAGTTGCAAATAGAAAAACTCACTCTATTATAGTGATTTATTTTTGAAGTAGCAAAATTCTTGTATACGTGTAATCTCGATAAAAATAAAAGCACGTGTAATGAAGTGTTAAAAACTCAGTAGACAATAAGTTTACATAAATTTTAGATACCAAGTAAAGGAAAGGACAGATCCGGATAATAGTAGTGATCTCAGATAATAATAGTCTTGGGGGGACAGTATTGACCGTATTTCATTTTGTTCTCCAAAGAATTTTAACTTCACTGATGAGATCAAAGCCAAAAATATTTTGATAATCAGGAGGGACAAATGAAATACTTCGGTAATATGAAGAAACCAATACCACAAAACTTGGGTAAACCGGCAATAGCTTGAAAAATAATCCGCGGAAACCAAAAATACTTTGTTAGTCCAGTGTAACCAAGGATACCTTGATAATGTGGAGAGGCAGAGAGTGGGTTTGCAAAACTAAACATTGTTTCGTTAAGTCTATTGGCAATATACAAATGACGAGTAATGATGGACATGGCCAAGTTCACTGACGACTCGGCCAAAGTCAAAACAGAAAACAACACCCTTAATCATCACAACGTTCATCTTATAGCTCTCGGATTGACGAAGCTCTGGAAATCTCCAATAGATTCCACGAAAAAATATTTGTAAAATCAAATTCTCAATCTGCTGGTGCACCGCTAAATAAAACGTTAATCATACTTTTATGTCAAGACCCCGAAATAGTCACCATATACACGTTCAAGCCTAAAAAATGTCTCCTATCTCTACATTAATTGGTTTTCAAACTCAAGAAGAGCTTGTACGATAAACACTAAATTATATCCTTACCACAAGAGTACGGAGACACAGCGTGGTGGTAGGTGCTCGAGGATCCAAAGCGGCCACTAGGTCCCACACTTTGATTTTACTGAAAATAGAAATATATTACAACATGAAAATCGAAGAATTTGGGGCATGACCAATATGACCATACTCGGTTGAAAACTGGTATCTTCAACGTAGTGAGGTCAAGAAACGATGGGCGTAATCAATAATCGGATGGGAGGCAGTTTCGTATATCACATATTTGGATTGCACTCGACCCCATAAGACAGAGGCTGTTGTTAAGGAGGCTTATATTTGATCTTGGCCTATGCTCGTAGTTGGAAAATAATAACTAACCTTCTTTTTATGTCTACCGTTTTTGCACTAATTTGTTTGTCTTTTGTTGAGGAAGAGTCAAAAGGAATTATTGGTTACTCGATTTGAGGATTGGCTTACAGTTTGTGCCACTTATGTTTAAACTAAATTACAAAAAACATAATTGTTTGATTTTCTATTCATCAATTTCAAATAACTTTCAACTATAGCACTCACCCATCGTAAGCACCACTGACTATTCGTTTCGCATCGAAGCGTATACATCTTACTAATTCTTCATGACCTTCTAGTACTCGCAGACATGCGCCGCACTCAATATCCCAAAGTCTGAAAAACAAAACAAAAGGATTAGAATACTTCCTGCGTTCTGTTCCACAAAATATATACATTTTAATCTATCCAGAAAAAGTTTGAATTCCTTCAAAAAAAATTTAACAGCAAAAAAATGGATAATATAATTCCCAGAGACGCCGCTTTCGCATTACTTCAGAGCGGTTTGTGTATGCTTAATTGCTGATGCCGTTCACAGCAAACAATATCACAAAACGAATACCCAATTCTCTCTCTGTAGCAATATGAGGAAAATTGCAATTTAACTCTTACGAGCTAATATACATACAGGGTGTTTGGCTATAAATTGGACCCCTGAATATGGTGGGTAGCTGAGATCAAATGGAACATTTTTTACGAAATTCGCTAGTGAGCCAGACTAAGCATAGCCGAGTTACAGGGTGGAGAAGGTCATTTTTGGACAACTTTCAACGTCACTTGGAGGATTCTGTGTGACCGAACAAAAAGAAGATGGACACTAAATCATAGTTTTTGATGGCGGTGATTTCAAATATGCCATCAAAATTTTAAAAAAGAAAAGCAAAATGGGGGAAAACCTGAAAAGTGAATAATTTTTTTTGTCTATTCTCAAAAATGATTCTACTTATGAAAAGAGCGTCTCTTTCTAAGACTTTTTGTGTAAAAAAAAATTTGAAAAATCGAACAAAAAATTGAATTCCCATGTTAAGAGGGAACCGCGAAAATGGTCCGATTACCATAAAATTTTAGAAATAAGCTCCGATTAAAGTCCTGGACACAAATGTCAAATTAGAAATTCGAAAAAATAGCGTGAACCAAAATGGCAGCCTTCCAAAGTCCAAAATATGTTCGATTAAAAGTATTTTTTTTCTTTTTTGTTGGAATTATGAGTTCAGACTTTTTAAAAGGATATCATAAAAAAAAGAAAAAACCATTTGTGAATTTTCATATTTCCTAGAATATTTTCTGATGAATATTGTGATAGTTTAGAAGACGTTGTCCATGCTCAGGTACTCTTAAAATCAATTTAAATGTGTATTCAAACCGGGAAAAATGAAAGAGAAATGTATTGAATCGAACATTTTTTGGACTTTGGAAGGCTGCCATTTTGGTTCACGGTCTTTTTTCGAAGTTCTAATTTGACAGTTGTGTACAGGACTTTAATTGCAGCTTACTTCCAAAAATTTATCGTAATCGGACCATTTTCGTGGTTCCCTCTTAACATGCGTATTTAATTTTTTGTTCGATTTTTCAATTTTTTTTTTTACACACAATGTCTTAGAAAGAGACGCTCGTTTCATAAGTAGAATCATTTTTGAGAACAGACAAAAAAAAAAAAATCACTTTTCAGGTTTTCCCCCATTTTGCTTTTGTTTCTTAAAATTTTGATAGCATATTTGAAATCACCACTATCAGAACTAGGATTTAGTGTCCATCTTCTTTATGTTCGGTCACACTGAACCCACTAAGCGACGTTGAAAGTTGTCCAAAAATGACCTTCTCCACCCTGTAACTCGGGATCCCATGTATAGCCAAACACCCTGTATACATATAAATACATATATATATATTTACCGGGATCACATGCGTACAAGCATATTGCTTGGTCAGGCTCAATTTTGTTTGTCTGCGACCGATATTTTGATCGTGAATTGATAATTTCAGAAAAAGTTGTGCCCCAAAAAGTCTATGTTATTAAAACGAGAAAATCTACTTATAAAAAATAATAAAAACTAAAGGCTAATAAATGCATTGTTTTTCCACGCAACACAGTTACGGATACATGGGATGGGATCGTCCCTATCGCCCCCCTATTTGAGGAACGAAAAAAATCCTAATGGGGTCATAATAATAACAAATAACTAATTTTTTTATCACTATTCACCCTATTTCACTGTATTCAATAAGATACCATTGCGCAGACCACAACTGTTACAGAGTGAATGAGGTCAACTTTATACAAAATTACGATGTACTGTACCTAACAAATCACTAGCAGGTAAAAGTTATTGAAAGGGCTATCTATCACTACAATGTTCAAATTATCTTCAAACTGGCGATTGATCTGATCACCTACCTTATAGTATTATCACTGCTTCCAGACACTACCAGTCTATCTCTATACTGAAGACAAGCAATGCCTCTTTTATGCCCATTCAATGTTCGGACAAATTCGCATGAACTCGTGTTCCATACTTTGATGGTACGATCACCTGACGCTGACACGATGTATTTCTCGTCAAAATCTACAACATTGACAGCTGCTCGATGTCCAACTAATACTCGACGTAATGTGATTTCATTTGGACTAACCATGTCCCAAACTGCTATTGAACGATCCTGCAAACAAATAAACAACACTCAATAGGAGATATCTGTCCCCGGATAGTTGACGAGTTTACCAGAGACCATTACTAGAAGAAGAAAAAAACAAATCTAATTATTTTCCCTCATCGCAAATTTTGGACTGAGTAGCGACTACCAGCTGGTTTTTAAAAAAAGTTTGTTTCAGTGGAATTTTTTCACGAGAATTTTTTTTCAATATTTTGCGTTTCATGGTGCGTAGAATTTGAAAATCAGTTTTTCCGCCGTCCTCAGCATTTTGGGGGTTAGAATTTTTAGATATTGATGAAATTTTGGTATGTAAAACCCATTCGGGATCTAAATGTGTCCCGAATGAATGTGTCATATATAGGGTTCCGTGCTATTTGTTTAAATTTGATTCTTATATTCTCAAAATTTAAACCGTAAAATATCAACTTTTGAGGAAAGAACGTTTTTTTTTTTTTTGGCCAGTAAAATAATAAACCCACAATTTCGCATATTATGCTACTAGCTGAGTACCCGAACTTCGTTTCGAGAAGATGAGAGAAAAAAATGATAATAAATCTGACTCCCACATTAATAATCATATCACCGAGGTACAACCGTTTAAACGCGATCAGAGCATACACATAGATTACATATTACCTACACGTTTGTTAACCTAGGAAGAACATGGGGAGTAGTAACCGGTTGTTAAGCTGCGTAGAACGTGTTGGGAGTAGTATTGGGTT
>CM022878.1:21084873-21097214 GCA_012654025.1 Pachypsylla venusta | reverse complement strand
TGTAGGTTCGCGTTATGATCTAGATGTGCAATAAGAAAGGATTTTTTAATATTCCTACTGGGGCGCCAGCCACGGTGGAAAAAGCCGCGCCCATAAAATATTATCACATTTTTATTACTTTTTCTCCCTACCGGTAAATTTTCGGTGGCTTAAATTTGGTATGTAGGTTCGCTTTATGTTCTAGATGTGCAATAAGAAAGGACTTTTTAATATTAAAACTTTTTAATATTGAAAAACAGGCGGACATATGTTGATATTGAGTTGAATTTTGATAGCTCTTGGCTGGAACTGTGCTGGGAAGAACAGGTCTTCGTGAGGATTTTCAAGTCCTCTTCAACCTTATTTTTCATCAAAATTACCTTTTCTTCTTGCTTATATTCCTCAAGTCCTCACTTTCTTCCCTATATAATTTTTATCCCATCTGCACAAATCATCTCAACCTACGCACTTACTTTTTCTCACATGCACTGTTTTACTCATCCGTTTTAATTTCTCAGTTGCTCGCAGACAGTCGCATACTTACTTGTCATAATGCATAGCACACATATTTGCATAATATTCAGGAACAAACAAATACTACTGGTACTAAAAAATTGATTCAATATCGGATCCAAGTAACAGCATTTAGTGTGACCCTGGTGAAATCGGCAACATGGGGGGTATTGTCGTCAGAACGTAAGGTAGGTCATTTTTAGTCCGGGAAATTCCTTCATGACATGATACGCGGAACCAATGGCTTGAGATAAGTATTTTTGTACCTTCTTGGTACCTCTACGACTAACCAACGTCAATATTGCTCTATCATATACATTTTTTAGACTTAAACTTTGCAGGTAACTTAATATGTAATCAAAATATGGTTATGCTTTACCTTGGAACATGTAACCATCATGCCATTAGAAAAGCGCAGATGAAGAACAGCTTCACAATGATGAATGAGAGTATTAACCATTTCCCCTGTCATAACATCCCAAACTCGCACCGTTGAATCACTTGACCCCGAAATAATCACCCGTTCATCGTACTGCAGGCACAAGACTGAACCCGTGTGACCCGTCAGCACCTAGAAAAAAAAATGAACGAAAATAAGAAGGGTGACCAGAATTGGGAGTGAGAATGACCCTCTTTTCGAAATAATAAAGAAACAATGAGATAATTCCCTAAAGCAGACTAACGTAATCTAACAGGCACTGATGATAGGAAGTTATTGTAGCGGTGTTCCCTTAAAATCAATTACTCCCCCTCCCCCTTTTCAAGATCCATATTTGGAAGAAAAAAAATGTGATGGTATGCAATTCAGGCCGTCTTGGTGCGTAGAACCGGCCATCGCGTGAACGATGAAAGGAAGTTCAAATTACCCTCAATTTGGAAGGAAGTAATTTTTGCTAAATTTCTCATTTAATCAAATATGGAATATAGGTAATAAAGAAGTACATTTGTGTGAAAGTAAGAAACGTCACAATAATAGAAATAATCAATTTACAAGTAAGAAAAATTCATAAATATTCAAGTAAGAAAAATTCATCACTGTGGACTCAGTAGCTTAATGAGCTAATTGGTTTGGCTAAAGGTGAAATGTTGAAAAACATTTTCTGATTGTGTATCCATTATAGCATCACGTAACTCCATTTTGCAAAACCTTACCACAATATAAATCGCCTGAAAACCATTCTGATTCAGTAAAGCTATGTAAATATTATGTTAGTAACGGTCGTTTGACTGGTTTGACAGTTACTGCATCAACCACTACCCCTGAGTAGGAGTTGAGCTACAAATATTTTGTAGATTACCAATCATGCCTTCGGGTGAAAGCGGGGAGCGACGTAGAGCGTACATTACCTTTATACATTGTAAACTAATTCGATCCCATACTTTAATTGTATTATCTCTAAGTCCCGACACGATTTTATTATCATCATATTGAAGGCAGTAAACACCTTTTGAATTTTCTGATCTACAATTTATCCTTTGCAAGAGAAATTTACCCATTCGCCAATTATTTTCTATGCTCTGCAAATAAAATAAAATACATTAGCACTCCTCTGACAAATGACTCCAACCTTATTTACACCTATAACACTCGTTGACGAACAAGACATAAGACGTAAGGCTGTAGGTGGCCAAATATGATCTCTATCTATAAAAACTCAGTTTTGAAAAATCGTAGAAATAGTTTGATTTAAGGTTACCCAAAAGATTTTGATGGCCCTTCGCTGGAACTGAAATGCTGTGCGTTGCAGGTCCTATACGTATAATATTGATATGTATTGGCTGATGTTAGGGGCTTTTCGATTTATGAAAAATTTAGGGCAATGTGATGTTTTTTGAAAATGATTTTAATCTTTTTAGCGGTTTGTTGTAGGAACGTAAAATTTTGATATGTTATGGCTGATGTTAGAGGCTTTTCGATTAATGAAAAATTTTGTTTTTTGAAAATGATTTTTTATGATTTGATTAAGATATTTTTTTCTATAAATGACTAAAATACTAACGTGAACACCTGATCATCTGAATCCACTAGTTTTATTTTATTTTTAGATTCTGCATACCTTCATTGAAACGTAAAGTATCAAATTTTAAAGCAGTGATGCTTTTTCGAGATCGACATAAAGGGTTCATTTCTAAACTCATAAACCAAATGAATATTGTATTGCTCTGTTCCGTATATTTGTATATTTTTCTAGGCGCCCTCTTCTCAAGATTCTATTTCCAATATTGTGTCGAAGAGTGGGGACGGAAGTTGGATTCCAACCAACAACAGTGCGTGCTTACGAATCTACCGCCTCAACCAATTGGGTTAATATGGCTCCTTATGTATTCATACGTTTCATCCGATCACGCTGAAACTTGTGACTTGATGTAAGGACAAAAGGTTTCTGGTTCAAAATGGGTGCCAAATAGAAAAAAAACAAACGATTCTTTTGCGAGGGTATCCTTTTTGAAAATAAGTCCCTCGGCTTTAAAATTTGTGGGTATTATTCTTTGAGACTATATTGAATTTTGAACTTATCATCATCATCACCACGTGATCACAATGAGATGCATAATGCACATGTGAATTACTGGTACACTCTGTATAAGTAAGGACAACCTTGAGCAAGTAAGTTCTGAGGGTCATTTCACCGCAGACAATGACTAGTTCAGTGTCGTTTCCAGACCACTCGTTATCTCTCTAGTTATCTGTAACACTGGCTGGATCTGATACTACTCAAGTAGAATTATCGCGGTACTACAAACAGTAGGATGGTGAGTTGCAAGTAGACGTATCTGACCGAGGGACTACTAAGATGGTAAGACGACTTACTTGTATATCTTGAATTATTTTAGGATACAAAGATCTATATGAACAGTGTTCGGGATGAGACTCGCCGGGTTTGGGTTTAAATAAGTACTGTATCCTGAAAAGAGACATAAACGGAATGATTACACTTTGAATTTAATACAAAGAATCTATCTAAAGTGGAAGGTAACCACAGGATGAGGTTAATGTTGAAGACATTTTCTACGCCCCCCCCCCCAATACACACTTAGAGATCTATTTTTGGTTGGTCGAATACTCAAATGAATGTAATGACTAAATTTTTTTTGCATAAAAGAGAAATTTCAAACGTAATTTATTCATTTATAGAAATTGTTTTTTTCTTCTTCTTTTCCCATGGAAATGGACACCTAACCACCAAGGAATGAGACCGCAGAGAAAATTGAGGTATATTAAATTAAATTCACCGATTTGAATAGGCTAGTCATAGAAATGTGGACAAAGAAAACCATTTGTTAATAAGAAATCGGCCATGCCTCTTTAAGTTACGGTAACAAGAGGAACAGGCGAGGTCTGTCAGTGAGGTTTAAAAAATAAAGACATAATTAAAATTGGTATAAGCATGATAAAAACAGTAATTTTGCTTAATTACTATGTCTTGATCCGTTCAGAAAGCAGTAGACTGTTTCACCTGTTCAGCATCACTTAGCAGCAGACTATAGCAGTACAACTACTCCTCAAACCATAAAATTCTCATTTTTATTGGTCTTGTACACACAACATTGTGTTCTTCAACATGAGACTGATTTATAAGCCGACAATTGGACGCACGATCGTAAGCAGGGGGTTGTCCCTCCAATCAACAGCAGACCAGTTGGCTCCTTTGATAATCATGTCATTAAACGTAAGGCAAGACAACAACATCCGACAAAGATGATAGTAACTACCAATGTACACATTTATTGTTTTGTTTGTTCGCCCAATCGCATCTCGCATATTTTTGAAGGCTGACTCTAAATACGAAAGCGAAACCTTTACTAAATGTCACAGATATATGAGTATGCTAAGCGTGACCCCCCTCTCTTTCAACGAGCGTGATGCGGGACGAAGCGTAACCCGAGAGTAAACATTTGTGCTATCTGACATTATTATCAGACTTTAAAGATGAATTTGTCTCGGATTTTTTTTCTCCACCAAAAATCAGCTCTAAAAAAGTTGTAAATGAATATTAGGTATATCACAATTTTGTGACATCCATAGCATTACAAGGTATTTGCATCACTTCAATACGCCAATCTGGACTTAACAATTACCTCAGAATGCTATTACCACACCTGCTAAATTGTCCTCAGGAGGCTGAGTTATTCCCAAACACAATTACACCAAGTAGAAAACTTGGTTCAAATGTTTGAGCCGCTAGGATTCAAACCTCTACCTCTTGCTGCAAGCCGTGTGTGATACAAACTCTAGAACAAATATAATTTGGTGTGCTTCTTTTCGGTGATGTGGCCTTTAACATTACTTACCAACCCCTCCTTTCGGCAAGACCTCGCCATATTGAATCTGTCCTAACTTTTCTTTCTATCAGCTTCTTCCATAACATTCCTTCAGATATGACTCGATTCCATTCTTTACAAACAGATTCTGCAGCGTAAAGTGAGTCTGCGTCTAAATAGGAAAGTATGCTTTCTGCAACATGGTCTAAGCCTTTCTCTGAAAAAAAAAAAAAAAAAAAAAAAAATGCATCAGGTTTTTATTTTCGCTGCCGAGTATAATAAAATGTAACACTGCACTATAATATATTAACCTGGCTGCTATTAGCGTTGTTCTGGGCGTGATCAATTGTTTTAGATGGGTGTCTCAGAAAATTCATCTTCAACACGTACGTGTGCTGAGACAATAATACAGTTAATAGAATTGTGAAGCTCGGTCATCCAGATACTAGAAATGTAAATAAATGCCGAGTTATTTAATTTTTTGACACATCCGGTCCACATAAAAGACTAGTCCAAATTTTGGGGGTACGTTGAGCATCTATTCTATAGACTTCCGCCTGCGTAAATTATAACGATTATTAAGAAGTCTTTTAAAAAATTCTATTTCCAATCTTCTGTCGAAGAGGGGGGATGGAGTAGGATTCGAACCAACAGCCTCCTGGTTACGAAAAAAATAATGTTTTGGTCATTCACTTCTCAATATTCGGTATAATTTGCGCAGGCGAAAGTGTATAGATGCTCAACATACCCCAAAATTTGGACTAGTGGTTTATTGGTAGGATCTTTTTCAAAAAAGGAAAAAAAAAAATATGCGAAAATACGCCCAATTTGACAACGCAACGGTTAAATGTTGTGTTGCAGTGTGATGAATGGTGGTACCTGCCGAGGATTTGTGTGCTCTTTTTAATGATATGCACAAAAAAGTGTTACCGAAGCAGGGGAGAGGGGCTATGGGGATACGTTAATGATTTTTGGGTCAGTGTACATTCGGACACCAGTTCCGAGGAAAAAAAAGTCTTATATGGATTTTTAACTCATAATTTTTCGATTTTCCGCACCAATCACCTTTGATCTGAAAACCTTGTATTCAGAGGTTAATTGGTGAGATAGCTACAATGCTTCTCACCAAATTGACTGACGTCTTACCCTGCAATTCCGGAAGTACCGGAACCCAAAATTCTATCTCTTGCACCAAAAGAGCAAAATACATTTTCCCGACACTTACTTGGTAACAATGATATAAAGTCCCGCTGGAGCATTGGTTTCAAATAGGTGTTGATGTGCCCATGCTGGTAATGACACATCCTTGCTAGGAGATTCTCGACAAATTCGATCTGATTTTGTTCCGACCATTTATCAAAATATTTGAAACACATTTCTTTTTCCGATGCAAACTGAGGAGCGGGCTCCTTTTTTCTATTAGGATCGTAAAGGATGGTCATTGGTGCGAACTGTAACAGTCCAAAATAAGAAAATAAAATGAAAATGGGACCTTTAACTTGAACTCCTTAAAACAAAATACGTCAACAACAATGGTGCTGTGCAATGATAACAATTGGCCAGTGGCTTAACTGGGGTTTTCATAGGCAAGAATCCTAGGGCACTTATAATACAAAATATTTATGAGACCTTTCCAAAGCACTATCATAAATTAAGGTCCAATTCTATTTCTATCATAATCATACATATTGTATTATCTTCCGAAATCAAGTTGTGTAAAGTTATTTAGTTTTCAAACTTAGGAAACAGTTTTAATCACTGAACGATGATTTTTGTGTAAAATTATCGCACATTTAGCAGAAGATGTTAAAAAATAAGTTGTGTAAAGTTATTTAGTTTTCAAACTTAAGAAACAGTTTTAGTCACTGTACGATGATTTTTGTGTAAAGTTATGGCACATTTAGCAGAAGATGTTAAAAATCAAGTTGTGTAAAGTTATTTAGTTTTCAAACTTAAACAGTTTTAGTCACTGAACGATGATTTTTGTGTAAAATTATGGCACATTTAGCAGAAGATGTTAAAAATCAAGTTGTGTAAAGTTATTTAGTTTTCAAACTTAAGAAACAGTTTAGTCACTGTACGATGATTTTTGTGTAAAGTTATAGCACATTTAGCAGAAGATGTTAAAATTTCTACACCTAAAACCAGAAGGAATGGCACATAGGTATGATGGCAATTTTAAAAAATCGACCTCTTAGCTGCAGATACTAGTCCCTATTTACACTGCCCGAATAGGACTGAAGAGTCTCTTGACATCGAAAGTTTTTTGTGTTATTAGTATGTGGTAAATATATCTCAAATTCATAAGGATAAAGTTCCATGAGACCCACGCCCTGATGAATACGGTTATATGGGTTGGTGGTGCAGTGGTAAGACGCCCTGACTGGAAAACAGTAGGGTGTGGGTTCAAACCCAGCCAACCTATGGAATTTTATGCTCATGAATTTGAGATATTTACCACATAATATTGGCAGCCAAAAAACTGCCGGTGTCAAAAGTACCCTTCAGTCCTATTCGTGCAGTATAAATAAGGGACTATTAATACTAGTCAGAGCGTCTTACCATTAGACACCCAACCCATAAAAATCAATACACTCAAATCCTGGAGAGAGTTCGGGGCCCTCTATCCATGGCTGTTATAAAACTTCTGCTGTGGAAGGTGTTAGCTTCATTTTGATTAATGGTTCATTCAGTTCAGGAACTTATAATCAATTAATGAGTTTGCATCATCAGTCAGTCAAGCAGGAAATTATTGATTGTTACTCACTCACTCACGTTAAGTGAAATAATTCATAGATAATTGAGAGAAAGGCAGCCAGAAAGGAAAATAACGACAGAGATACATTTTATAGTTTAGGACAGAAACCTAAACTATCCTCTGTGCTCATCCCTGGAGGACGAAAAAAAAATATTCCTTTAAAAAACATTCCTTTTTTAGCCGAACAGTCTGTTTTTGTTGTAAACATAGGAAAATCTGCCATAGCTAGAGAATGAACCAAAACAGCGAATTCCATATTTTTCCAGAAGTATAGTTTTGAGGGGGGAGGGGCAGACCATTCTTGGCCTTTTGATATACCTTATTGGTAGGACTGTGTATCTGTACCGCAGAAAAGCGTCGTTTTAGCGATAGCTCGCCACCGCTTAAATTTTTGATTTTTTCGTACCTACATTGTAAGAGGAATCCGTGTTACAAGTTTCTAGGTTTAACCCTTGTATCACCAAGTTACCTACGTTGATAATGAGTCAGTCAGTATATTTGGCTTTTGTGTTTTATAAGTTTTCGATAAGATCTGGATAAAAAATAGAGTGAAGGTAAATCAAAACGATTGCTAATATACAGGACCAGTTTCACAACTCAGATGTAATTCACTATTCGAATGATTAAAATTACCGATAGAAAGGCCTTCCTCTTGAGTGACCCTCCGATATCTCCTTGATTTTAAATTACTCATAAATTTTATTTGAAATGGCATACAATGGCATTCAATTGTAGAGAGAGAGATTTGATCAGTTTCAAAGAGTTCAATAAAGTCAACACAGTTATTATCATTAATGGCATATAATAAAACCAGCAGACAGTGGTCAAAATGAGGGGTGTCCTCTAGAAGTGAAACGTAAAACGACAATCAACTCAATTTCAGAACTTTATTCTGGAAACTTATTTTGATTTAATTTCAATCATGAAACTTTCCATTCACTCATCATTATTATTTAGTGAACTTTTAAACAACTGGTTTGCAGTAGTCCTTCATTTCAATGATGATACTTTTCAATCACTCATCATTATTATTTAGTGAACTTTTAAGCAGTAGTCCTTCATTTTAATGATGATACTTGCCAATCACTCATCATTATTATTTAGTGAACTTTTAAACAACTGGTTTGCAGTAGTCCTTCATTTCAAAGATGATACTTTCCAATCACTCGTCATCATTATTTAGTGAACTCTTAAACAACTGGTTTGCAGTAGTCCTTCATTTCAATGATGAAACTTTCCAATCACTCATCATTATCATTTAGTGAACTCTTAAACAACTGGTTTGCAGTAGTCCTTCATTTCAATGATGAAACTTTCCAATCACTCATCATTAATATTTAGTGAGATATTAAACAACAGACTGGTTTGCAGTAGTCCTTCATTTCAATGATGAAAATTTCCAATTACTCGTCATCATTATTTAGTGAACTCTTAAACAACTGGTTTGCAGTAGTCCTTCATTTCAATGATGAAACTTTCCAATCACTCATCATTAATATTTTGACTGGTTTGCAGTAGTCCTTCATTTCAATGATGAAAATTTCCAATCACTCATCATTATTTAGTGAACTCTTTAAACATCTGGTTTGCAGTAGTTCTTCATTTCATAGTCTACCGGATCTAAGAAATTAATTGTTGTATGTATAAATAAAAAGGTGGTTTTCTTTTTGCCTTCCTATTTTCTCCAATATTTATACCTTTCATCCCTTTTTTGGAAAATGAGTTGTACAAATACTCAGAACAAAGCTTACATTATATTTTAACACCATCAGCACAGGTAGACTCGGACTGTGAGGAGGTCACCCCCAAAATATCTTGTACAGTTCACCTTCTTGTATTGTTAAAATAAATTTGACCTCCGGATCATCGAATCGACAATGGAGAAAGATATGCCACTCAAAATAAGATATCCAAGGAACATAGAATTCAAAAATCGAATAAAAAATTTTCCGTCCGTCCGCAGTCTGCCGCACTTTGCGCATTAGCGTTGTCCAGGTTTTAATCAAATTTGTTATTTTGGTCTATTTTTAAGGGCCAAATGGTCGTCGTCCTTAGTATAAATTTTATTTCTCTTCATTAGTTATGAATTATTTCTCTTGAAAGTTTCCGTACCAAAAAAGTAATAATTTGTATGAAAATTTCTGATACAAGATATCAAGCATGTCGGTAGATATGCTTACGTCAAGAGTAAGCAAATCTACCGACTATATTAACACGAAAAATAGTTTGTGGGTATGGAGACCCACTTTTTTCTGCCACTTCCAGATGATTTTTTGCAAATTTTATTTTATATTCTGTATGGGGCATGGTAATAGATGGTTCCCCCAAATACGATGATTCTACGTTTTGTTAAACGTGTTTCCCAACTACTCTTGACGTCCTTTTTTTACACGAAGTGTTTTTTGTGGGATTACAATAGACAGTCATATATCAATAAGATATTAAAAATGTCACATCATAAGAAAAAAATAAAAAATAAATTTCCTCATGATAGGTATTTCATGATGAAAAAATCAAAATGTAGCGAACGTAATATCTATTACTAGTATTTAATTTAAAACACAAAACGCGACTTTCATTTGGTCAAAAATTTCAAAATGAAAACAGTGAAAAAATGTGGAAAAAATTATATCTTCGGATATAAGGAGCCACATTTTTTCACTCCTTATATCCGAAAGCATATCAATTTAAATACAAACCCTATTCCATTAGAACTAAAACATAAAAAGGTATGTGAAGTGAACAATTACATTAAAAATGAAGGGTACGGAAAACCGTACTAAACTTTATCTTCATTTATTCTAGGAATTTGGCAGGCTCCGCATGATGTCGCAGGTACCTATTTGATATTATAGCAATAATCAGTGGTAGCCGTACTAAACTTTATCTTCCTTTATTCTAGGATTTTGGCAGGCTCCGCATGATGTCGTAGGTACCCATTTGATATTATAGCAATAATCAGTGGTAGCCGTACTAAACTTTATCTTCCTTTATTCTAGGAATTTGGCAGGCTCCGGATGATGTCGCAGGTATTTAATGACATTCGACAACCTTCGGTTGTCACAGTTCTCTAGTGAAAATATAATATGCATTAAATTTAGCAGCCTTCGGCTCTTGCCACAGCTCTCTAGTGAAAATATTATATAAATTAAATTTGACAGCCTTCGACTGTTGTCGCAGCTCTAATGTGAATAATAAATATTTGAATTACCTTTGACAACTTTCGGTTGTTTGAATTACCTTTGACAACCTTCGGTTGTTCGGTGCAGCCTTCCTACCAAATTTCATCAAAATCGGACCAATATAAAGTCTGTAGATGCGCTAACACGATTTGCGGACGGGCGGACAGACATTTTTTCTACCGGTTTTTTGGTATCTAGTCGTCATAACTCTTTTTTTTTTATTTCGCCTCTACAATACTTTTCTTACCTATACTTCGTATAAGGGAAAATAAAGTAAAAAAACACCAATACAAACAAAAATATGTGCATTCGAAAGAGTATAAATCAACTTATGCGGTCTTTAGGAGCAAATTTAAAAGCGATTCAAAAATGTAATTACTTAATATTATAAGGATTTTTTCAGTGAAGTTTTGAAGAAATTCCAAGGTAATAACGAATTGTATTTGTGTTCACGAAATGTTATCAATGAAGAGAAAAATCAACTAAGAAAATATCGCCATTACCAGCTCCCGAACCTCCAACCCTATGTTTTTACATCTGAACTAATGGGGTTCGTTTCCAATGAAATAACCCAGTAAAAAATTGATATAACAATGATCCCTCCAACTTATCACTAGTCTGATTACATTGTTGTTGTTGCTGCTGATATAATAGGTGTCTATAGATTGCAAAAATAATCATGGAAACATTCGACACAGAAAATTTTCAACATCTAACAATAAAATATGGATTCATGATTGATGCACGAGACTACGCAATCTGCGATCAACTATCATTGGATATGTCCGAAGAAGTACTTAGGAACTTTGAAAGAGCTCTAAATTTTTCACCCTTATTAACAGGTCAGATGAATCCTGAAAGAAAGTATGAGGAGAGGCGATTTCCACGAGGAAATGATAATAGTTTGTACACTACATTTGTGTTTAGATTCAATCACAAAAGTAGCTATTACTGAAGCTTTAGACGGGTCCCTTCCTTGATGTAATTCAAAAGCGGTTTCGGGGCCAAACTTTTCTCTTTTTATCATTGATCCTAGGATCCTCAAGGACATTTCAAAAATTTGGTTTTTGGTTATCTACTCCTTCTAATCACTAAGAAGTCAAGTTGACGACGTTCATTCAATAAATTCCTCATACTCAAGTAGTGCAGGTAGGAGATCATGAGTTTATTATGATCTCAATCCTGTGGCTACACAAACTGACAAGTAAATGAGCCAGCAGGACGAGTTTAATTTCAACTCGTACTTATACATTCTGTATCTCATACCTCATACTCAAGTAGTGCAGGTAGGAGATCATGAGTTTATTATGTTTTCGTATGAAGATGTTCAATCAATACCTCATACTAAAGTAGTGCAGGTAGGAGATCATGAGTTTATTATGTTTTCGTATGAACAAGTAGTGCAGGTAGGAGATCATGAGTTTATTATGTTTTTGTATTTCTAGAACGGACCCCCATTTGAAATTTTATTTATACCTCAGAATATTTTTTTTCAACGTTAGGAATACTTACGACGATTATGCATTTTAGCAGGAAAAGTTATCTTGTTGATACTACAACCTCATTTGATCATGGGGGGTCATGCTCCAATCTTGTGGCTACACAAACTGACAAGTAAATGACCCAGCTAGACAAGTTCAATTTCA
>CM022878.1:21047826-21078757 GCA_012654025.1 Pachypsylla venusta | reverse complement strand
GACTTGATTTTCTTCAAAAAGTTTCCCCGATTTTATCTGGCACTCGTTGGTAAAAACATGACTGTTTTGTTTTCTAACATATGACACCAAGATCATCGAAATTGGACCAGCAAAAATGGAGAAAAAACACCGGGTTGGTCAGAAAACGTGATTGGCGAAATTCGCTATCAAGCTGATACTACACCTCGTAGCTTTTGAAAATCTCAGATTGTGTAAAAATGAAATACTGGCCAGTTATATGTCAAAATGCTTACCTTTTGACGGACTATTTCCATTTAGTTAGTGATCGGTTTCTGCTTTGTCAAGTTGTTAAGATTGATTCCTGGTGCTATAGTTAAGTAATACAATTTCTAACTGTAAAAAGTGTAGTAGGCACTGAAGCCAGAAAAGTAGTTACTTGTCTTAAAAGGTTAAAGCTTTGGCGTAGGATAGTGTAGGGTATTGTCTGAGAGCTAAGTGAGCAATGCCGAGGTTAAGACTTAGTAATGCTGAAATGGCTGACATGCAACTAGCATATGGAGCTGCAAACATGAACGCTCGAGAAGCTGTGAGAATTTACGTCCAGCGGTACCCCAACAGACAATTACCAAACAGAAAGTCCTTCCAAGCTCTTAATAGTAGATTAAGAGAAACGGGAGTTTCTATTCCAAAAATGACCATGCAGAGCGCAATAGGGCTACAAGAACACAGATATTTGAAGACAACGTTCTTCAAAGAGTGCGACAAAACCCCAGGATCGGCTCTAGAACACTGGGGCAGCAAGTTGGATCTAGCCATCAAAGTGTACTCAGGGTACTGCATGATAACGAGATGCGTCCTTTCATTTTCATGGAAGTACAGAATCTACAACCCCAAGATTACGAACCATGAGTCAATTTTTCCAGACGGTACCTGCAAAGAGCTTTTGAAAATCCTGCCTTCGAAGCCAACATCTTGTGGACCGACGAGGCATGCTTCACGAATGGTGGAATGTTCAACATTCATAATTCCCACATCTGGAGTGCTGAAAATCCTCATGAACCATCAGAAGAAGCCTGGAGAGATGCAACCTGTGCATCGAACACGGGGGACGGCATTTTCAACAATTCCTGTGAAATGGAAGAGCGGTATCTAAGGGTTTCTCTAGTGCGCATCACGTTTTCTGACCAACTCGGTGTCGTTTCACCACGTTTGCTGGTCCAATTTTGATGATCTTGGTGTCAAATGTTAGAAAACAAAACAGTTTTTACTAACGAGTGCCAGATATGTATTGGGGAAACTTTTTGGAGAAAATCAAGTCCAAAATGTGACGGAAAAACGGCAAACACCCGATTCTGGATCAATTCCTCTCCTAAAAACAGGTAAGGATTTAATTTTAGCTCGTTACAATAGTGTTTTTAGATGTCAAATTTTGTCCAGATTTTAAAAATGACAACTATTCTTTTCAACAGTAAGTGGAAAAAAAGTTATAAAACTCAGGGTACCTCTGACGGTTTTCTTGGAAACCAGGTGAGATCGACCTATATGTGTGGCAATGTTTTTTGTTGGAAATGGTCCAATATTTCATTTGTAGGCCGTTGTCCCTATAATTCAGGACTACCCTGTATACGCTAAACCTAGTTGTAGGATATCTTCACTTTCAATTCTGAGCCTTTTCAACTAAACTTTTTTATTTTTTCATATTCTTCGTTGGCACGTGCAATAGATGAAGTTTAACTTTTATTTTACCTTTTTCCGTCAATGGAAACGCCTTTTTCGAGCACCCCAAAAATTGTTAAAAATTCCTACTTTTTTTTCCACCTCGCGCTTACCACGGCCACTGTGTTCAACTCTAAGAGGCGGGATTATATATATGGGGTCCTTCTGGCGTTAACTCGAGATTACTAGTTGTATTACTCGTTGCAATGTCAATTTTTCATATTCTATATAAAAAAAATTAAACTCTAACTGTTTTCGATATTTCCGACTTTTATACTATTTACATATAATTTTGGCAACTCTATACGGCCTAAGTATATTAACGCTTTATCGTAACAGAGGTGATTTATCATATAGTCAGGACTTTTCCTCGTTAGAAGTAATGTTTTCGACAAATGCACGGGTTTCGAGTTATGGGCTGCCAAAGATGAAAAAAATGAAAAAAATCTTCCGCATACTATCTTCAGTATCTCTGCTACTATTTTTCTTAGAAAGCTGAAATTTTGTAGATGTATTATCTTTTCCGATTGCTATTTTCCATAGTCCATACTTTTCTTATAGTTTTAACCGTTTTCGAGTTTTTAAATTTTTTACTTACTTTTTGCTACTATACAAGGCATAAGTATATTAACGCTTTATCGTATCAATGCAAAATTTTGAGGACGAATTTATCATAGTCAGAAATTTTCCTGGTTAGAAGTATTGTTTCCGATAAATGCACAGTTTTCGAGTTATGGGCTTCCAAAGATAAAATGAATCACATGATTTTTTCGGAAAATTATCATAAATTGGCAAACTAATACGCTGTATTAATTAATTCATGGCTGTCTATTGTCTAATTCACTGCAAGTATAGGCCATCAATATTCAGGTAAAATGTGCGTCAAGTGCCCGAGGTAAAAAACTTGATTCTAGTTTTTGTTTGTAGCTCTCGCATAATGCTTGGAGGTTAATAATTTTCAGTTGACAAGAACTTGGCGCTCATATGATATCACCTCCTTTGTGGGGAATTCGTTTAGAGGTGACATAAACTTGGCATTTATATGATATCACTTCCTTTGTGCCTACAATTTGCAGGAGATTTTATGTGGGAGAGACGAGCCACATGAATTTAATGTTTGTTTGATAAGGAACATTTTCTTGTCGTTTTTTTTTTTTGCGAGGGGGGGATATATTTGACCCCAAATACAAACGTGTTCTGACTGCACATGGACCAAGACCATGGTCTGGATGTTGTTAGAAACAGTAACGCAAAACACAAGGTTAACCAATTGGTATACGTGATCCAATATACATACTGCTGATCACTCGAGACTGTCATAATATCTTCTACTGGAACTGGAAAATTTTCAAAACACTTGATCATTAGTTGATTTCTTTATTGAATTGATGTTTTAGATAATTTTGGTTCGACACGATTTGTAGCACAATGATGTAGAAATTATTTGCCAAGTTAACAAATGTGATAACATAGGATACAAAACTAGGATAACAAGTAGGAAGGGTACGAGTACACACGATTTATAGCACAATGATGTAGAAATAATTTGCCAAGTTAACAAATGTGATAACATAGGATACAAAACAAGGATAACAAGTAGGTTATAAGGAAGGGTACTAGAAATATAAATGAGGTTTCAATTAAAGGCGCTTTTTAATATTTTTTTAATTATTATTTCATTTTTTTAAAGGAAACTATGTAAATATTATTTAGATAATAAAGTGACCAAAGACTGCATTTTGTTTTTAATTTTAGCGGAATTTTTCATGATACGGAGATAACACAATCAACTTGAATAACATAATTCTGTACAAGAATCGATTGACACAAGTCTACGTTACTTTCAGAACCAACAAATTGTTTCTTTTAACCTATACATTTTCTGATGTTCCTTCCGCTTGCGCAGGGACATACTCGTAGTCTTCCCGCAGTCTTTCTCGTCTATCTCAGGACATTTCTTTCTTCTAGCTCCTTTCTTTCTAAAATAGATCACTGTTTTCTTGTCGTTCATTTCCCTCTGTGCTCAATTGAGGTCTTCCCCTCGAATTTCATTCCGCTCCCCTTTGGTCGAAAAATTGAGTTGTTTTTCAGCAGTTCTTTTCTTCTCCCTCAATGGTAGGACATAATATATCCTCTACTCGTTCCTTCAGACTTGTTGCGAGAATATAGGCCACACAATGTTAGACCAAAGAAAGTTGTATTCTTGACCGTAATGTCTTGCTATTCTTGAATTTAGTTAAAATACTTCTATCCATCTCATAACTTTATGCAATCCAACAACTCGTTCTAACGGTACTATTGTATATCCTGATGAGTCATTGCGCTCGTTGTATCTTGTATCTAACATCGTCACAATAGATTTCCTTTTTGCATCACGCCAGTCACGTTGGCATCGTCCTATTATTACTTACTAAGATGCGGTTCGACGAGGATTTGATGAGCAGTGGTTATGGTTATAATTATTACTTTTCTAGTTTGTTTATATTAAACTATAAATGAACAAATCAACACCAATACACAGGGTGAGTCATTTTGAGTAAAGTACTATTTACATTAGTACCATACCTTCCGACCCCACACAATAAAAAGTATCGTTGGCAACGATAAAAATGCCGGTAGAGGTGGGGAAAAAATCGGTGGGCCAGAAAATAATCAACTCTGATAGGCTGAAAAAGTATCCTGTCGTATCGTGTCGGAAGCTGCCGGACTGGTAAATAGAACTTAAATTGGACTAATATCTTGAAATCTGTTGGCGATACAAAGACTGATCAAAGTTTCATTTTATCGAGGAACTCGATAAATCCTTAAATAATAATTTAACATCCAGGGTTATTTAAAATTCAACTTTTTTTCATAGACCTTTGTACGTCTTTTCATTGCACATGCATGATGCACCGTGGATCAGCTTAGTAAACAGAATATATGTTTTAGAACAGATAAAAGAACACATCAACCGCCGTTAATGTGTGGATAAGTCAGGGTCAATAACATCTTAGAGTCAATTTGTCAGAACACTGATTTCCTCAAGAACTGATAACTTTATCACAAGTTACAGTTCACATCAAATATCTGAGGAGTATAAATTAAATAATGACTGACTCAATCAATAGTGTATTCACTGAGTGACCATCATTTGTGCACGTCACTCCCAATACACGCACTTCCCACAAGAGGGAGACAGAGTTACTATAGTACCAAGAATAAATTTCAAACAAACCGAATCACGCTTTTAGTATCACGAGATCAATTATACATAAACTGCGCTGGCAAATTGTCGCTTCTGAGGATGTGTTCGTAATTTCGAATAAAATATATATTTACATTTTCTTTGTATCCCTTATGACTATATCAGTCTCCACGTCTATCCAGCCGCGGTACTCATGTCTTTCACTGAAGTATTCTAGGTTTCTTCCCACATGGTCCTAATTTTCAAACTCTATGAAATTTCCAGATATTTTGCAGAGGTCATTTTTCAGGATATGTATGATAATAATAAAAAACTTTTCTCATCAATATTGGAAATTTTTGTAAGAACAGCCTCACAGGAGATGTTTCTTTTCCATGAAGTAAAAGTACACGTTAGCCCTAAAGAAATATTTAAATAAGCATAAATTATGGAGGAACCATTTTCCATGAAGTAAAAGTACACATTAGCCCTAAAGAAATATTTAAATAGGCATAAATTATGGAGGAACCATTTTCCATGAAGTAAAAGTACACATTAGCCCTAAAGAAATATTTAAATAGGCATAACTTATTTAGGAACCATTTTCTATGAAGTAAAAGTACACATTAGCCCTAAAGAAATATTTAAATAGGCATAACTTATGGAGGAACCATTTTCCATGAGAATTATTCAATGACATTTCCAAAACATTTGGATAGACATTTCAACAAGTTTTCCTGATTTTCGTGTCATGTAAGAACCCCGACTTCCATAATCAGAGTAAGTTTTCCATCGTCTTATTTTTACAGATCATTTCCAATATTTTATAGAGGCTAATATTTCGGAATTAATTTTATATTTTTAATTGAGTGGAGATTAGCCAATCTCTAGAGCTTTCTTCTCAGTTTATTTACCTTGTACCTACACTATAACTATTATCAAAGACATCATGATGGAAATGACCATCTCCACACTCACTCGCTCGGGCTGTATCTATTTAGCCCTGGACGGTAATGAACAGTAAGCACAAACGTAGTTCTGTGAGCCCAAATCTCACAGAGTAAATGAATAATTGATTAAATGGTACAATGTGTAATACAAAAAAATACTATGAAAAGGCTCGTTTTATGGCCTCTGCATTATGAACACTCAATGATACTATAGTCATATGATTTGTGAACATGAAAACATTCCGCCAGTTTTATAACTACTAGTTCGGAAGCTGGCTATCCCTATCTTACCTCATAAGGTATAAAAAATTTAAAGCGTGGGCAGAAAGTGCATAGGTGGAGTAATGTCAAAACCCGCTTTCTTGGTAGCCAGACAAGGGGCATTTAAAAGCTAGAAGCCAGAGACCCGCAAAAATCGAAATTGGGCCAAAATTTACCTCATAGGTACACGAAACAAACAAATAATTAATTTGGAATCCTCAGAGTAACAAGAAATCATATAGTAAGAAACGGTTTCTGGGGTCTTTCGACTACTAAGAAGCATTTTTTCTTTTAAAAAAAAAAGGTACGCGAAAGGTTCCTCATAAGGTACGCGAAAAATTCAAACGCCAAAATGAGCTCACTGACCGCCTGAGTTTAAAAATGTGTCGTAAGAAACCGTGCCCAGGGCTTTCGGTCACTAAGAATTTGAATTTTTCGTGTACCTTATATGAGGTAAAGCTTTTAAACTAATGATGGACAAAAACCCCGCAGCTGCGGTGACCACCGCGCACCGCACTATAAGATATACACAAAATACAGTATAATTTGAAGGTATATAAATCCCATCTGGGCTGTAATTGTGTCCCGGAACTTTTGGCGGTTTTTGCTGCTTTTTAGCGGTTTTCAGTATTGATGTCTGAAAAGTTAATGGTAGGAGCCAGAGACTTGAAATTTGGTATGTATTTCAAATTTAGGGTGCAATTACGTTCTGGATTACTCTGGCTCTTACCATTCTGAAGAGAATGGTAAGAGCCAGGGACTTGTTATTTGGTATGTATGTCATATTCGGGGCCTTAGTCAGCTTCGAAACTTTTGGGTGCAACCAAATATACGGCTGGCGGTTTTTACCATTTTAGCGGTTTTCATTAATCCTGTCTAAAAAGAGAATGGTAGGAGCCAGAGACTTGAAATTTGGTATGTATTTCAAATTTAGGGTGCAATTACGTTCTGGATTTATTTTGGAGGGGGGTATTTTTTTAGCCAGTAAAATAATAAACCCATGTGTCACATTGGCAGAGTGTTGATATGAACACCTTTCAACTATTTTTTTCATTAGCTAGGAGTCCTGTAATAGAAATTCTTGCTATCGCTTTTGTTTTCCCTCTGCTAAAAGATTTGTACAGTAGAACCTCGATTATTTCCACATCTATTATTTCACTTGAAACACTTTTTTTTTTCTTTTTTGGCAACCATTGATGATTTTTTTTTTAAAAAAAATTGATATTTTCTTCAATTGTGGTCAAGAAGAAGAAAAAATGGATAGGTATTGATACCCTTTGTGTTTGAAATTTTCAAATTTTCATTAAAATTTTAAATAGGAGGGTTATTTGGTAACCCTTTCGTTCTTAAAAATCAAAATTTTGCCCTCTTTTCATTGTTTTATATATATAGAACTTCGATTAAATCACCTATAACCTCGGTCCCAATTAGGTGAAATAATCGAGGTTCCATTGTAGTTTCAACATTCTTTCATTTTGCACCGCGGTGCATGCGGTGATCACCACGCGGTCCGCGGTTTTAGCTCTTCACCGCAACGCGCTTTTCCGCGCGGTGCGATTCTCTACTTAGCAACGCACCGCGTCCATCATTATTCTAAACGCCCCCGGTCTGGCAAACAAGAAAGCGGGTTTTGACATTACCCAACCGATGCACTTCCGGGCAACGCGTCAAAAATTGTATGCCTTATGAGGTAAGATATGGCCAGCTCCCGAACTATATGTGTAATACAGCTCTTGTTCCAAAAAAAAAAACTAATAACGTGCACCAATAGTACGTAGGGAAGAGAAAATACTTCCTATGAACATAAACAATATAAACATGCAAGTTCTTACCAAGTTTCACCAGAATTGGACAAAGCGTTCGAGAGTTATCGTGTTGTAAACGAACACACAACTCGACAAAAGAAAAATGTAAAACTCAGAGGGGTCTACCAGTTCCAGACAGTCAATCTGACTGACATTAAAGAATCATGAGATCCATATTGGTGACAGATTGGCTTAGGAGCCCAGGACGGACATGGGTTAGTCCTAATGTTGCACTCTGACCTTTGAATGTAGCTTGACTCAAATCTTACTTCTTTTCATATTAGAGCCCTGCTCTATCGCAATATTCTGAAGTGCAATGACTCATATTTATGTGATAAACATTTCATTGTTGGCAGAGATAAAGAAAATTTAAATCGTCATCAATAGTGACATCATCGCATTCAATGACAGCCTGATGTATGAGACTACAACTCCGTATTTTAAAATAAATAGCCACGAGATTATGAAGTGAAACTTTTTCTAGTTCGGGGTATTTGGGTTAAACAAAAAGTAAATCGACCGGTGTATGTCATCATCCGTTAACTTCTAATTCTCTTCCTTTCGTTTCAACTTTAGTACCTAACGGCCTCCCAATTCTCAACACCGCAAGTTGCTGCTCTACCAAGACAGCCCTAATTTGGACTCACTTACCTCTGCATAAGATTTACATAACAATTTGACATTCTGTATTCTGTAGTGCAATCTTTCTAGACAGATAGACTTAGAAAGCATTATACTAAAATTGCACTCACAAGACGCGGTTTCCGTATTTGAAAAGTTCACAAAACAAATAATTCTTATTCATGTTTACGGGGGTCACCTTGAATTAGTGTTTCTTCATTTTCTCCAAGAAACTGCATATACGAAATTTTAAAATTTCGCCCCCACTATATTTTCCTCGTAAATTTCGATGCATTTCCAAATTGGGAGGTTCGCTGCTCTGAAAAGTTTGTCCTTCACCGTTTTAAGGGATGCATTCAGACTCGTTAAGTCAATCATTACCTTAAAGTAATGGCGAAAACAAATTTTATCTCTGCCCCCATTAGATGTCTTCAAAACATAGCACACATGAGCTTCACACAATTTCAGTTCTAAACCAAATGTTGTTCAGAGATATTACGGAAAATTAAACCTTTTCCCCGTCTTTCATGTTCTGTAGCTTGGACGGAAGCATTTTCGGACATTACTTATTGGTTACGGTGTCGTTATGTTAGATTGCCAATTGTATTGTTATTTTCCGAAGAAAGTACATATAATGTCTGAAATTTAACTAGAAATTAATTAATTTCATACAGCCATGCCTCATTCATTAGGGTCATACCTCGTATGGCCACCAAGTATATCGGGGATGGTCGTTTTGGGAGTGGTATTGTTAGGTTACAGAAAAAAAGGCTGCGCAAGGTTAGGCTAGGTATTCACGTACTTAAATATTAGTAATAATAATAATAATACTGCTTATTTATACTGCTCGAATGAGACTAACGAGTCCCTTTACCCCAGCAGTAAGCTTGTACTATTATTGTGGTCAAAATCCCAATTAATTGAGAGGATAAAATCCTACCTTGGCTGGGTTTCGAACCCGCGACCTCCTGATTACCAGGCGAGCGCTTGACCACTGAGCTACCAAGACAGGTGTATGTAAATGTAACAACATTAGTAAATGCATGATATTCTAATAACTCTGTGATGAACATCTATGTAATTGTGAAACGTTCAGAGCGAACCACAAACATAATCAATTTAGTTTTTAGGTAAAATTTGAAAACCTCAATTTAATGATTTGTCAGTGAAAGGCAAATCAAATTTGATGTAATTGCTTAATTACCGTCAAGTGACCTACAAGTGATTTCTAGATTTTAGAAAATATTCTCAAACCTCGAAGTGAACAATTTAAACATAAAAACAGTCACGCACTGAAAATTTTAGAAGAATTTAGCGTTCCTGATTTCTAAGAGGATTCAAAAATAGTAATAAATACTAATCACGTCGGCCACTAAATTCACCTCTGAGAGGAAAATACGTTCCCAACTGTACGAATATTACAGGAAATAAAAGAAAACTGTATTATCCAGGGCCGAAAAGAGAAAGGGCGCATCGCTCATGTTGCTTTATTGGGATAGCATCGAACATGAAATATTGCCTTGTGCATCATTATGCTTCGATATTATTTCGATTTTCGTACTATGCGCTGTCCCTGCAGAAATTCAAAGAAAATCACAATTCTATCTTTGTAGCACAAAAATACAATAAGGGGTTCGGTTGCATATCCCAACTTACATTTTGGGCGACAAACTTTGTCAAAAAAACAAAAGAAACTGCATTAAAGGTAAATATTAAATAATTGTATTTACTACCATAATAGTAAATACATATTTAATGGTTGGCATAGCGAAATGCTTGGCCGAGGCAGCTATATAAGACTAGGTCTTTGAAAAACACAAGGAGACCTGGAACGGGGTCACAGGACTTCCTTTCCCTAAGAGGATGATTACTGGCCCCTCAGAGAAAACAGCAAAGAAAATTGTGAATCTCAGCAGACGTGACATCAGACTGGTGATTGGGCTGCTGACGGGTCACCGTGCTCTAAGGAAACACCTAAAAACTATAGGGGTCAACAAGGGAACAGCGATGTGCAGGATGTGTGGAGAAGAAAAGGAGACGGCTTCGCACATTATATTTGACTGCCTATATATGGCGCTACAACGCTAGGGTTCCCGAGTTGTGAACTCATAGAGATACACTCTAACCCGGTAGAATCTTTGCTGAACTTCATTAGGGGTTCAGCAATTTCAGGGCTAGGTATGAGATATTAGACGTGGAAAAACTGATGTGCAATAGTCCTAACTAGTGGACGCAGCACTTGGAATTCCGAAAGGAAAGGCCGCCACAATTAATAATAATACCATAATATAAGGCTCTGGTTTGGAAAAATCTACCTTTTGAGAAATAATTGGAATTCGAATACAGCCTCGATAAAGCGATCACATAACGGCTGCCAATAGTAACGCCCTGAACTATTGAACGTTCAAATATACTTATATTTGAACGTTCAAATAATTAATGCAGACCGAATGTCCTCGCGATTGTTGCGACTACACTCCTGGACAAATTGAGCAAAACCATCACTACCAGCAACACAATTAATACTGTTTACTTATATACTTATATTTGAACGTTAAATAATTAATGCAGACCGAATGTCCTTGCGGTGGTTGCGACTACACCCCTCGAGAACTTGAGCAAAAACCATCACTACCAGCAACACAATTAATACTTTTTACTTCCTTTTACGCAATTTTTAGGCTGAGGCGTAAGGAGCATCCAGCCCGCCTGTTTCCTTCCAGTTGTTTGCTTTGAGCACCCTGTTGAACAATAACAATAGTCACAAGTGGTAGCCCTCCTCATCATCACCAGACATAGAGAATCAGAAGCAAGTTTTATCTCTCCATGGAACCAACCAACAACTGGTTAGAAGAGAACAAGACGTAATCTTTGTTAAACCATAAACTGAAAACAAAGTGGTTGGACAACCAACGAGCACAATCCTATTTTATTTCAAACAAAGAATAATCCAGATTGTGAACAAGGGAGACGCCTGAATTGGGAAGGACTGAGAAAAATAATTTCATTTATGGAAAATAATGATTCGGAAGAAGCTCTGCCAAATACAGTAATCCATTCGTCCACCGCACTGGTAAAAATCCGCGTAAGCGGCACGATCGTAGCGTTAACCGATTTTCATAAAATTTCTGATGTAGGATACTAACATTTTTTTCACGTGACGGTCATTCCCCCTCCTCCGGAACCCTATATATGTGACTGACATTGACGAAGTGTTTCGACCCGCATAATTAGATGCCAACATTTTAGTAAAATCGGTCAAGCGGAGGACGAATATAATATGCATGTTTTTTTTTTTCAATTCTTAGATTCTACCTAAGCCTAAAATATCAATATTGTCTAGGCAGAACTAGAGATTATGATCCCGAACCTTCTTGACAATCCTTAAGTTTCAGGACTGGAACGATCACAATTCCGGGATCTTTTTGGGAACCTTTCAAAAATCAAGTAGATGTAGGTAGTTACTATAATAAGTAGATAAAATAAAAAATCAAGCTTTTAACTTGAGAGATGTGTGTGGAGTCCTTTTGGGCAACCACCAATAGCATCACATTTTTTACACTTTGCATTTTTACCGTCTTTGGACACTAAAAAATGGCTCTAAACGGATGAAGGATCTGAATCTTTTTTGTGCGATATAAAACCGTCCATTTTAAACACATGTTGTTACGTTAAAAAAAGATGTTAATTAAAATATATTAGAACATTAAAAATTAAGTCTTTGCACACTTTTACAAGTCAGAATAATAATAATAAGAAACTCAAAATACTCCTTTGTTTTTACCCAAAGGTTAGGTACCTATTTTTGGATGGCGAATCCCAGGATCAAAATTTCAGCCATTTTCGGGCGGGATCGCAATCTCTAGGCAGAGCACACTCAATCCGAATTTTCGATTCTACATTGAAATATCAAATGCTGGGGGGTATTCAAATTAATTACCAAAATGAAGGCCCAATACTTTGTTTCTTCAATTTTTCCGATAAATCTCTGTCATTTGCGAAGAAGTTTAGAGGAGAAGACATAAGAAAAGAATTTTACTCACGAACAATACTACAGGTACCCACATATACATGAATTAAATTTTAATGGAACTCGACTCCGGTCAAAAATTAAGTATCTAAAAAATAACTTAGAATTTAAGAAGAAAAAAACGGAAATTCCCTCAAACAAGCGAAGGATGGTTGCTCGGGCGTAAAGAGGTTACCCAGATATTCAATTTCGTGGAAATGACCCTTAAAAATCTACTTTAAATTAATTTCACTAATAAAAAAGGGGACATTACCGTAAACAAGTTTACTAACTAACCTCTAGATGGGACCGTAAAAAATATGCCATCGGTTATTGTATATCAATATTTTTCTCTCAGTCACCCATACTGTAAACTTTGATTAATTAACGGCTAATCTATCGATCTTCTCCATAAAGAGTGGGCACTTTTAATAAGAGAACACAGCAAAATAGAAAAACTTTTCATAGCTCTTTCATCAAAATAAATAAATCATTTTGTTTGTCTCAAATAATACGATGGACCATGACATTCATGAGATTGTGGAAAATAAAATCATTTCCTTGTAGAACTGAGCACAAAAAATAATAACGTAATTAATATGCAAATGAATTTATTTCGAAAAATAAATAAAGCGCAACAAAAACTCACGCATTTTCTGCAAGAACTGCAGTCTGTTTTGCCTAGCAAGGCGAGAAGGCGAGATTGGAAACAAAGTGCACAATTAGATTGGTTTATTTTTAACACTAGAAGCTCACACAATACAATGTTTGGCACGAACATTCAGTGAGTGTGGAGGTAGGCGAAAAAGATACTTTTTAAATATGGAGTTTCGGTAAGTGAATTAATAATATATTTCAAGATCCCACAAATCATATCCTGTGGATATAGAATACAAATCTATACAGAAATGGCCATGCGTCCCAGCAGTTCAGGCAGTGCCATTTATTCTGCATAGCTCTAAGGATAGAAAAGGGCACAGGGTCATTCCATTAGTTATACCAAGATCCAACCCGCCAACCATCACTTGCTGGAAACAAGTTAGTGTTGATTTATTGAGATTTTTTTGTTTTTTTTTAAGATTTTATCCGAACGCACTTTTCGTGCAGTTACACGAACAATTACTAGTACCTATCTACCGATTAACATACAGGGAGGTATAACAATAAATGGGGGAAAATAAATAAATATATAAAAAAAAAATATTAAATTCCACATGTGGAAAACACGTCATTAAAACAAGTTAGAAAAAAAAACTTCTATACGAGTATGCTGGAGGCAACCGAGAGAGACTGACACCTGACACTCATTCAAAACCTTTTGACATTCCTCCTTAAAACTCTGCGGTATCATCGAGAGATCGAGGTCTCGAGAGAATTTAAAATACTTTCAGTATCGTTTGGGCATCCACGTTGTAGTAACCCTGCAACAATTTGTTTTCGTTCAACTTTAGTTTTTCAACTAAACAGAAAAAGTGTGAACGCAACTTAACTCAAGGACAGTCCATTGCATTATGATGCGCAAAATACTCGTAAAAGATACTTTCTTAGTTTTACAAACGCATCTCGACGATCCGATCACAGAAAGTCAATTGCAGTGTTAACACAAACACAGCGTGAACTTACGAGTATATGCAACTGCATTAAAGTATATTTAAAATGTACATACACAATAAATTAGTGTAAATGTGCATAACATTTTATGTAAAACTGCACTCAACTATGTTTTCTTGGCAAAATAAACATTATAATATTTTTCCAAAGCCTGATACAGCTGCAACTGAAACTCAACTCTCAAGAGTGCATTTCTTTTTATAGAAAACCTGTTTGTGATCCAAATTGGGGGGGGGGGNGGGGGGGGGGGGGGGTAGTTAATAATGCATTGATTGCTAAACGAGTAATGGTGATACCTGTAGTTTGAAAGAAATATCACCATCACTATGTGAGAGGAGTGGGAATAAGCGTCACGTGCAAAAGAATAGTGATGCATGTAGTTTGAAAGAAATATCACCATCACTAAGTGAGAGGAGGGGGATGAGCGTCACGTGCAAAAGAATAGTGATACCTGTAGTTTGAAAGAAATATCACCATCACTAAATAAGAGGAGGGGGATGAGCGTCACGTGCAAAAGAATAGTGATACCTGTAGTTTGAAAGAAATATCACCATCACTAAGTGAGAGGAGGGGGAATGAGCGTCACGTGCAAAAAAATAGTGATACCTGTAGTTTGAAAGAAATATCACCATCACTAAGTGAGAGGAGGGGGAATGAGCGTCCCGTGCAAAAAATTAGTTATACCTTTAGTTTGAAAGAAATATCACCATCTTCAAGTGAGAGGAGGGGGAGTGAGCGTCACGTGCAAAAGAATAGTGATACCTGTAGTTTGAAAGAAATATCACCATCACTAAGTGAGAGGAGGGGGAGTGAGCGTCACGTGCAAAAAATTAGTGATACCTTTAGTTTGAAAGAAATATCACCATCACTATATGTGAGAGGACTGGGAATGAGTAAAAGGATGCTGACAGTAATATTTTATGATTCTCTCATAGACATAGCTCGATGTGTCATCTGAGCGCACGGCAGTGCGCCAGGCCAAGTTCCGGAAAGCACCATTGTATCTTTAGACGAAGCAATTCACCAGGTTTTTCACACCGTCAGATATTTCGTTCTAGAGGGGATAGGCCATTGAAATTTTGAACATACATTCCATAACATAGTACAATAGCACAGGATAAACTTCAAAAGTTAATGTTAACCCGGACAGGAGATAGGTTATTTCAAAGTTTGCACTTTTGGATACTCACTGACTGACAGACATATTGACTGATTCACTCATCATCAAAAGTTTCAGGCACTTCCCGTATATCTAGGGCGCTGAAATTTTGCATGGAGTTAGCAATTGACATCCAAGTAAAGGAAAAAATCCGAAAATTTGAACTTTTTTACTCTAAGTGCTCCAAAACGGTGTCGCTTTAGAGGAGAAAATACAAGGTATTTTAATGTAGTTTTAACTGTTTAAACACTGAAGTCTTGCATAAATTTAGATATTTACATGCAATTCAGCAGGAAATAATTTATATCTGAACTCTTCCAAAAACGGTTCCGCTTTAGGGAAAGGGATGCTCGAAAACTAGTTTAAACTGGTAGGACGCTGAAATCTTGCATGAAGGAAGATATTTACATGCAATTAAATAGAAAAATAAATATATTCACTCTTTTTCTACCAGTGCTCCAAAACGGTTCCGCTTCAGGGAAGAAAATGCACGATATCTAGTTTCAACTGCTAAGACCCTGAAATCTTGCATGAAGGTTGAGAGAAATTCAATTAAACCCATAAAATTTCAAAATTGAAACTAGTTAACTCTCAGTGCTATAACTTCAGGGAGGAAGATACACTATAAATATTGCTGTTTTTATTTGTTTTGTAGTGTATATAGCCCAGTAGTCAAGGATTTTTAGCTTGCAAAAATTGGTGAAATCTCGGTTTTTATATAATTATGTTTGTAGGTATGGACCTCCTCTTTAATATAAGTTTTCGACCTCCCAACCCCTGTGCGTTCTCCTCCATCTTGAAAAAGCCGCTCAAAAAGCCGCCTTTTTCAGGGTTTCCCCAATTACTCGCTTCCTGTGCATTTTAGGCGAATAGTTGTAGCGATTCATTTAAACGACAATTAAATTTCCTGCGATTTCAATTCACACATATTTCCTGTAGGATGTATAGGAGTGCTCCTACGGGCGGCGCCGTTTTGGCGTAAAATGTCGTTTTTGTCAAAAATGATCTTTTATATTCATTTTTACCATTCTATTTCCTAAACAAAGCCTCAATACCGCATAAACACCACAATAAAAGTTGTAGATATTTTAATTTTATACCGAATTCATTCATATATCAATCATGAGAAACGTTTTAGTGGAACTTTACACTTGGCCAGTTTGTAAAAAGGTTTTACGAATCCCCTTAGAAAAAACTGACCAAGTGGAAAGTTGAGATTACCTTAAGAGAATTGAGACAGAAGAACGTGCAATTATAAATTTAAGTGCGGGATATACAGCAGCAACATTAAACTTGGCCCCAATAATAGATATGACTACTTTCATAGGCGGATATTTTTTGGAAGAGTGCGAGGAACTTGGCCTTTTTTCAATGATGATTTTTTTGTGAGATATTATTATCTGTGTTTGGAAAGAGAGGAATCGATTTTTTATTTCGATGCCTAAACAAGTTTCAGCTATAAAAGTCGATTGTTGATTCTATCAATTACAAAATAAAATAAAAAATGGGAGACTGACACTCGTCCATGAAAACAAAACAGAAAATGACAGAGATACAAGGTTCCTCTGCTCTAGATACAATGTGGTTCTGGTCATTTTGGATACTAGGTTTGAGGTTTCTCTATAATCAATTACTGTAACATTTTTAGGACTTCGATGACTATAAGTTTCAGTTACAAAAACTTCAAATTTTTCTCCCATTCAATCGATACCAATACCTCAAAAAATTTGGAGATAAGGCTTAGCCCTTCCTTAAACGACAATATAAAACGATTGGACATAACGTTTATTTCTACACGGTAGAGTTTGGAAAAGGTGTTCCATTTCACAAAATGATTTTTACCGCACAGCTTTAGACTAAAAAAAAATACATACATGTTTTTATATGTATAAAAACATGTATGTTTTTTAGTCTAAAGCTATACCATACATCAGATTGCAATGAAAAAATACTCTATGAATCGCATGAAAAATATGGAAAGATCGTGGAATTAGACAATAAAAAATTCATCAATTATGTAACATCGCAAAGGTACATCAGTCCTGCATAAAAAACGATTTTCGAATTAAAAAGTTTCCACTAATTCTTTCGATGCTTCTTAGATGTTTACAGTCAATATCTTTACCGTTCTTATCAATCAAACAGAAGACTTTGCGTTTAGCTGAAGATGGCTTTGGGAAGACAAATAAAACATCTTCGTTTGTCTACCCTATAGATTAGATTGGGAAATCACCTAAAGTGTCATGGAATTATTTTCGATCAAGTGTGTATATAAAACTGGAATTTGTTCAGTTTTTACGCCCAGAGAGTTTTATGTATATTCTGTAACACATGTCATCATTATTATTTAGAATCTCATTGAATTTAAACTTGAATACTAGACTTAAATTCATTAGTGGACACTTACATTTTCCCTCATGAGTTCCAGAAGGTGTTCAATGGAATCTTCAAATAAGAACTAAAATAATTCCGGCAGAAAATCAAAGATGGCTGTCATAAAATTACAGTTAAAGCAAACAAGTTCTCGCTTTCGTTGTCATTTTAGTGAATCTCACGAAGGAGATATTTTTTGAACGGTAATATAATTATAAAATAGTTATTAAATTTAATAAATAATTCATAAATTTCTGGACAAATCTTTTATCTTAATATATAAATCAGAATCTTCTATAAGCTATACTAGCATGGAAGAGAAAGTTAAAGAATCGTAAATTGATATATAAAAAAAAAATATTTTTTTAAAAAATGACAAAATAAATTCAGATAAACCAGTAGGCGCATTATTTGAACTCAAAATAATGGGCCGCCGCGCCGCGTCGGTTAAACATATTATATGAATATATCAATATTAAGTTACTGAAAATCGGAAAAGTCGTTCAAGAGTTAATGTGGAACCAACAATAAAGAAAAACAAAAGTATAAAGAAAAATGGTGAAGTAAAAACTACATCCCGCCAGTAAAAAATAATAAAAAGATGATCATTATGCAGCATTCTGCCCTGAACGCGGCATATTTATTTATCTGAACTAATATTGCTCCTTTAAAAATATTTTCAATAATTTCGTCAGGTATGTGAAATAAAATTTATAAATTGGAAACTGATGTGTAATGTAAGTAAAGTAGTCCAATGTCTTTTGTCCCATCTAAAATATCTGGAAATCTACTGAAACTACAAATTTGAAATTTTGAACAATCGGAAGCAAATGTGAAAGAACATGGTCTTGATATATCTATGTTGATTTTGCAGTCTAGCAATTGTCTTACAAATGGTTTAATTCAATTTCTTGATAAGAAAATACGTTGAAAACACACGTCGTTCAAAAGCACCCACTAGGAAAATTTCTAGGCCATAAAAAGAAAATCTCATGTAAATTCTTATGGTATAATTAGAAAGGATCACACTATATAGACTTTACTGGAACATTTAAATATTTTAGGTGGGACAAAGCAATGTTTTTTAATATTTTATTCCATTAGATTATAAGAGGTTAACATTATTAATTTATGAAATCATTTTTTTCTCCTATTTATGAATATTATTTTTTGATTTATCACAACACTAAAAATTAAATAACAGATGATATAAGATTGATCCGTACTACATAAAACACAAGACAGAACTGAGTAGGTGTTATCGTATTATTCCTAAATTGAATTATTTTAATAATGGCAACATCAACGAATTACGAATATGATTTCTGTGACAATGAAGCATGCCCACTAAAATGAAGCCTTCATTAATAAAATTGAAATTTACAACAAATAATAATATTTACAAAACAACAGTGAAGAAATTCACAACACACATGTTGACTCATTGACTATTAGACACAGACTGAGACTGAAGCAGCAGAGAGATACGAACATGATGGTACGAAATGAAATGATTATGGAAACTAAACCAAACATTTAGACTGAACAAAATGAACGGGTTCTATCAAATCTAGCTAAAACATTTAACTTGGCGTGTTGTACTAAACCAGCTGTGTCTTAGGGCATGAACACTGAACAGCCTAGAACACTGTTAGGTGTGGTGCAAAAAAAAAATTCTGCCAATTTTAGCGCATGAGTTTATTATTATACTATTTGACCCTAAGAAGAGAAGTCTAATTTAACTCAAAGATTTTCCTTGTACTTCTGTTTCTCTATCTCTTTGTTCGACGATTACTCTAAAGCGCCTTGGTTGATTTTTATAAAATTGGAATTACGTTATACAACTTCACTGAATGGGTGCTATCGGGCCACCAGCTGCCATAACCGCCCATAGTGAGGTCTACATTTTACAAAACGGTTTAAATACATCTCTAAATGTTTCAGTGATAATTTTAATGGCTTTTAAATAGATCTCTAAAGGTTTCAGTGATAATTGTAATGGCTTTTAAATAGATCTCTAAAGGTTTCAGTAAAAAAAAAAAAGTAAAATGTAAATATTTATTTATTATAATAATTTGACAATACAATTTGAGATCTATTTAAAAGCCATTACAATTAATAGCCATTACAATAGTGATAATTGTAATGGCTTTTAAATAGATCTCCAAAGGTTTCAGTGATAATTGTAATGGCTTTTAAATAGATCTCTAAAGGTTTCAGTGATAATTGTAATGGCTCTCTTGTAACCAGGTCCTAAAAATAATAATACAGTTCACCGAACCAATAACCAATGGTATTTTTGTATCGAGCAAAACGCTAGTTTTGCAACGCCAAAAAACAAAACGAGCGTGATATAAGAAATCTTCATAGAATATTATTTTACTTGTGATGAGTACGAAGCCCTTAGTATGTATCAGAGCCATTTAAACCCAAATGGAACAAAAATACTAAGAACAAATATATTTTGATAGGCTTTGAATAGAAGGCTCAAATAGAAAGCTCAGTGTAGGTTAGTTATGAAAATTCACTTATTGAGAATGTGTTTTACGTATGTGGGTGGCTCCTTTATACTATGATTGTATCCATTTGTAAATCTGCTATAAAAATGTGGGACAGATATTGGTTTATTATTTTCAATAATGAAAATAATAAACCTTTGGAATCGTCACCCACAAAATTATCCTCCCGGCCTTTTATCTTAAATGATTTTTAAAATTACATAATATTTTTCTTTCCATGAATGTCATTTCAGAGCTTCGCTAAACATCTACAACAGGGCTATGTCTGAGGCAGACACAGATTTTGATTTTGACTGCGTAGGAATGATATTATTGTTTACTCCACGGGTGTCAACGGGACAGTGTTATGACTTTATTTTAAGTGGAATTTGTCATTATTGTTTAGAGTTCCATACTCCACGGGTGTCAACGGGACAGTATTACGACTTCATTTTAACATGAATTTGTTATTATTGTTTAGAGTTCCATACTCCACAGGTGTCAACGGGACAGTGTTACGACTTCATTTTAACATGAATTTGTTATTATTGTTTAAGAGTTCCATACTCCACGGGTGTCAACGGGACAGTGTTACGACTTCATTTTAACATGAATTTGTTATTATTGTTTAGAGTTCCATACTCCTCGGTTGTCAACGGGACAGTATTACAACTTCATTTTAACATGAATTTTTATTATTGTTTAGAGTTTCATACTCCACGGGTGACAACGGGACAGTATTACGACTTCATTTTAACATGAATTTGTTATAATTTACCTTAGAAGCTATGTACATAGCTTAGGAAGTGTACCTCTGTATTTTCTTTGTTATTACTATATAAAATAAAAAAATAAAAATACATACAATATTATTATAGAGTTCCATACTCCACCGGTGTCAACGGGACAGTATTAAGACTCCATTTTAACATGAATTTCTTATTATTGTTTAAGAGTTCCATACTCCACGGGTGTCAACGGGACAGTATTAAGACTTCATTTTAACATGAATTTGTTATGTATTATTATTATTACATACTTCACGGGTGTCAACGGGACAGTATTACGACTTCATTTTAACATGAATTTGTTATGATATTATTATAGAGTTCCATAGTCCACGGGTGTCAACGGGACAGTATTACGACTTCATTTTAACATGAATTTGTTAAAAGCTAGACTCATTGTTCATCAACAACAGTGAGTGACATCATCTTGTTTAATGGTCGCAAGCTGTATGAGTGTTAATTAATATCAATTGGAATCTCAACAGATTCCAATTGATATTTCTGTAAATATTTCTGTGTGNTTTTTTTTTTTTTTTTTTTTTTTTTTTTTTTTTTTTTTTTTTTTTTTTTTTTGCCCTTTATTCGCTGGAAACATACAAACCAGCTACCCACATTGAGACTATCTACCTTGTTTTGGGCCGGGAAGAGCCAGCATCTCGGGGGCGCAAACCTAACTTTGCTTAACTTCATTAAACTAGAGCCGGAACTAACTGGTGTATTCCACCGGCCCATGGACGCTGGCTCTTTCTCTTTTTAATGGACTTTATTAGGTTGTACCAATTTATAACCTGAATTGACGTCAGTTGAAATTTCTCTAAATTTAGCCTCCTCTGGTTGGTTAACTCCATGTCTCAGAACATATTACAACATATTAATTCGAATTATCCCATCTAACATTCTAATAATGTTCCAGTCTCAATAATTGTAATGAGACTTTTAATTCGAACTATCCCATCTAACATTCTAATACATGTTCCAGTCTCAATAATTGTAATGAGACTTAATGATATCATGTCTCAGAATATACTACAACATAATAATTCGAATTATCCCATCTAACATTCGAATACATGTTCCAGTCTCAATAATTGTAATGAGTCTTAATGATATCATGTCTCAGAACATATTATAACATATTAATTCGAATTATCCCATCTAACATTCTAATACATTTTCCAATCTCAATAATTGTAATGAGTCTTAATGATATCATGTCTCAGAACATATTACAACATATTAATTCGAATTATTCCATCTAACATTCTAATACATTTTCCAGTCTCAATAATTGTAATGAGTCTTAATGATATGATGTCTCAGAACATATATTATAACATATTAATTCGAATTATCCCATCTAACATTCTAATACATGTTCCAGTCTCAATAATTGTAATGAGACTTAATGATATCATGTCTCAGAACATATTACAACATATTAATTCGAATTATTCCATCTAACATTCTAATACATGTTCCAGTCTCAATAATTGTACTTTACTTTCTCTTCCTATAAAAGAAAAGTATTGTAATCGTGCAGAAATTTTGGATATTTTTTGGCCTAAAAAAATCGTCTGACGGGAACCCAAAAGCCAAAATAAAGTTCAAATAAGTCATTTCCTATTGCTTTTGGGCCATATCTTCACTATTTCCGGTCAGTTTTGAAGTTTGGAAATATTTGGAGCCATGGGGTCCAAAAAAACGATATTTCTGACGTTCCACGTGGGACGTACGTACAGAATCGTGTGCAAAGCTCTGGAAGCCAAACCGCCGGTTCGATTTTGATAAAATTTGGCACAGGTCATCTTTGAGCAAAAAGCCCGACCCATGTTTTTTCTCGATGTCGCCCCAAAGGAAGTCCTATCCCCACGAACAGTATTTTTGGGACCGAATCTCTAATATCCAAACCACATAACCAATTTTAATGAAATTTAAAATCATTAATTATGGAATCATTTTATCAACAAAAAAAATGGTCTCACGCGGGCGTATCCCTGTTAGGGACGCCGCCAGGGGCCAAAATGTTCCTTAAAATTGAAATCCCTTTTAAAATAAAACAGATCAGTAATTTCACATGAACTTTTTTAAAAAATAATATCTAGAGCCGACAGGCATCATTCAAAGTATTGGAAATTATTTAACTATTGTTTTTAACCTTTTATTCAGAGTCGCCTCTCCCCCCATCGGTTTAGGACCAAGAACGTCGCAATTAGACCAAATCTCTAAAATCAAAACCACATAACCAATTTTGATGAAATTTAAAATGGGTAATTATGGCATCGTTTAATATGTATAAAAAAATATTTGTCCCATGTGGGTGCGTCTCTTTCTCAGGGGCCCCGTCAGTGGGGCCCAATAAGCTCCTTCAATTGATTATCGCTTTGAAAAGAAAACGGTTCCTTTTATTCACTTAAAATTCAAAACAATTGATGTCTGGAGCCTAAACGGATTACTGGACTCATTATATTCACTGTTTTGCAGCTTTTAGTCAGAGCTCCCCCCCTCCTACGGTTCAGGACCAAGAAGGTCGAAATTGGACCAAATCTCTAAAATCCAAACCATACAACCAATTATGATGAAATTTAAAAAAATGAGTAGGTAAATAGGGTATTAGTTTATTTATAAAAAAAAATGGGCCAATGTGGGTGCGTTTTTGACAGGGGCACCGCCTGTGCGCCTCGACAGGGGCCCACAAATGAGAAAAAAAAATCCTCCGATTTTGATAAAATTTGGTATGCACAGTCACCCAAATATTATATTTGACAATTTTTGGTATTTTTTAGATCTTTTGCAAATAAAAAAACATAAAATTTGTCTGATTTTGATAAAATTTAGTATGTACAATTGTACAGTCACCCAAGTATTAAAACATACATTTTGTCTGATTTTGATAAACTTTGGAATGCAGCGTTGCTCCAAGTATTATAATTGACAGGGCTCAAAAATATATAATTGACAACTCTTGGTGTTTTTGGTTTTGAGGGGCCCACAAATGAAAAAAACATAAAATTCGTCCGATTTTGATAAAATTTGGTATGCACAGCCACCAAAGTATTATATTTGGAAATTTTTGTTGTTTTGCAGATTTTTTGCTTTTGGAGCCCCGGTAGGGCCCCAAATATGATAAAATATAAAATTTGTCTGATTTTGGTCAAATTTGGTATGCACAGTCACCCAAGTATTATAATTGGCAATTTTTATAATTTTGTAGGAATATTGTTTTCGAAAATAAAACAACATAAAATTTGTCTGATTTTGATCAAATTTATTATGTACAATTGTACAGTCACCTAAGTATTATATTTGAAATTTTTTCGTGTTTTGTAGATTTTTTGCTTTTGGTGCCCAGTACGGCCCCAAATTTGAAAAGTATTTAATTGACACATTTTGGTATTATGTAGAATTTTTGGCTCCTGAAATTTGAAATTTGCCATCTCTGAAATCTGCTACTCTAGGCTCCAGCCTGGTCAGCCACAGCCACTGTATAATTCTAAGAATAAAAAAAACTCTGCTAATATGACATATGGGATTATTTTTTAAAAATAATTCTATAGCACTAAACAGCAACGTCAGCAGCTGTAGGCTGCTAAATCTTTTTAAAATAATACTGTAACTAAAGAGCGATGTCCACTTCCGAAGGCTGCCAAATCTTTTTATAATAATACCATCACTAAAGGGATAATTCCATAGCAGAAGGCTGCAAAATCTTTTAAAAGAATACTATCACTGAAGAGCAATGTCCACAGCCAAAGGCGGCCAAATCTTTTTAAACTCATAGTATTATTAAAGAGCCACGTCAGCAGCCGTGGCCTGCCAAATATTTCTATAATAATACCATCACTAAAGAGAAAAGTCCACAGCCGAATTCTGCAAAAATTTTCAAAAGAATACTATCACTGAAGAGCAATGTCTACAACCGAAGGCTGCCAAATCATTTTAAACTCATAGTATTATTAAAGAGCAACGTCAGCAGCCGTAGGCTGTCTAATGCAATCACTAAAGAGCAAAGTCCACAGCCGAAGACTGCCAAATCTTTTTAAACAAATATTGTCACTAAAGAGCAATGTCCACAGCCGAAGGCTGCCAAAAATTTTTATAATAATATCATCTCTAAAGAGCAAAGTCCACAGCCGAAGTCTGCAAAATCTTTCAAAATAATACTATCACTAAAGAGCAATGTCCAAAGCCGAAGGCTGCCAAATCTTTTTATAATAATATCATGTCTAAAGAGCAAAGTCCACAGCCGGGGGCTGCAAAATCTTTCAAAATAATACTATATATCTCTAAAAAGCAATGTCCACAGCCGAAGGCTGCCAAATCTTTTTAAACTCATGGAATTATTGAAGAGCAACGTTAGCAGCCGTAGGCTGCCAAATCTCTTTAAACAAATATTGTCACTAAAGAGCAATGTCCACAGCCGAAGGCTGCCAAAACTTTTTATAATAATATTATCTCTAAAGAGCAAAGTCCACAGCCGAAGGCTGCAAAATCTTTCAAAATAGTACTATCACTAAAGAGCAATGTCCACAGCCGAAGGCTGCCAAATCTTTTTATAATAATACCAACTCTAAAGAGCAAAGTCCACAGCCAAAGGCCGCAAAATCTGTCAAAATAATACTATCACTAAAGAGCAATGTCCACAGCCGAAGGCTGCACATTCTTTTCAAAATAAAGGTTAACGTCAGCAGAAAAAATTATGATAATAATAATATCTCTAAAAGACTTCAAACTTTAGAAGAGCAACATCTACATTCGATGGTAGTCTGACAAAATGATCAAGGAAGAGAAAGTCTATTACGGTTTTCCGTACCATTTATTTTGTTTGTTTTTAGATGAATTAGGTATCTATTTGTCAGGTTTTTTACTTCTTGTTCTTTGTTGAACCTATTTTTGGAACAATATTTTTTTTCCAATACGGGTCGTCCTTCGGAAACGACTGCAAGCTCATGCTTCAAGCGACAAATTCAACTCCTAAAGGATTTAAAGATTGTATAGTGGTTAGTCGCTTGAAGTGGTTCGTAGTAACTTGAAATTTTAGTCGTGCATAGTCGCTTCCAAAGGAGATATTACAACATGCCTTCGATATAGACGGACAGAAATATATAATAAAGGAAACGAAAAATCCTTTGTGAAAGTTTGACACACTTTTCATTCACATTTGCGACAATTCTACTCTTATAAAAATTCTAAAACCTGTAGAGGAAAATTTTCAATTGTCTTCTGATTTACTATTATTTGAGAAAAAATAGTTTGCCAGGCGCCTTTTAAGTACAATGGTTTCATTGATTTTTCCCCCTGTTTAACTTGATTTGGATGTGTTTCTGTTTTTCCATTGTCAATGTTAATACAGAAAGAGTGAGATTGGGGGTGTTTGGCAGAATAATATTGACCAATTGAGTTGGTCCAAAAAGAAATGGCCTCAGTCCAATTTTTTCGAAAAATTCATGTGCTGATATTTGGTGCTGTATTATCGAAATAAGTATTTCTAATAATAAGTAGTTCAATTACTTATTTTAATGATTTCTTTAGCTAGCTTGGCAACTTACAGACTAAATCAGTTTTTCTAGGGACTGAGCCATTTCTCTATGGACCAATTTCATTATGTCCTGAGTCTTTCAATTTGCTGTAAAAGAATGCTTCAATGAAGCTATTTTTTTGTTTCCTCAATTTTTTGCTGAAAATTTTCACTTTAGATTACAAAGTGTATCAATAAAATTAATATTAACATTCTTTACATCCAATTTAAAATGATGATATGCTTTCGCATTTAAGGAGCCTTTTTTTAAATAAGGAGTTAGACACCTTTTTTTCTTCAGTGGTGTGCGTGTATATGACTTGCAACTAACAAATATTTCCTTGGCAAGCTTACAAGCTAGAAAAAAAAGTTTTATCAGAAAATATTAGCAATATATTGTGTACTCGTTACAAAGAAACTACAAGGAAGGAAACAACCCTTAATCTTTATTATTATTTCCTTTGTGTTTGATTATTTACAAGAAAGAAAACCTTTGTGCTCGAACGCATCCAAAAAAAAAAAAAAAAAAANAAAAAAAAAAAAAAAAAAAAAAAAAAAAAAAAAAAAAAAAAATACCATACAATCTTATATTAGCATAACTTTTTAATATTAGAATCCTTAATATAAATTTTAGAAAGGATTTGAAAATATTTGGTACGACACAAAGTAAGGTAAGAATGTCAGCAATATTGTTAACCATTGGGAACATTTCTTACATATTAAACACATTTCTTGACTCTTTACACACACAAATTTCAGTTATTGCTTTTTTTCTTTTTAAAAAAGAAGCGTTCTACCTAACCTATACACAACATGTTGAAGCCAAAAGGTTTAATGAAATTGTGGATTCTTAAGAATATTTTTCAGTGTCACGTTTATCCAACATTACACTCATAGTCTTTTTGGAGAATCCGTAGAAGGCAAACGCCAAATATAATAAAGTGCACTCGTTTGTGTCCCTTCCCTCAATTTCTCTCTCAAACTTGAGGTGACATGTGTGCAAGTCAAGGCTGGTTTCAGGGTGAGGCGAAAGGGATGACGAATTTTAAGGGGTGTCCAATCCGGATATCTCTGATGATTTATAAAGAGACGCCGTATGTTTTTTTTTTGACGAACTAAATTTCGGTTGTATTATTTTTTGGAAACATTTTGTTGAAATAGTCAGTACATTTCATATCAATTCAAAAAAAAAATTTTATAAGGTGGTGTAGTTGAATACGCCCAACCTAAAATATGCCCCATCCGGCCTACCTTATGATAGGTAGAAAATATAATTCTTTAGCATTATCAATTGGAAACAAAATCGGCTATCTTTATGCAAAATTACCGTTGCCATGCTTTGACACCGGTACATTTAGTTGATAAGGTAAAACTGTTTTAGCAAAATGTTTTCTCATAGACTAGCAGTGGCTTTTTCTTTGTGGGGTCTTCGCTTTTCGCAAAACACATTTCTACATTCATCACAGACTAGCAGTGGCTTTTTCTTTGTGGGGTCTTCGCTTTTCGCAAAACACATTTCTACATTCATCACAACGTTACAAGGACTGCCCTGAAGTGCTGCCAAAATTTAACTGCACTAAAAAAACTTATATAAGCATTTGCATTGTAACCTCTAAAGTCGGACCGCCTGTGACCAAAAATGCATCACTGGAATTAAAAGAGCTGTTCTCTTTAGAATACACTTCACATTACTTCTCAGGGCATGTATTTAAATAATGAAGGTTTCTTTGCAGCCACACTTTTTCAAGTGACTAAATTTATTTTACAAAAACATGAACCCGGATATTAAGACATTATAATCAAACCTTAAAACTTACTGATTAAACGAATTTGCCTTTAAACCGCTTAAATTGACAAGTCAAATGAAAGAAAATACCTATGTAAAAAAAAAAAAAAATTATGAGGTAGATAGATAAAATACTATATCTTCACTTGAATATATATTTTGTACTCCCTGAGTACATCATCGGAGCACTAGTCAGTTTTATTTAACCCATTCATTTTAAGAAATCTGTGAAAAGTTACTTATGTTTATGAACCTTTCCAAAGTCATGTATTTATTTTTTAGAAATCTGTGAAAAGTTACTTATGTTTATGAATAACCTTTACAAAGTCAGGTATATAAAATATTTATTTTTTAGTCAAGTGAATAGGATATAATTATACTCGTAAGATACTCTGAGCTATAGCTTCATTAGGTGACAGTCCTGAGCCCGTGTAAATACGGAAGGTTTGGTGGGAATCAAGCTTTAGCTAAAGGGAGTGGACTCAAAACAAAAGGTTGTAGAATAAAATTCTACACGGTAGAATTAAGGAAAGCAACACCGACCCCAAATAAAATTGGGAAAAGCTGAAGTTAAGAAAGAGTGTAAATATATTTTATGTACCTCATTATGGTTTTTATATACGAGTATATATATATATATTTAAAAAAAACCTTCCCTTTAAAACACAAATAATATGACCGTCAATATAGACAGCGCGGCATCAGTTAGTCAAAATGTGTGTAATGGGAAGATGTAAATTAAAAAAGTCACTCAATACCATTTCACACCAATGTGAAGTTGACATATATATCGTAGTGGAATTTTTCAATTAAATTTTCTTCATTTCCAGAGTTTTTTTTCGAAAAAAAGGTTTGAGAATTTTTTTTTGTCCGCCACAATTTTTCGCTGTAAAAGATAATGGAAACTTTTATTTTATATAAAAAAATTTAAATGAAAAAATAAAATAATCGAATGCGTATGAGAAGGAATCAATGAAGGAAGTTAGAAGAGATTTTTGAAAAAAAAAAAAATCTTCTACGAGGGGTGTTCAAAAAGTAAGATTCCCAAGTTTGCCATTTTGTCCCAGCGCCATCTAGCGAGCTGGGACCGAACATTGTTTTAGTTTAGGATATACAGATAAGAGTGGAACCGGTCTTAGCTGCCGATTTTTTTTTTTTCATCAGTACCGGCTCGGAAACCATGGAGCTCCCTGTAAAAAACGTGTCCACTTGTGAGTTGCGTGCAGTTATTCGCTTTTTAACTGCAAAAGAGCTTAATGGCAACGAAATTCACACTGAATTAGTGCATATTGATGGTGACAAATGCATGAGTGTGCAAATGGTGTGTCGGTGGCGTACAGATTTTCTCTAGGGACGCGGAGAAATTCATGATGAGCAGCGCGCAGGCAGGCCAGAAACCGCCATTACAGATGACGCAGTCGCAGCAGTCGAAAAATTCATTTTGGCGGATAGGCTCTTTACAATCATCACAAAAACTCACAAGTCGACAAGTTTTTCACAGGTAGCTCCATGATTTCCGAGCTGGTATTGATGAAAAAAAAAGACGGTGGTTCCTCATACGTACAAAAACGAAGGCCTTTTTTTTGGAAGGGTTTTTACAATTGGAATAAAAGAGATTACAGATTTTTTTAGAGGTAATAAAATATCCCTCCTTATGTATTATTTTAAATGAAAATAGAATGAAACCTTTAATGCTAGCCGTCTGCAAGATATAAAATAAAACGTAAAATATTTCTTTAAAAAAACTGTTTTTTTACTCTCCTGTAAAATTTTCATTCACGTGTTTTTTTGATGAAATTTCCATTCACGCCATGACACACGGCATCAAGAGAAATGCTCTCTACCATTCTGCTAATCTGCTTAGGGAAATACATGCAATAGTACTTACGGTTTGGATAGTTAGGCGTCCTCAAAGTAGCAAAATTGTTACGAAACAGTTTCACCATCGTCAACTTTCGCTATAGACACAATAAAGTAAGCTGTAGAGCATCAACGCTTGATGTCCAACGTCCCCAAAGTAGCAATATTGTTACCAAACAGTTTCACCATCGTCAATTTTCGCTATAGACAAAATAAAGTAAGATGTAGAGCATCAACACTTAATTTCCGAATCCTCAAAGTAGCAACATTGTTACCAAACAGTTTCGCCATCGTCAATTTTTGGTATAGACACAATAAAGTAATATGTAGAGTATCAACGCTTGATGTCCAACGTCCCCAAAGTATCAATATTATTACCAAACAGTTTCATCATCGTCAATTTTCGCTATAGACACAATAAAGTAAGATGTAGAGCATCAACACTTAATTTCCGAATCCTCAAAGTAGCAACATTGTTACCAAACAGTTTCACCATCGTCAATTTTCGCTATAGACACAATAAAGTAAATGTAGAGTATCAACGCTTGATGTCCAACGTCCCCAAAGTATCAATATTGTTACCAAACAGTTTCACCATCGTCAATTTTCGCTATAGACACAATAAAGTAAGATGTAGAGCATCAACACTTAATGTCCGACGTCCCCAAAGTATCAAAATTGTTACCAAACGTTTTCATCATCGTCAATTTTTGCGATGGCCACAATAAAGTAAGATATACAGCATCAACGCCTGATGTCCGACGTCCCCAAAGTAGCAAAATTGTTACCAAACGGTTTCACCATCGTCAATTTTCGCGATGGACACAATAAAGTAAGATGTAGAGCATCAAC
>CM022878.1:21004134-21041523 GCA_012654025.1 Pachypsylla venusta | reverse complement strand
GGATCATTTCGGAATTTGTTTTTTTCGTGTACCTTATGAGGTAATTTTTGGCCCAATTTCGATTTTTGGCGGGTCTGTAGCTTCTAAACGCCCCCGGTCTGGCAACTAAGAAAGCGGGTTTTGACATTACCCCACCGATGCACTTCCAGCCCACGGGTTAAACATTTTATACCTTATGAGGTAAGCTATGGCTAGCCAGCTCCCGAACTATTAGGCCAACGAAGAAATCTCTAAGCAGATTTTAATACGAAAGGGCCAAGTAGATTGAGAATGACTTATTACAAAGCCCAAGGGACACTTTTAATACCAGGATATAGTGGAGTAGAACTCCAATAAATAATAATTTGCATTTCATTCTCTTTTCACTCATCAGTAAATAATTTTAAAAAATTCCAATGGCGAGCTTGAATTTCATACTTTTGTAGGTAAGTTCTATATCTCTTCTATCATGACATTTGAAATTCCAATGGCGAGCTTGAATTTCATACTTTTGTAGGTAAGTTCTATATCTCTTCTATCATGACATTTGAATGTTTGTTTTCTGCACAGGGTTGATATTTTTAGAATAGATCTTTCTTTCAATATAAATCAAAATTAATCTATGTTAACGCAGTGACAGAAGAAAATTACATTGAACAGATAAATGAAAAAAAGAATGACATTTCAAGCCCTCGATCAAGGCGTTCTATTTTTCACGTAAAAAATCTATTTGTTAAACGTGCGACAAATACCAAAGGGGAAAAGTTGTTCTGTATCTTGAAAATAAAAGAGGTGATACAACCAAACAACTTGCAAGTAAAAAAAGTAAATTTTTAAAATATATTTTCCTCCAAAAATATGGCAATTTAATGATGGTAGATATTATCACAACACACGAGTAGGAATGTCAACATACCACGTATGTTGACAAATCGTTCCCAAGTATCATGCACAACTTGTCCCGTATATGCATAGGTACTGCACACAAATTATTTTCGAGGTGAGATAAAATTGACATATTTGGCTTGAAACACTTGATTTTTTTTGGGGGGGGCAATCATTTTCTTGGCTTTTTTCGCACAAGGAATGTATTTTATACACCACAAGCAAACGATTTTTTTGCTGGTATTACTATTTGCCCCTAATTTAAAATCACCATGTATAGAGCGACTATTTGAATTTTTGTTTATAAAGCTGAAATGCTTAAATGTAGTTTAAATTTTTGAGCTCAAAATGTCTTTCAGAAAATTAGTATTTGACGTATTTTCATTAATTTACTTGAAATTAAACTACAAGGATCAACTACCCACACTTGAAAGGGTCGCCCGTTTGAACAAAAATTCTAACAGGCCAGCCCTACAAGTTAGCGAGTGTAAAAATAAAGATCATTACCCTTTAAATTGATGAAAAGCGACATTTTATACAAACGTATGTGACCTAAATCTAGGATGTTTTAATACAAAAGAAAGCAATTTATTTCCTTTTCCATCATTTTAGAGGTGATAACCCCAGCTGACCTATTTATAAGCCTTCTTTCCTATGCAAAATTTTAAAGATAGATTTTATATGGAGCTATCGTTTTTTTTTCTCCTTCAAATATATATATATATTTAGTACAACATATTTACATACAGGGTGTCACACTTCTAACTACCCTCTGAAATTAACACAAGATTTCCTGTACAAATCACAGTAGTTAAGTTAAAGAAACATAATGTTTCTCAGGATATTCTAAAAAAATAACTCTCAGCTGATCGACTTCTTCAGGTAATATAAAAATTTAAGTCTCAGCCCGAATGAATAAATGCTTCAAAACTTATATTTTATAAAAATATATTATAGATATAGATAGGTAGTGAGAACGCCTACTTTTACACCAAGAAAAGAGGCATCAGTGCCAAGAACAGAACCGTATCAGCCTGAAAGTTCTTAGATTTTTGGATTTCTTGAAGAAGAAAAAATCCAGAAAAAAATCATCTCTCTCCTAAAATTACCTTCTAGGGTACAGGCCAAAAAACGAAAATATCATGTTAATAGCTATGAACCAAATAAAAGTTAATATTTTCATTGTAACCTTCTAATTCTATGATGTTCTCACATTTTAAGGTTTTAATTTTAAAAGCCGTGCTAAAGCTAAAAGTACCGGATTCCATCACCGTTCTTCCAATTCAATTATACTAACATAGATCGATACTAAAATTAGGTCATCCTTGATATTGTGAGATGTTACTTGAGTGTGACATCCTCACAAGTCGAATCCATCTGGCTGGAGGTGTAAAATAATACAGAAAGCAACTCTCTAATATTATTAAGTCACTGACTTATTTTTATTGCAGTGATTGAAATGGCTAATTGGAATGGCCCCAAGGCCATTCCAATTATTGTCTCTCAGCTTAGATTATCATGACAGTTAAAATCTTTAACAACAAACATATTCTTTAGAGCTGCAGAAAACGATAGTGCTACTATTTATTAATTTTGGTACTACGTTTTATCTAGAATTAAAGAGGAACGCGGTAGTGATTCGCCCACATAGGCAAATACAATGAGCGTTGTCCAAGTGATATATTAAAGATAAGACTGGCTTATAGACAGTTATTCGACTAAATTGAAAGTTTAACTCGGCGTGATACACTCGAACTGATTTCGTTTCAAATGTTAATTTAATTGGTGTTGGGTACTTAGGTACTCATTCAAAAATTCCAGAGACGTTGAAGAGAAAATTCTTACCTGTGATAGATTTTCTTCAATAATTTTTTCTGTTTCCATTACTTCAAGCAGATCTTCCAATGTTCTCTCGGCTGGAGAACACAAAACACTACTCACAGTCCTATCCAGTACAAACCAAATAAAGAAAGACCAAATATAATCCGAACACAACTACATGGCGAAGTGTTATAAAATCAAAGTAAATACGTAAAACAATCAAAAGTCATAATATATTAATGCATAGTGTAAAATGCCGTGGTGAAAATCAGATTATTCTACAACTTACTTATTTAATAATTATGTTTCACCTCACACAAGCACCTTAAGAATGAATACACTTTTTAAGAATATTTATTAGTTTTAAAAAACACCATTTTGTATCTTTAATATATTTATAAACGATAAACAATAAAAATTAATAGTCAAAACATAATACAACATTTAGAAATGAAAATTGGATAAAATAAAGTTAATTAAAAATGTATTGATAGTTAAATAATTAATTCTGATTCTGAAAGAGAACTCGGTATTAAAGTGATGAATCGTAAAAGAAAGGAAGGAGATCCGACTCCGACATCTTTCTTTTTATTTTCATTTGAAAAACCAAACTTGTTTTTTGAGGGGGGGGGTACGAATCTGGGCAGAAATATAGGGTAACCATTAATAAATTTCTCATTAATATTAAGTCAGGTTTGGCATTGTAATTTTCCCTTTGATAAGAGAGATCAATTTTACTGGCATACCTACCTAAGATTTTAAATTCTCAAAGAAAACGGGAAATTTGATTTTTTTTTTTTTTAGTAACCCGTCAGACCTGCTTGCTGTTTGGAGCCATGTTAGAAGGAAAAAGAAAATGCTTGGAGCCATACCACAAAAAAAACTGGTGAGACATATTTCTAAATAGTCAAATATTATTTGGGCCTTCAATATATTTCAGACTCGTTTTAAAAGAATATTTTTTGCTGTTCCTTAGAAAGAGAAGACTATAGGTAAAACGAAGCAACGAAATTTATTACTATGTGTCTCCAGTTGGGACATAAAAAATTTAAGTTCCAAAAAGTCCATCAGATTTTTATTTATACTTTGTAGATTCTAAAGCACCATAAATTTATTATGTAATGAACGTGGTTCTCAGTATTACAGATCAAAAAAAGGTGAGTTAAAAATAGTAAATAACAGTTATTTTTAAATTCGTTATATTGGGATACTATGTCAAGTAAAACCATATTGAAGGTTAAAAGTACTACCTATATCTTCACTTGACTAAAAATTCAATAGATGTTAAATTGAGCTAACTAGTTTCATGTTCTACTGAACACATCATCAGAGCTTCTGTGCGAGTAATCAAATTTTGAAATATTGGAGTGTCTATAGATTAGAGAGGGAAAGACAGATAGATTTTTTTTTTTTTATAATAATAATTTTTAATATTTGGTTTTTAGATTTAGTTATTTTTAATGTTCGGTTATTAGATTTCGTTATTGGTTTATTATCTAATAAGTTCATGAACTTATTAGATAATAAACCAATAACGAAATCTAATAACCAAACATTAAAAATTATTATTATTATAAAAAAAAAAAAAATCTTTCTATCTTTCCCTCTCTAATCTATAGACATTCAAATATTTCAAAATTTGATTACTCGCACAGAAGCTTTGATGATGTGTTCAGGAGAACATGAAACTAGTTAGATCAATTTAACATCTATTTAATTTTTAGTCAAGTGAAGACATAGTACTTTTAACTTCAAGTTATTTTTAAGTTAAAATGGTAAATAACTTATGGGTCCGTCCCCTAAGTCGGACCCATTGGGTATGACTCCGGGAAGAACCGTAGGGTCCCATAGGTGTGGGATTTTTGTCGCGTGCGGCGTGACACATCGCGGGAAAAATCCCACCAACCATATTTTTATTTTTTCTACTTCTCTTTTGTTTTGTTTTTAACTTTTTATGTTTACTTGTTAGCTTTATTGAAATATAATTATTTTTATCCCAGCGGTTATTATTGTAACTAAAAATATGTGACAACATATTGAGTGCGGCATATGACAGAGAATCATGGACAGAAAAAAATCCCTTTTTCCCAAAAGTGTCGTGTTCAAGCAAGCTTGCTCATCAAGGCATGGCCGTAAAAACGTTTCATAACCTGTCTAGAGGGGTTAAAATATGTCAATAACATAAAACGTTAAAAACAAAGCAAAAGAGGCGGCCGGGAAAACGGAGACAGATTGCAAATGGGAAAAATTCCGCGTATCCGAAAATCCCTCGTTTCTTGTCCAGGATTCTCTGTCAGGTGCCGTTTTCCAAAATATTGAGTGCGGCATATGACAGAGAATCTTGGACAGGAAAAATCCCTTTTTCCCAAATCCCACATTTTTAATCGCATGATACCTATCCTCAATATTTTCCCCTTTTTAATCACTTTCAAAAAGTATCGCGCTCAGGCAAGATTGCTCATATCAAGGAATGACCGTAAAACGTTTCCTAAGCTGTCGAGGGGGGGTTAAAATATGTCAATAAAGCTGACAAGTAAACATGAAAAGTTAAAACAAAAGAGGCGGTCGGAGATATATTGCAAATTACAAGCCGCAAATGGGAAAAATCCCGCGTGTCCGAAAATCCCTCGTTTCTTGTCCAGGATTCTCTGTCAGGTGCCGCTTTCTAAAATATTGAGTGCAGCATATCATAGAGAATCCTGGACAAGAAAAATCTTTTTTTCCAAAATCCCAACACTTTTAATCCCGTGATATTCTTAATATTTTTCCCCTTTTAATCTGTCTATCTATCTAAAAATACCTCCTTATAAAACGCAAAGCCCAGTTAGTATACTGATTCACTGACTGACTGATAGTCAACGTAGCTGCACTATGGCTTCAGCTAGAAACTTGAAATTTGGCACACAGATCCCTTTTACTATGTATTAAGAAAGGAAAACATCGAAAGCTCAAGTGGAAGCNTTTTAATCTGTCTATCTATCTAAAAATACCTCCTTATAAAACGCAAAGCCCAGTTAGTATACTGATTCACTGACTGACTGATAGTCAACGTAGCTGCACTATGGCTTCAGCTAGAAACTTGAAATTTGGCACACAGATCCCTTTTACTATGAAGGTGTGTATTAAGAAAGGAAAACATCGAAAGCTCAAGTGGAAGCATGTTACCGCAAAAAATAACGCTTTTTAACGGGTTTCTTTGCGATTTTTTTCTGGGAAAACTAAAAATGACGGAATGGACCCCCCCCCAAAGCAATATATAAGGACCCAATAATAAATATAAAAATTTTAATTTTCCGGTTTCTGCCCAATTTATGGCCGGTTTTCAACACCGAAAAATTGAGAAGTACCACTTCGGGATGAGCGAGAAAGTTGAAATTCGATATAAAGGTGTTCCGCAGAACAAAAAGTAATATCCTTGAGTAAAAATTGAATTTTCTAAATAGGAGCCATGTCGTTCCACCAAAATTCTTAACTTCCAAACTTGAGAATATTAATGTCGCAATCTCGAAATTGTTGTTGAATTTCGTAACCGTAGCGAAGCACGAGCAAACAGCTAATCACTTTCAAAAAGTTAAAAATAAATATCTATTTCCTTAATATTTTTCAATTTTTTTTATCACTTTCAAAAAATGCCGTGCTCAAGCAAGATTGCTCATCAAGGCATGGCCGTAAAAACGTTTCCTAAGCTGTGCAGTTGGGTTAAAATATGTCAAAAAAGCTAACAAGTAAACACAAAAAGATAAAGATATTTTTCACCTTTTTTAATCACTTTCAAAAAGTGTCGTGCTAACATTAAAAGGTCCTTTTTCAGGAATGTACAAATGTTTTTTCATCAGAGTTTTCTCTTAAGGTACAGCACATTAAGTTTTATCACAACATTCCCATTATTCACAAATAAAAATCAATATTGAACATTACAGAGGGAAACAATTAAATATGTATTAAAATTAAACACAATTAAGACACAGGTAATTTATTTAAATTAAACTTGTAAACATAAAAAGTCAAGCAGCAAATGGGAAAAATATCGCGTGTCTGAAAATCTCTCGTTTCTTTCTTGTCCAGGTTTCTCTGTGATATGCGGATATTTTGCAGTTCAGTAAATGACCGCAAGGATGCGATTAGTGTATTGGTTTGGAAAACAGAGGTTTCGCCTCCAGGCAGAGTATTTAAGAGTTCCAAAAAGGTCCCTGAGATTTATACTTTCTCTTCTATAAAAGATAAAGTATTGTAATCGTGCACAAAATTTTCTAAGTAAAAATCAAATATGTCTTTTCCTGTTGCTTGTGAACCATATTTTCACTGTTTTGAACCTCCAAAACAGTGAAAATATGGCCACTGTTTCACCTCCAACGGATATCTTGGGCCCCGAACATATTTTTGGGACTAAATCTCTAAAATCCAAGCCAATTTTGATGAAAACTTGGCCCCAATAATAGATATCACAACGTTCATGGGCGATTTTTTTTTTTACTTTATCTTCCGATATAGGAAGTATAGGTAAGTACAGTATTGTATTGGTGAAAAAAGTGTCTGTCCGTCCGCTTGAAACTCGTGTTCGCGTTTCTAGACACTTTATTATTAGTCCGATATTGATAAAGTTTGGTACATATATTCCTTGGGGCCATAATTCGAGCCAAAACCTTAACATGGGAGATAGCACTTTCTGGGGTGCATTTATGGGTCAAAAGAGGTCATTTTGGGATTATCCTCAAAAACCAAAGGGCACTGCCGATTTTGATGAGATTTGAAACAGACATTCTTTGTAACATATTACCTGTAAACACCAAATCTCAAATTCGAGTCACTTCTCTAAAAATGGCAATAAAGCTACAATTTTGATGAAATTTAAACTAGAGACTGTTTGTAACATATCATTGACAAATTTTGGACCCCATGGGGATATTTTCATCTGGGGGCACTTTAGGGCACCAAACTTCAAATTCGGGTTACTTATCAAAAACTGGCATTATCAAAACAAATTTGATGAAATTTAAAATAAACACTCTGTGAAATATATTGTTGACAAATTTTGGGTTTTTTAAAGCTATCTCCACTGGGGGCCCTTAAAATATTTTCAATAGAGACAACAACCGAAGGTTGTCAAAGGTAATTAAAATATATTTTTTCCACTATAGATCTGCGACAACAGCCGAAGGATGTTAAATCTAATGCATATAATGATTTCACTAGAGAGCTGCGACAACAACCGAAGGTTGTTAAAGGTAATTCAAATATTTTTTTTTCATATCAGAGCTGCGACAACAGCCGAAGTCTGCCAAATCTAATGCATATAATATTTTCACTAGAGAGCTGTGACAGCAGATGACGGCTGCCAAATCTATTTCAAATTATATTTTCTCCAGGGAGCTTCGACAACAACCGAAGTTTGTCAAAGGTAATTCACATATTTTTTTCCTATAGAGCTGCGACAACAGCCGAAGGCTGCTAAATCTAAAGCATATAATATTTTCACTAGAGAGCTGTGACAACCACCGAAGGTTGTCATAGGTAATTCAAATATTTTTTTCACATTAGAGCTGCGGCAGCAGCCGATGGCTGCCAAATCTAATTCCTATAATAATTTATAATTTTACCAGAGAGCTGTGAAAATAATCGAAGGTTGTCAAAGGTAATTCAAGTAATATTTTCTCTAGGGAGCTGCGATAACAGCCTTCGGCTGTGGTCGGCTGGGGTTCCCTAGAGGGTCCTCAGATGAAGATAGACCCGTGAGACCCGATTTTTTTCGATAATATGTTAAAATGACTGATTTTAAATTTCATCAAAATTAAAACTGCCATTTTTAGAGTAGTGACTTGAATTTGAGGTTTGGGCCCTAAAAGCCCCCCACATAAAGATAGCCCCATGAAATCCAAAATGTGTCGATATTTACAAAGAGTGTCTTTTTCAAAATTCATCAAAATCGGGCCTGTCGTTTGGGTTCTAGAGGTCGCCCCAAAATGACCCCTTTTGACCCATAAATGGACCCCATAGGATGCTATTTCCAATGTTAAGGTTTTTGCTCGAAATATGATCTCAATAAATATTTTTGCCACATTTCATCAAAATTGGTCAAATAATAAAGTCTGCAGATGCGTGAACACAATTTTTGCGGACGGACGCCCGGACGGATGTTGTTTGTTTCGGGATGCACTCATCCTTATAAATTATAAAGACAATGTTATTGTATCGAAATTATTAATTGCAGCGAAACGAAGGGGAAACAGTTTTCCTTATTTGTAGATATAGGATGTTTCACAAAAACTCAAATCAATCAAAGACCGACTATGCCGGTCGGATAGACTGTCTCACAAGAGGAAGTTCGATTACCTACCTACATTCTCGTATTTTTTTTAAATGTCATAGTGTTTGCAATTGATTTTATCAGCAGACACTGCTGTTGGTTAGTTGTAACTAGTACACTGATGTACAAAATAGGTGCTGTTTGTTTTTAACTGTTGGTTGTAGATGTAGATGTAAAGGTATGTACCCACTTTTTAATTTGCTGGGTACCAAAATATTAGTATATTTGGTATTACAAGTAGGTACTTAACTTACTTTCTTATAATATATAACATCTATTCATGATGAGAATATTCACTTATTGAAAATCATCGACCTATCAATAAATAGAGTCGAATTATAATCAAAATCCTACGAGCGAAAATTTGGTGATTCTTGATTGGGCCAAGGAAATCTAGGCATTTTAGGTGTTAAACTTAATAAACCATAGTACTGGGGTCCTCCCAAAAGTAAGTTACACTTAAAAAAAGAAGAAGAAAAAAGGTTACAAATTTTTTAAACAGGTATATTTTGAAAAGTAGGTACATATTCAACATATTTTTTCTACATAATGGCCTTATTTTTCAATACATTTTTGGTATCGTTGTATAAGAAACCAGTGTCATACCACTCTGCCGCCATACTGGTTAGCCATCTTTCAATTTGCACACATTTATGATAAATACAGATCGTCAGTAATGATCCTGTGAAAGTGTGAAGTCATGCACTGATTATTTCGACATTCAAAGGCAGTTGAGAAAGGATTTGGCGCAGATCGGTTTTAATGCCCATTCGAACATCTTCGACAACAGTAGAGATGCGGGAAGTGGAGGGGCGAACGCTTCGTTGTTCATCGTGTAATGTTGTTCTCCCTTCCATGAATGATTGGCGACAACGAGAAACCATTGGTCTTGACATAAACACTAGGTACACAATTCACGATGAAATTCAGTAGAATTCTTAGTCAAAAAACGAATAACACCACGAACATCGCAATTGGCAGTAGGAGCAATTGGAGTCTCAATAGTGACTGGGGCCCAGACGAAAATTTTCTAAAACTCCCAGACTTTTCCCGCCAACCACACGGATTTCAAAAAATAGTTAACTTACTTTTGAGATGACGCTCGTAATATCAAATGTTATCTTACAAAATCGCCAAATTGGGCAAAAAAACAACAACCGAAGACAAAGAGAGAAGCTGAAAACGTTTGTCAATGTTTTTTGAGTTAGTGCCTGAATTGACAATAAATTTGCTCACATTATGTTGAATACACCAATTTCCCTATGATCACTGAAGTTAAGCTACTTTCAGAGAGGTTTCAATTGGTGAACGACCACGCATGTTCGAGCCCCCACGTTTGCTATTTCCGACCCAACTCAGGCTGTGACAAAGAAGATCTGATGACTGGTGATATCTTCCGGACGAGATATAAATTGTCAGCTTTGATTACCTACCTAATAACATGGTTTCCAGGTCGATTGCTTCTACGCAGCGAAACTACTCGGAGAAGACTTCTTCAGGACAGTTGCATCAATGTGACAGGACTGCGGGGAGTCGACACCGACCAAAGATCGACAACAAATCACTCATCCCATCGACAACCCGACCATTTTTTGGATCAAGGAACAGCCCATCCCAGCTCAGCTGCTCCGTATCCTTTTAATAATTGCTGGCATTGAGCCCAATCCAGGGCCTGCAACAGTTTGGCACTCCTCTGTTTGCAACAATGTCTTCAAAAAGCAATCTATTTCTGTTCAATGTAAAGAATGGTGCCATCTTAAAAACTGCTCGTCCCTTACAACTCAAAGAGCTTGGACCCCTAATTTTATTGCGAGTTGTTGTCAAGTGTCTTCTAGTCATAATGTAACCACCTCTAGTCAGGCATCTATTCAAACTACCACTAACCCACTCAGAGCTCCTTCTAGTCTAGACACCTCAAAAGTTCCTAAGCCCTTCAAGATTCTACAATTCAATTGTGATGGTCTGAGGGGTAAACTTCCTGAAATATTATGTTTCATGGATCGATACCGCATATCCACTGCCGCCATTCAAGAGATTAAGCTGAACCCCAAAACCAAGATCTCAGCACACAATTATTCCATCATAAGACATGACCGAACAAAAGATAGTGGAGGGGGACTGGCTTTTATTGTGAACAATGATGTCAAGTACCGCACTATATCCGCGTATTCACCACCTCCTCAAGATAACATACTTGAGCAGCAATCTATATGCATCACATCAAGCACAACAGATGTAGTGCTCATCAATGTCTATATTCCACCTGTTTCATCATGTCCTCCTGGATACAACCCATCCATTGCACATATTCTGTCTGTAACAGGTTCTCACATTGTGCTGGGTGACTTCAACGCTCATGACTCTGCTTGGCACTCAACAAAAGCGCCAGATGCACGTGGTAGAGACCTATCAGAGGAGATTGCTGGATCAGACTTTGGCATATTAAATGACAGTTGCCCTACCAGAATTAGAGGTCAATGTTTCAGCTCGCCGGACTTCACACTTGCTAGCTCCAATCTCCTTCTATCCATAGATTGGAAGACAGAAACAGCACTAAGCTCGGATCACTTCCCCATCATTGTCTCTATTCAAAGAACTATAGACAAAGTTATTTCCGAAAACCGCTGCTACACAAACTTCTCTAAAGCAGACTGGGATGGTTTCCAGGAACATCTGGAGAAGAAATTCCAAAATATCCCCCTTCCCAAGAACGTCTACAAAGGTGAGAAGTGCTTCCGAGATATTCTGAGCAAGGCTGCCCGTATTTATATTCCCGCCGGACGCATTCCTAGCATACGGCCAAACTTTCCATCAGAAGCTGCTACACTTGCCAATGAGAGGGAGTAGGGAAAGTACTCTTGTATAAGCATTTTTATTATTAATAAATATACATTATTATTACTGAGGAAGACAGACCCGAGTAATATCCGAATACAAGAGCTTAATATCAAGATCAGAGGGCTGGTGGTGGAGCACCAAAGGAAGAAATGGAGAGATCATCTTAATGAAAGTAGCTTCAAAGAAGGCACCAAAAACCTATGGAAAACCATCAAGGAACTCACCAATGGCCCTACCCGAAAGAAAAATACAATTATATCGTTCAACTATAACCCTATGCCAAATAACCGCAAATGTGCTGATGGTTTCAACAGACAGTTCACTCCACACCCCAACCATGTGGACAAAGAGATCAGAAACACTAAGAGAACCATTCAAAAATCGAAACAAACTGATCAAGAATTCAGTCTCACCTGCGAGAATGTACAAGATTCCATCAAAACTACCAATAACTCAAAAGCCCTTGGCCCAGATGGCCTGGCACCCATCATGCTTAAGCATCTGGGTTCCAACTCCATTAAATATTTAACTTGTTTGTTCAATATTTGTCTCAAAGAGCTCAAAATACCAGATATATGGTATTTTGAGCCATATATCTGGTACCGCCACACAACCGTACCGGTCTGGTAGCCCTGGATTTGTCACGTGCTTTCGATACCGTGAACCATGGAATTCTACTTAAAGATCTCCTCAATACCACACTTCCAACTTCAGTGATTAGACTTTTGTCCGACTATCTCAGTGGTCGTCAGACGTATGTTGATTTAGATGGTACAAGGTCAAGATATAGAAAGATGAAAATGGGAGTCCCGCAAGGGGGCGTTTTGTCGCCTATCCTCTTCAATATGTACATGTCACATATGCCCCTCCCACCCCATGACATCAATCTCATCACCTATGCGGATGATTGCGCTGTGTTTGCATCTGGACCCTGTTCTGACACCTTATGTGATCAGTTGAACGCTTACCTGGCTACCCTTAACGACTATTTTAGAAGCAGGGGGCTCGAGTTGTCTACTGAGAAGTCAGCAGCAACGTTGTTCTCCACATGGACTGCTGAATTAAAAAAAACCCTGAACATCAAAATCTCTGGGAACCTTATACCAACTGTCAACCGAATCAGAATCCTAGGAGTAATATTCGACAGTTTGCTCACATTTGCTAAACACACAGAACAAATAAGCAACAGAGTCCGTGATCGCAACAGCATTTTCAAATGTCTTAAAGGCAGCCCATGGGGCAAGGACAGGCAGACACTGACAACAACTTACAAGGCAATATCAAGGCCTATCATAAACTACGCGGCACCAATCTGGTTTTCACAGACTAGAGAAACCAACTGGCAAAAACTCCAAACAACACAAAATGCTGCATTAAGAACAATTACCGGCTGCCATCTAATGTCACATCAGGACCATCTCCATTCGGAAACGTCCATGTTGCCTCTAAAACCACATAACGAGCTACTATCCACTTAATACTTGTTGCAATGTCACCTGAACTCCCATCCATGCAATGTCCCCGCCTATCATCCGAGACCACCCCGCCATGTAAGGCGTAATCTCATTACAACTTACCAAGATCAGGTCTGCAACCATCTTCCTCCGGATGAGGTAGATGAAACAAACATCAAGTCGGGCCTGAATAGCATACATTCTTACATTGTGGACAGAACTATCACAGAGTACAGACCCAACCGTGTACTGGGGACGGCACCACCAGACATTGACCCTTCTGAGAAATCACTTCCTCGCTCCACCAGATGTTCCCTAGCTCAACTCCGATCTGACTGGTGTCGTCTTCTCAACAACTACATGTCAAGGATAGATGGAGTGACAGAAGATGTTTGCCCAACATGTCGTGGTGCACCACATGACGTCAACCACCTATTCAATTGTCCAGCGAAGCCTACACAACTGGATTCTAAATCGTTATGGTTGCAGCCAGTGGATGCGGCCCAATTCCTTGACCTGGAGGGTGGACGGGATGTCGATGAGTGATGCTAACACAACAACAACCTAATAAAATATAGATATTTTTGTATACCTATCTCAAGAAAAAAAGCCAAATAAACAGAAATTAAGGTCCAACAACGTAGCAAACGACAATTTCTTTAATCTTTTTAAAACTTCTGATAGTTGGAGTAGATGTCTATCTGTAGGACTGAGGAAGGCACTTCCTTTTGAGTTTCTATGCCATTTCACTTCATCAAAAACTAACAACTACTCTGTATTACTCACGAGTCTGAGTCCAAGTCCATTCCAACACGGGTAACTTTACGTGCGTAATCAGGTGAAACACATTTTATTTTTTTTTAAAAAATAATTGTATTTATTTAAAAAAATATATTACAGATGGAACACATAGGACGTGCGACGTTGCTTAATTTCACAGAATTGACAGGAACTGAAGAAAAAATCGTCTTATCTTTCCATATTTCAGATTAGGTTCCTAAAATTTCAGTACCTAATCAAAAGAAATCCTCCTTAAATGACCGTTTGAAAATTGTTTAAATGTAATGCTTTGCTCAATAAAATCTAAATACCGAAAATAAAATTTCATTCAAAAATATTTTCATCACCGTTTAGCAATACAACGCAAACTCCAAATTTCTTATCCTAAAGATAACAGCTAAACTTGTCAAAATGTTTATACTGGCACGTTGCTCCCAATTCGAACCTGCTGTGTTGTTCATGCTTGTATCGTGCATTATGAGTTCAGTTGCTTTTCAAGATTTCGCTGTGAAATGTCGAAAAATTATTGGCGCTGGTTTGAATTACAAGTGAGTAACCTACCATCTAATAAATTTATATAAAAAACAACAACTTTTTATGATTTCTTTCAAGAATAGTTACAGAGGCGGATTTGGCGGTTTGATCTTTTATAAAGTGAAAATACAATTGCATATCATCGGGCGACAGATAAATTTCCTAATAAACATACTATGATTTCCTCCTATATTTATGATACACGTGTTTAAACTGCATCTCAATTCAAACCCTGATTTTGATTGGACCACACGATGCTTGACGGTAAAACGTTAATGTCCTCTAAGTGGCTACCTATAATTATTGTTAAGATTTATTCAAAATGGCAGGAATGTGATAGGCATCTACTTAGTACTCATTGTCTGACCGCAGGAAAGAAAATGGGACAACTAGAAGATCAATTGTGCAACATGCAAACAGGCTGTCTCCAAAAAAAGGGAGCGCGGCTCAATATTGAGTAGGTACAGATCTCAAATAAATGTCATAATACTTTCATATTACAAAGAAAGTAGTTCTGTTTAACAATTCAAAGTTTCCTAAAATTGCCCAAATTTGAAAACAACCAGAAAAAGTTTCCCCTTTGGAATAAAGATAAAATGTGTTTCAGCGTTTTTCAAAATTTTAAACCGTTATGGAGCTCCACTAAATTTTTGAGACACCGTTTGGTGGGTATATAGCAAGTATTATAATACTAAATTAACTAACTATTTTATCTGCTTACAGAAAAATATTGAAGCAAAGAAACTTACCAACTCCAAAAGAACCTGTTATCTTTTTAAAACCACCAAGTTCAATTATCACAGAGAAACAGGCCATTGAAGTAAGTACTCGTACTTTAGGGATAGAAACTTATTTGGTTGATGGGATCCAACTAAAAGTATTTTCAGTTTTACTGAACCAAAAAAGATTTTGGCCGATTCATCGACTATTACATATTATCATAGTGATCTCATTTTTTAAGGGTCTCCGTCTCCATGTGAGGAGTATTCTTGTCATTGCTATCCGTACAAAATGTACCTCGATCAACTACCGTATGCATATTTTTTTAATTGATTAAGGGGGAGGGTAGAAAACCCCAAACCCACAGCTACTGATTCTTGATAATTCTAAGACATCATAAGACTAAGCCCTTCAGGTACATCACAAATATTATTATTAGTTGTTGTTTTTAATTTGGCTTAACGTCTCTTTAACATCTATTGGTCATTCAAGACGTGTGTTTTACCCTCAATTCGCTGGAAATTTGCAAACCGTAAAAAAGCCAGCATCACGGGGTGCGAACCCACGTGGACACCCACATGGTACAACCTCGCTGTACGTTGCTTAACTTCAGTGATCTAACGGGAACTGGTGTATTCAACGTGCCATAGACGCTGTCTCATAAATAATTAATTTAAATACATCTTAATATATAAATCAGAAATTTGTGTGTATCTATGTATGATGGGTTGTCCGAATTGATGGGAATGGACCCCCCAAAAATCATGATCTAAGACGCCAGGAAAATTATCAGAACTAAAATATGTCAAGCCGTTTTCCAAGGGCGTAGCCAGCATCTGGCCTAGGGGGGGGGCAGTTGAGATCTTCATGTCGGGAGGAGGGGGGTGTCGATAAAGTAAATCGTNAACAGATGGAAACTATACGTTACAAACGTTTGTTAATTTTTTTGAATTTCCCACCAAATTTACCAAATACGATTCAAGGATGCTACAAGTTTGCCACAGTTACATTTGATTGTTCACGGTGGGGCTGTTGGATTAGGGACAAAATGTGGCATTTATCGTATTTCGGTACTTTTGATGACTTTTTTGCTTCCAAGAATCATTTTATCTAGTGTAAATCTAAGATGCCCCTACCGTGCTGCATACTCTTTAGAATTTCTAGGGGGGGGGGCAGCTGCCCCCCCTTCCTACGCCCATGCCGTTTTCGAGTTAAGAATCGTAGCGAAGCACGGGCGAAACAGCTAGTTTTTTATGCAATATAGAATTAACATACTTACATAATGTTTTACACTTACATATTAAACTGGCTATCTTCCACTAATCCAGCCTCGGCAGCTCATTGGTCACAGCGTCTGTCTGGTAATGCAGGGGTTTCGGGTTTGAAACCCAGCCGGGGCATAGTATGATAACTTCTGCATTAGATTTTGACCACATAATAATACGATTTGGGCTAATTGTTTGCAGAACAAGACCCTTAAAGGATTTAGTAAGGCAGTATAATAAGTATGTTTCTTATTTCTATTCTAGATTCCAGAAACGTTTGAAGTACATCATGAAGTTGAGCTTGGAGTCATCATTGGCAAGAAATGCAAAAAAGTTCATAGATATGACGCCTTGGATTGCGTCGCAGGGTACTGCTTAGCGTTGGATCTTACAGATGTTAAAGATATGGTAAGTATTCAAGCTAGGAAAATATTCCCCAGGTTAATTTTCTGGGAGACCCAAGATGATGTTTGATTTTTATTTGTTATGCGCTTTATTTAAAGCCTCCTAAGTTCAGTCCGTCTAGACTGGGAGAAATCGGGAAAGTCGTTTGATTATTAGATATTCGGAGAAGTACTTTTTGATAAGGAGGATCTAATCAAAGACCTGCAACCTCAACTTGCCGAAAAATTATACTTTGTGGCTAATTTTACGGTAAAATGGGCTTCAGTTTCGAATAGAACTAATTGAATTATTTATAAATTTTGAAAGATTTTGAAAAATACAATTTTTTCACTTCCTGCAAAATCCGAGGTTTGTCCATGAGGGAAAAGCACCAACACCATAAAATGATGTAACTAAACACAGTGTCTATGAAATAATATATCTTTAATATCAACGTAATAGCTATGTTATTTATAATCTATATTTTTGAATTTTATTTCTACTTTAGAAAATAGCAAGAGAAAACGGACTTCCGTGGACTGTAGGGAAAGGTTTTGACACATCGTGTCCAGTCAGTGTGTTTATACCTAAACATAAAATCAGTGATCCTAACGATTTACCTCTATGGTTGAATGTAAATGGTGAAAACAGGCAAAAATCTTACACGGGTGATATGGTATTCAAAACGGAGGAGCTTATAAGTTACATATCTCAATATATGACTCTGGAACCTTACGATTTGATACTGACAGGTAAGGCAACTTCAAAACAAACGATTTATTTAATTGACTGTGCTGGTGTGCTGGTGATGGTGTGTGCTGGTGTTCGACTGTGCTGGTGTTCTCCTTTTCCTATGGAAAAAGATTAGACATCCAATTTTTCCTAAAATTCACTGTTTGAGAAAAAAAAATATCCAATTTTAAGGAGGAGTAAAATTGGAAAAAGAACCAAAAATTTTCAAATCGCAAAACAAATGTCGTATATTTACACGGTACGTAGCGCCTAATCTCACCCTCTTACATCTATCTTATAGATCCTTTAGAAAGCTCCAAGAGAAGAGACATAGTCTACACATAAATTATTAGAAGGTCTTCAAAAATAAGCGCAATACGCAATGTGTTATGATTCCAAACTTGTCTCCCCAAAGTCCTCTTATATTTTATGATTACAATGTTAACAATTATTTTATTCCAGGAACTCCAGCAGGCACCGGACCTTTAAAACATGGAGATGTTGTAGAAGCTGGTTTGGGGAAAGATTTGATAAACGTGAGGTTCACAGTGAAAAATGTTTGACGTCATTGCGTGGAACGAATAATAATACTGACAATAGTAGGTAGGCGATTAGAATCATTAGAAGTGTCAGTTCGAATGTGGTTGGAAAATGTGTCCGAACTGCATTTTGGCATTAGAAAGAGTATCAAAGAGGTATTAACAACATTTTTAAAGGTAGGGAAGATCAGAATTTCCAAAATGCACTTTCTAATTCAAGTGGATACTCTCTAAGGTTACCGCTGAGAAGGTTCCTTGTGGATAGGCCGTACAGAATAGGCATACTTCGTATGGGATAGGTCAGGTCGTATACAATAGGTGTACTTTGTATAGTATAGGTGAACTTCGTTTCTCTTCAGATGTAAGGAGTAATTTAGTATCACAGTGTCGGAAGCGGCCCTCTCTTTTTCAGAATATAGAATATGATATAAGTAGCTATTCATAATAAACAAAAACGAAATCTTGAAAATAAAATTATGGGCATCATACAAATTATTGTATTTTTACCATTTGCACTATGAAAATTTGTTTGTTTACTTCTTGAAACAGTGGTCAAGACTCGGACATACTGTCAATCTTATTTAAGTGGTTTCTAGATATAATCTATTTGATAGACTCGAGTTATTAACAGTACGGAATTGTACTTAGAATAAGCTAGAAAAAGCTTGGACCGGCTCTGCTTAGGGTGAACCTTATAAGTCACCTCTGGATACATAAACCTACTAAAAATCGCAGGTTGCCTCTCGTTTCTAGTACCTAGGGTCATAGGTCTTTTATGTTTGAACAATGATAATGCTAAAACCTAATATCACAGATTGATCACTAGACTAAAAATAATACAAAACTTGGAAACAATTTTACCTTATTCTACGCACAATAAAATATATACACTGGAACAGAAAATAATAGGAAAAGTTTATATATTTTTTGTAGGTAAACTTTTTGTGGGTCAGCTAACTAACCTTTTCCTATGGCTTTAGGGGAAGGAATTTTGACGTGAAAAAATAGTTTTCTAAATGTATCACTTTTTTCATATAGCCACAAAAAACTCTGCTCCCTTAAATATGGATTTTTGATAAAATGTATGCCCTCAAAGTGTTAGTAAAAATATATTTTAATTTGGTAGAGTGACGGATTTATGACACGAAGACTATTGGTTCGAATCAAAAAATGGACCTTGGCACTAACTGAATTTTTACTAACCCAAATCAACCAAAACATAAAAAACAGTTAAAAAATGCAAGGAAAGGTATTCCAAGCACACAAAAAAGAAGAAAAAAAACAGAAGTGGCTTACCAGGACTATAAACTTTTTTAAGGATACATTTGTCTCACAAGGTTCATATTAACCTTCATCAAGGCAATTTGAAAAATGTTAAATTTTCAATTAAAACAATCACATGAATAAAAAAGAAATTCAAAGGAGATTTTTAAGTTTTTTTGTGAAATTGGTAGTGTTGTAATCGTTAAATGTATTCTTTCTCAAACTTTCAAATTTGAGTAGGAAGATCCGGAGTTATTTTAGATAGGACACAGGACAAGAAGGGTAATCTACCGACTTTTTCCCCCAGGGTAAACCTGAGGGCGGAGAACTTAATTAGTTCTCAACTTTGTGTAAGCATATGTTTTCTTGAGACTATGTTCCACCACGAACAAATCTTTAGGATATCACATATTTGAACAAATGCAATATTGATATACTTATTATCAGAGTATGTATCCACCAAATGTTCAATGAAGGGGCTGAGCCCGATGGTATTTTCCTATTTACATCACAGTGAGCATACAGTTCGACATTTGTCTCATAACTTCGAGCTGAAGATTGTGAAGCTTGCAACATATTAATTTGATCAAGACTTTTGGTATTATCCTAGAAAAAATACAAATTAATTTATTGACCAGCTAATTCCATTTGAGTTGATGAGGTAAAATAACACAGATCGTAAAATTTTCTTCCATATCATTATGTCCTGGAACTCATTTTCTTGTCTTACAGATATACCTACATATAATCTTGATTTGTTATTAGTGACAGAATTCTGCGTATCGTTGTCAATTTTCCAAGAACAGGTGCCCGAATTACATTCATTTTGGCCTACAATGGAAATTACATTCCCCTATCCCGATCAAAATTAGAGAAAACCAGATAAAAACATAATAGTAAAAGGGGAAAGAAAATCCATGTGGTGACAAGGACTCGCCAAATTTGGTGGCCTGTAATAATTAGCTGTAAAGAAAGGAAAGTGGTTAGGTGTAACTTAAAAAATTTTTTTTAGGTGTAACTTAAAAGTATTGGAGGTGTACACCTCTGAAACACAATAAAACAACAGTCAACACATTTGATTTGGATTTCTGGGGCGGAAATCCAAATTGAGGTGTGAGCGACTATACACACCATATAGCCGATGAGTTTGGCCATCATTCGGCCAATCCAGCTTTTACCTGAAATAAAATATTTTCAACTCCATTAAAATCTTGGAATAGTATGAACGTCTCAGAAGGGGTCCCTGTGGTTTTTATATTTTCACCAAAATTGTTTTGTATGGATTTCATTGTATTGGATATTTCCATCCGCCTTATGTGACTAGTGTTGCTTGGTATCACAAGTTGTCCATTAGTAGCCCAATACATATAGCAAGAACTGTTGAATTGACTATCGAATGGGCTTTCAGCAAGCCCGGGACATAATGTTACATAAGCATAATCGGAAGATTTGAAATGCCACTCGTGTTCTGTAAAAAAAATAGAAATTTTTGTTGCATGTTTATGTACATTCGAAAAAAAGTATCATATTGTAGAACACCTGGTAAGATGATCTCTTACCAAACAGGGGTTCTATCCCTGAAAAAAATAGAAGCTTTGACATCATATTATAATGATTTCATAAATATGTTTCAGAGAAATATTACTTACCCAATCTCGCATGAAGATTTACGAGATCCAGAAATGCCACATCTCCGCCTCCTACAGTCAGACATTCCAACACTTCTGATTGAATGTAAGATTCGTGTTTCATGTACTCGGAGTTCACTGAAAGAAAAACATAACAACATAAATATCTATAATACGGCGTGTCCCAAAATGACCGGTTACCCCCCCCCCTTAACTTTTGAACGGCTTGAAATTGTTGAATTTTGAAAAGCTCTAGGGATAGGAAAAGGGCAATGGTCAATTAAATGGTTATGTTGACATACAAGCTCGACCCCCGGAAGTGACTTTTATTGACAAAAAGTGTCGATTTCTCAAAAAATTTAAATGGAATGGTACAAATATTTTTCGTTCAAATGAAATGAGAAAATATTCTCTTTAATTTTTTCATAAAAATAATCAGGGACGAAGCTAGAGCAGTCTAAAGCTTAATTTGGTTACACCCTGTATTACGGTGTTTATTTTAAACTTTGATGTAAAAGTCCCCTTATTGTGTTCCAAAAATATTTCTCATCTACCGATATCATCAAAAGTGTACATTTTTATATTCATCAGTGTCGTAAGAGGATAATTTTTCTCCTGAAAGTTAAAAATAGGCCGTTTAGAAAACAATAATTTTCGGGTAGACTGTCTCAAGTAAGGTGGTTATTTAGGAAAAACGGTGATAACTAAACTAAATAAGAAAACCTTTTGGCGAAAAAGGAAAAACATTTACCGTCTCAATACTTTGACAGCGAAGCCAGAGGAATGAGAAAATGTCAATGCAATTACATAGGAAATAACACTAGTTTTAGATGCAAGTAATTACATTGAAATTTCCTCATTCCTCTGTCCCTGCTGTGAGAGAAATGAGAAGGTTAACATTTTTCTAAAATGTTTCCTTTTTTTAAGTTAATTGTCACTTTTTGTCCCAAATAACCACTTTAATGCAGACTTTTTACCCGAAAATGGCCCTTTTCAAAACGGCCCAATCTTAACTCCCAGAAGAAAAATAAGATTGGACTTTGTCCTTTTACTAATAATAATAATAATACTGCTTTTTTATACTGCTCGAATGAGACTAACGAGTCCCTTTACCCCAGCAGTAAGCTTGTACTATTATTGTGGTCAAATTCTCAATTAATTGAGAGGATAAAATCCTACCTTGGCTGGGTTTCGAACCCGCGACCTCCTGATTACCAGGCGAGCGCTTGACCACTGAGCTACCAAGGCAGTTTTACGACACTGATAAAAATAAAAATGTACACTTTTGATACTTTAGGTGGATGAGAAACCCTTTGTAGAACACAATAAGGAAACTTTTGCATGAAAGTTTAAAATTTACACCGTTATACAGGGTATATCAAAATTTAACTTTAGACCCCTCTAGCTCCGCCCCTGATTATTTTTTTTTCCTTATTTTATTTGTTCTTTTAATTTAACAAAAAATATTTGTACCATTCCATTTAAATTTCTTGAGAAAACGACACTATTTGTCAATAAGTCACTTCCGCTGTTGAATCTGGATCTCACCACAACCATTCGATTGGCCATGTCCCTATTCCTATCCCCAGGCCCAGAGCTTTTCAAAATTCAAAAATTCCAAGGCGTGCAAAAGTTAAGAAGGGAGGGGGGGGGTGATCGGTCATTCTGGGACACGCTGTATACACTGTGTTATTAGGAAATCGAATGAAACCATTTTCAAGACAATCCGACCAACAATTGTGTTTTTTTCTGACTGAAAGGATAATGGGCAATGTACATTATCCTTTCAGCTCTACTTGGTTTTATTGGAAGACCTTGGCAGTGTCGGATATGTTGGGCAGACAACACCACAACACATTGACAGCGTGACGGAGTAAGATAGAGGCAAAATCCATTATCCTTTCAGCTCTACTTGGTTTTATTGGAAGACCTTACTTCCAAAAGTTGCACTTACCGTTTTCATCACATTGACGCACTTTCTTTTTATCTGTTGAATATATAGCACAAATGTCTCCAAAGAACGATTTTAGTGCTTTCTCATAAGGACAAAGTGGTGGCAATAGATTTTCTTTCATCAATTGTAATATTACAGAGTTCCATCCAAAATCGTCATATTTCCCAAAACAAGCTGTTTTTCCTCTTAATTGCTTGAATGAACGAATATTTGATGATTTTTTAACAACTGCTGTAGAATGTCTCAGATTTATATCAAACTGGTAGAGGATTGGCTTCAGATCTTTGTTTAATCTAAAATATTCAAAGTTAAACTAAATCAATGATAGGTCTATCTGAGTTCCTACTCGTAGGTACGAACATGTTTTTTTGGACGGATTGTGTTCTCCTTTTTTGCCATGGAGTTGATATATGATGTGAGCACGCAACAGGTTTCTTATCTCTCTAGTTTTGGAGACCAAATATTTTCGGGATTTTATTGCCGCCCGTTTTATTTTTATATTAAAAAAGGGAGGTAATATTTTTTCTTGTCAAAAGGTTCATTAATGAAAATAATAAATCAATACGTTTAGTGTGGATACCGTCCTTTAAATTTACATGCCCTAAAAGGTAAAATATGAACCGTAGAAACAGTCCGCACATTAAAAGATGTATCGTGAACTGATGTTTGTTTCCATCAAAATAAAAAAAAATGAAGTCAAGCGCCATAAATTTCAATAGAACTTATCTCAATTATCCGAAGTCGTGCAAAATCAACTCGACAGGCTCTTTCAGAATAAGCAATAAAAATAAGAGTGCATGCAATCTACAACCAACCATCCATCAAATTTTGATCCATATAATTGAGAAATTACCAATTAAATTAAAACCCCATCATCGACCAGCATTAGACATAGTTTGCTTGTATTACAGTATATATTTTCATGTGAGGAAATCATTGAATGATTTTATTAGTAATTTTCCTTCTTGGATTTACAGGGTGGGCTGGGTTGGCCATATAAATTAACGGCATTTATTTTCTTAATATAGACAAAACAGATCAAAATTATTTCAACTTCGGCACTCATTACCGTCGACGCTGCCACAAAATGTATTCTCGATAATTTTGCACCTTGGATCTTAGTTCTATCATCTATCATAAATGGGGAATATAATTTGTCGTAGAATGTCGCCACGAGAACAAATGGCTCTCGTTTTTCGATTTTTCCATATTTTTTTAGGCTTTGAGGCCGAATAGTCGATAGACTCTTTCAAGATGGGTGGCTTATTAGAGAAGGTCTCATAGAGGGGAAGTCTGGTCGTCAAGTCGGACAATCGCAATCCCTATTTTCATTGGCTATTCAACCTCAAACTCTAAAAAAGTAATAGAAAATGGTGAAAAACAAGCTCTCGTAGCGTGGCGACCATGTACGAGATATCTTATTTCACAAGTGCCAGTACAAATTTCCGAGGTTCAAAATATTTGAATGTAAATTTCATTATAAAATCAATTCCATCAATTTAAATGGCCTGACTTGTATATTTGCACAATCCTCAATTAGAGAGAAGTCGATAGACTAACTTATTTTGTGTTCCTATGTACAATTACATCACATTTACATGGGGATAATGAAACATCGCGTATGTTCAATATCCTTATGGAAGACTTAATAAGTCGATAGACTAACTTATTTTGTGTTCCTATGTACAATTACATCACATTTACATGGGGATAATGAAACATCACGTATGTTCAATATCCTTATGAAAGACTTAATAAGTCGATAGACTAACTTATTTTGTGTTCCTATGTACAATTACATCACATTTGCATGGGGATAATGAAACATCACGTATGTTTAATACTCCTGGAAAGCTTCAATTCTAAAGGACTTTTAATCTTGTGTAGTGTTTTCATGGTGAGCGGATATTACTATTTTTAATACTCCTGGAAAGCTTCAATTCTGAAGGACTTTTAATCTTGTGTAGTGTTTTCATGGTGAGCGGATATTACTAATTCTGAACAATTTATATAAAATGCTACTTTTGCAACTTCAAGAAAAACAAAACCAGCGTGCTATATAGCATAGCGTAGACATAGCACGTAATAATAAGTTCCTTTTAGGTTATGTTTGGAACCTTACAAACGAGAAAGAAATAATAACTGATTCGCAAAGTCGCATGATATTCATCAAGACAAACAAATATACGTTCTTTTTTATTATAGATGAGGAAGATTGATAAGTTCCTTAAATGAATAGAATAATTATCATTTTACCTTAGAGTATTTGCATAATTATCAGTGCTGACAGACATAACATCCGCTTTATGCCTCAGTAATGCATTCGCACAGTCATTATAAAAAGTACACTGTAATTCAGGTAATATTCCATATGATCTTGCAGCTTGAGCCATATTCTGACATTTTAATAATTCGATATTAGATTGCACACAAAATCGAATCTCTTGATGGTCAGTCTCACAGCCAGATGCATCTTCATGGGCAGATAAATAATTTGTAGCTGAAATAAGAAGAAAAAATAAAAGCCAGATAGAAATAAATACAAGACACAGCACCTAGGATCAATTCCAAATAATCCCAATCTAGTGGGTACCCCACAAGAATCAACGACACTTGTTCGGGGAGTATTTTATAGAAAGATAGCTGTGGGTTGCTGTGAGAGATGAGCCCATCTTTAACATCAAAAGACAGTCGAAAACCGGGGTTTACCGTTTACTGACTGGACAAAACAGCTAGCCTTGACTTAACGCAGCCCGGGTTAGACCAGAAATTTACAGCATCAAGAGGGGTCGAACCTATGTAGTGCTATCCGTTAAGGATAGGAAAGGCTTTATATCTTTTGTTATTTGAGAGAGAACTTCTATAGAGATTATGTCTCGCCAACTTTTGGTTGGCAGGTATGGTCCAGGTGGAGTACTATGACACTAGGTATAGTTCAAAACAATACAGAATATGCAGGTACCTACCTATATGAAAACCGTTTCTGTCTCCATGTTTACTTCTAATATATTTTATCTTTTCCAAATTATTTACATATCCCATTTTATCTAGTGTAATTTTAGGATGCGCGAGGCCCTGGGCAGTTGGCATTTAGTTAATACTTATAATGAGAATAGTTGAGATGTAAGTAACAACGTATCATCTGGATGAACTCTTTACTACAAGGAGACGGAAAATACTCACCCCTAGCAAGATAATAGTTAGGAGTAAACAGATTAGCCATCTCAACAATATAACGAGAATATGGTGAGAGCAGATTTCGGGATACCCACTTCCATGAGGTATTGCTATCAGAAGATGGCAAACTATTGGCAATATCAGTCACAATATAGTGAATAGAAGAAGCAATCTCTTCTCTCACAGCAATCGTTGGAAGGGGTTGAGATACCCATTTGCAAGGATTCAATTCTGTAGATAACTGTACTCTTCCATCTGGACAAAGGAAGAAAAATTCATCACATAATTGATTGGGAGTCGTCTGAAATAATAATGTATCTGGATTTACTAAAGTTCACTTTCACTGGTAGGTATGAACTTTTCAAAAAATTGGGTATTTCTCTGATTTCTCATAAAATGGTTGCAAGGTGTATCCATGTGTAAATCGGTTTGGACATTGTAGAAAGAAGAAAATAATTATTAATACACATTGATTTACAAAAAATTTAAATTAATTGTTCACAATGCGTAACGATAATTTCATCAACAACATTTTCATGGGAAAAGTAGAAGGAAAACTCCCGAGAAGACAAAGAAGAAGATACCTACTTTGTAGAAGCAATGGGATGTTCGCCCTTCAGCCCATTAAAGAAATTCAACATAATCATTACTCATTCCTCAGTGCGTATTTCAACTGTCAGAGGAGAACAATTTCCAGACATCGTACACCCCTAAGGTTAAAACGATCTTCTTTTGGTTCCCGGACAAGTATTCATGTCTATAGATTGGGTAACTTACTGTTAAATGAGCTTTCCAATCATCATGTCTCATCCAGGCGACATCTCCAAAGCAATCTGTCATGCAGTACGCCACACCTCTTCTACCCCAATATTTATCTTTATTGGAGCAACTGTTTGGATTGTCACAAAGAGAACATAGTCCCGGATATTTCTGTTCTATGGGATAGTAATAGAACCAAAATTAGATATTTATGTCATAAGCAATATGAAATGTGATACGCACAGTTCCCACCACAAGGGAACGATACGATAGACGATAAGGAATAAATGGTACGGAAATCGTACTAAACTTTAATTTCCTTTCTACTAGGAATTTGACAGTCTTCGACTGATGTCTCAGGTCTTTGTTGAAAATATTATATCAATGAGAAGTGGCAGCCTTCTCTAGTGTAAATATTTTTAGAAATAGTATTAGCCTTCAGCTGATGTCACAGATCTTTAATGAAAATATTATTTCAATTTAATATGGCAGCTTCGAATGTTGTCGCAGCTCTCTAATGAATTATGATTAAATTAGATTTGGTTGTTGTTGTTGTTNACGGCTGGGTCCATCGGAGGAAAAACACAGTGAGTTGTCGTCGGAACGGTGTTGATGGTCTTTGGCCGTGCCCGAGGGCACGGGTAGCCCCGGTACGAAGAACCAACCATCATAGGGGCCATTAGATTTATTAGCCTTCGGCTGTTGTCGCAGATCTCTGGTAAAATATTATTTCATATAGAAGTGACAGCTTTCGGCTGTAGTCGCAGATCTTTAATGTATACATTAATTCAACAAAATATGGCAGCCTTCGGCTGTTTTCGCAGCTCTCTGGTGAAAATATTATATAAATTAGATTTAGCAACCTTCGGCTGTTATACAGCTCTTTAGTGAATTCAAGGTTTGGTGCCCCATGGGACCCGAAATTTGTCGACGATATGTTACAAGAGTGCCTGTTTCAAATTTCATCAAAACTGGAGTGATATTGCCACTTTTAGAGAAGAGACCCGAATTTCAGGTTTGGTGCCCTAAAAGACTCCCAGATGAAGGTTAAATTTCTTCAAAATCGGACTTACCGTTTGGATTCTAAAGGGCCACCCCTAAACGACCCCCTTTGACCCATAAATGGACCTCCAATGTTAAGGTTTGGCTCGAATTATGGCCTCAAGGAATATTGGTGTCAAAATCAGACAAATAATAAAGGCTGTAGGTGTGCGAACACGATTTCGCGGACGGACACATATTTTTTCAAGACCCGGTATTTGGAATGTAGTCGTCATAATTCGTCCAGAAAAGCAAAAAAATAAAAAAATAAAAATAAAAATGACATCGAAAATTTTCACCAATACAATACTTTATTTTCCTATACTCCGTATATGGGAAGATAAAGTAAAAAGTTTAGTTCAGGAATATTATCTGCTAATCCTCAGCAGATGATTTGATTTCAGGATATTCGATCAAATTTGGTGCCCCAATGGAGGTCTGCAACGTCTACTCTGTTGATTTGCACAACACAGAGATATTTAAGCTTGTATTAACTTCTTTCCGTGGTCTTCTATGGCATGAGTAGGGTCACACTCCGATTCTCCTTCCATTCACTTTAGATTGTATAATTAATAAACGTAAGTAACATAATTAGGTTATTTTTGCAAAAATAGCTATTTCGTATGCTGTTTGGGGAAATTTGTCAGCGATAATTTATTTAATGTGATATTATATTAGTTGAATAGGTAATTAATTAAAAATAGATCCGTGGTCACTGGCACACGAGCATTATTATTATTATTTATTGTGTTTCAGAGGTGTCTAACCTCTGACACATTACAATCAAAATTAAATTTCCCTATCTCTATCAAAATGAGAGAAAACCGGATAAAGGATAAAAAAAGCATTAGAAACATAACTTTAAATATGAAGGAATGTATAATGTGCATCTTATAATGCTCAGGAAACTAAAAAGTTCAACTTACGTACTTAACATTCGATCTTGTTGTAGATCCGGAACCCACTTTCCTGCTTTACATGACGGCCCAAAATGTTTTTCCAATGCTGCTATTCTATTTTCTATTAGGGATAAGTTTGCGTTGCAATGTTGCTGTACAACATGATCTTCAATGAACTGATGCATAAAATCAAAAGTAACCAATTTTAATATCAGCATAACTTTTATTTCCAGACATGAACCACTGAAGTCTTTCACAGTCACTCCCAACCCAGTACGATTTACGGCTGGCGGGGCGGTTACGGTATCGTTATGCACCGATTTAAAAAAAAAAAAAANAAAAAAAAAAAAAAAAAAAAAATCAGGTTATTTACTTTATTGGAAAAAGAGAACTCAAGCCAGCGTCTATGAGAAGTTGAATACACCAGCTCTCGTTAGATCACTGAAGTTAGACAACGTCTACGAATACTTTACCAGGGTGTCGCTGTAGGTTCGCGCCCTCGTGATGCTGGCTATTTTTCCGGTCCAATCTAGGCTAGGTGAGGTCAATGTGGGTAGGTGGTTTGTAAGTTCTAGCGAATGGAGGATAAACCCCCCGAATGACAAATAGTTGTTAAAAGCAAAAAAAAAAAAAAAAAAAATCCTCAATCTATACATATAAACGTAAAACCAGTTGATTGATATACTGAATGACTCATAATCAACGTAATTTAATGATGGCTAAACCTAACCTAGGAACTTAAAATTTGGTAAAATATTCTCCTCTTCAGCATGTAAGTACCTGGTTGGGTCTTTCTAGGTACGAAATAATGAAAGAAACTGGAAGTGAGTTATCGCCAAAAACTTCGCTTTTCAACGGTAAAATTACATGACACAAACTCTAAGAGAAATCAGAAAATGACAAAGGATGGTTACTTACCTTTGAAAAGATCTCATTCCATCCGAAGTCATGACCATTTTCTGCATCAAACCCTACGCTACACATTTTAGCATTTTTTAAATCTTCCAAAGAATCAATTTGAATTCTGTAACTAACCAGTCCGATCACATCGTAGTCAACGGGCACTAGAAAAAAAAGGAAAAATAATAAATTATTATTCAGTAGAAAGAAGCATGATTTCATTTCTAGAAACATCATGATTTGATTCATGGCTGTCGCTCAAAAAAAAAAAAAAAAAAAAAAAAAAAAAACAAATNAAAAAAAAAAAAAAAAAAAAATCCCCAAGGTGCGTGGAATTAAGCTAATAAATATAAACCGCGTCCGCCTTGAATTTAGATGTAATCCCCATTTGGTGTCCAAATGATCCTGGAAACGGAAGAAACACTTATTGTCATGAATTTATTACCCATGTGCTAAATGGACGATCCAATTCCAATGGGAAAGAAGATTTTTTTAGTATAATGTACCTTTTAATGTCAAACATTAATCCACCATTAATTAACAAAAAATTGGTCACCAGGACGACCTAGAACGCATACCATCACAGTTCCAGACGAGGGGCATTATACTCTTTTTGGTAACCTCTTGTCAACCTGAATCTAGAAATGATAAGAAGCATGGATTCGTGTCCACTCGGTACATTGTAGATACACACAGATTTCTGATTTATACTCGTATATTTCGCTGAAGCAATTCAAGAGAATTGCGATTTGCTGCGGCTAATTAATCCACATATTATAATTTACCACCCGCGATTTGCCACGCGAAGTGCTCCCGTCCCTTCCTGATAATATCTGACAAAAATAGTTGAAATATAGTCTGTGAAATTTCAGCATACAAATGGTAGGTATCTACAAAATTCATATTCTAAGAAACAATTTTATTAATCTTTCATATATTTTCTTCTTCTTCATCATAATCACGTGTTTAGACACAAGTGCACTGTTCCCTCAATAACTCATATACGTGGTGTCTCATTAGAAAGAAGCAGAGCTTAATATTTTCAAAACACTTTAAAAAATTCCGAAAACAAAATTTGAGTGGTTTTGAAATTTGGGTATAATCAGGGGAGGCCGCAGAGGAGTCAACTTTGAAATCTTAAATAGAACTACCCCTTTTGAAATAAATTTTGAAAAGTAAAAGGAAATGAATGTATTTTGAAATCGGTACTCAAACCAGAGCGGCAGTTATTCGAACTTCAAGTTGAGTTTATTTTCACGTAGCCTTTAGTTTTAGCAAAAATTTGAAAAAAAAAAAGTTCTCTTTCTTTCAGTGTTTTTGAAATATGAAATCGTAATACTGATATGAGGGTCGGAGTCGGGCCAGTGACCTCTTTTTTCAAATTGATAACAATTGTTAGAGACTTTATATTCACAGGACGCAGAATTATGATTGCAAAAGAGTTTAAAAATCGCAAGATTAACATAAAATAACTCTGGCTCTGAGAACCGAACTCAATGTCAAAATACTTTTTTTTACATGTCTTAATAAAAATATTTCAAAAGGAGTGGTTCTATTTGAAATTTCAAAGTTGCCCCCCTGGGGGCTCACTTAAAGTGCCTAATTTTTGAAAGCCATTACTTCAAAAAAAAAAAAAAAAAAAATCGAAATTCAAAACGGTTCTCAAGATATTAAGCTCCGCTCATTTTTTGAGATACCCTGCACTTGCTGTGTTTGCCACATAATTGGTTATTATAATTTTCAAGGAAATCATTAGGAGGTACAGGTACGGGTACACATAATAAGATAATAAAATTATAATGAGGAAATTAAAACAAATACCAATTTACCGACCGTTTCTGAATTTCTGTAACTCATGAGTAGCCCTGATGGAAACATTCATATTTTTAGCAATAATCATTTCTTCAGGATGTAAAACTGTGAAATCTGCCATACTTGAGTTGAGTAACCGGAGACATTCCAACCTGAAATTAAAAAATCGTTAACGATTCACTCTGGCTACCATAACAAAGAATAAGTTGGTTAAATTGGAATACTATGTCAAGTAAAACCATAATGAAGGTTGAAAATTACTATATCTTCACTTGACTAAAAAACATTAAAGATGTTAAAGAGCTAACTAGTTTCGTCCTCTTAAAAGAATGTCCTTTGATATTTTTACTTTTCAAGAAACCTACAGGTGTACGTAGAACCCAAAAGTCGAATAAAATAATGCGTCCGTTCGCCGTAATTGGTGGCACTTTTGCTACTAACTTAGCATTGATCGATTTTCATCAAAAATTAGATATTTAGGTCCTTAATTTTTACTTTCTCTTCCATAGAAGATAAAGTATTGTATTCATGNTAAAACTTTAGAAGAACAACATCTGCATTCGGTGGTAGTCTGATGGAATGATTAAGGAAGAGAAAGTCTAGTACGGTTTTCCGTACCATTTATTTTTAATTATTTTCAGGTGAGCTGGCGTGTGGATTCGTGAATTTCAAAAGTGTTTATAAAAGTAAACGTTTCCTCCGACAACATGTTCACCACATTAGTACCAAGTGCCGACACGCTATAGCCTCACTGACGTCTACATTAATTTATTTTCACTAGACAAAATCAATCAAACACCACATCGTATAAGTGAGGGGCAATGTTCACAAGCACAAAACTATGTAAGCTCATTCACATACATGCCATCAAGTTGAGAAACAACTTGACCTGTGTGAGCCGCCTTAATGATCTACACGTTCAAATTTCAAAATATTCTTTTTTTTTACTTAACGTCTATTTAACATCTATTGGTCACGAGACGGGAGTTTTATCCACCATTCGGTGGAAACTTACAAAACAGTTACCCACATTGACCCCATCCAGCCTGGGTTGGGCCCGAAAAATGTTCAGCATCACCAGGGCGCGAACCTACGTGGACACCTACTTGCTAAAACCTCGCCGGACGATGCTTAACTTCAGTAATATAACGGGAACTAGTGTATTCAAAGTGCCATAGATGCTGGCTAAAGATTATTCTCTTTAAGCCTATGGAATATTGGTTTATTATTTTCAATAATGAACCTTTGGAATGGTCGCGATGTTTTTACTCGTTGATTAAATTATTTCGACATATTTTTCCATTTAATGGCCCAATAGGGTCCAAATACTAATCAGCTAATTGTATTAAAATAATGAAAGTCCATTTCAAATTTCATCAAACATCGTATTACAAAAAGATGAACAAAAGGAAAATCGTGGTGTTAAAACTAGACCTCCACTTCGTTGGTCAAAAATATAATTCATGCATTATGCGTTTTTAAATAAGTTCAAATGTATAATAGGTACAAACTTTTAGAAGCGTGAAGCCCAGGACATCTACAATTTCTACCTGATGGAATCTCTTTCATTACTTTTCCGTGTACCAACTAACTCTTTTTACTAGTTCCTAATATTAGTGATGTTCATGGTTAGCTTATTTGATTTTGATAAACTAAATGTAACCTTCCTTGTTATGTATGGTGGGCGGATATTGAATATTTGAAACATTCATTTTAGCACAGACATTGTTTGTATTATCTTTATGTATCTTTGCACTCAAGAGATCAGACCAATCATTTCAAGGAGTTTAATTTTAGGACGTGATTGTTGAGGATGTAAGGAGTGCCGAAATTAGTATTAGGTTAGGCTAAAGATGTAGTTCACAGATTTATGTTAGAACCAAAATTTAATTTTGGTTCTAAAATAACCTAATACCCCCAAAACGTCCTACACAAAGTGCTCATGTCAGGAATGGCCAATGGTCATTCTAGATGAGGTTAATGTCAAAGGCATTTTCCACCACCAAATCCTCAGCTCTCTTCAGCTTAGGATTGAACGATTGAACCCACGCCCTCGGGTTCTCAGCTAGTATTGCAATAAAAACAAAATAACGTCTACAAATACTTACTCATTAGTTAAATTTAAACTGAAAAGAAGAAATAACCTAAAATTTAGGCAGGTTGGGTTTCCACCTCACATCTCACCTGTCCTTTGCAATTACGCAGTCCACCAGACTATGTTCGTTATCGTTCAATGACTGACAGGACATTTTTTGATCAAATTTTGCAGTTTTCTGACCAACACAAAGCTTATCTAAAGAGCAAAAAAATATTAAAATATTGAGTAATACTGTTGAACCCGTCTCTATCTTGCTCCAGAAGGATAGGGATTCAAAGTGCGAAAGTGCTGAAAGTGCTTTCCGACGGAGCGCAAGGCATAATGCATCAATATAATATGAGCGACTCGTCTTAGACCGCCGCATATTATTTTCTGAAGAGTTTTTCTTCCTAGTACAAAATATAATCAAATCATTCTCCACTCAGGAAAACCCACACATAATATAAATGTAGGAACGTACTTCTAATTAGAGGGAAAAACAGAAACAAATTATTAAAACAGATAATGCATTATATATGCAAAGTGTGAAATTTCCATGAATGATGCCATCAGTATGATGGTCTTGGAGCTACAATAAATTATTAGACACTGGTCTTGAACCTGGGACACAAGGTCAACCAGTACTCTCAAAGTTAAATCCTAAACTTTGATTGCCGGACTCTGGTAATACCAATACCAAAGTAGGTTTGGTATAATATAAACAAAATCTGAATTTGAAAGATTACTTCTGAGAACTATCAGATGATGACCTTCCAGTCTCCCCGACGTGACGTATTGACTCAGCATCATACCAAGCTTATAGGACCAAATAGACGGCAAATGGGACTTTCTACCTATAATACTAAAAATCTTCCAAAATCGGTCAACTATAAGTAGCAAATATGCTACTTATACTTATTTTATTCGATCTTCAAAATCTACGTACCTTGAAACGTACTTTTATTTACAACCCCCTCTCCCCCGGGTTAAAGGTGGGGGGTTCGTAAATCCAGTGATCTGACGTTATTTAGAGTAGGTACTAAAATCTAAATAATCAGCTATATTATTAGCTGAAGGCGATCTGCGTAATTATTAATAATTTTCTTAATCATTATTATCCTAATATAATCTTATTCAAGAGGTGTGCGTTTGTTGGTTGGTTTGTCCTTCTTTCACGCAGCAATGAACCAACGTAATATGTATACCGAGCTCATGTGCTGGACAGGTATACCGAGCTCATGTGCTGGACTGTGACAGGCTACTTTTTATCCCTGACAGAATGCGTCCTAAGCAGGAACGTTAAGTCAAAAAAAAAAAGAGCAGTTACAGTTATTTAGACAAAATAATAAAATTATTTAAAGACTTACACCTCCTATCACATAATGTCACAAAATAAAATGAAAATTGGAAAATAAAAATTAAAATAAATTTGGTTAACATTATTATTTTTAACAATTAAATATTTTAGGTACGACCAATTTGAAGTAATTATACATTTTCTAAAGAACCGAAAAAAATAATCTTTTTTTATGTTTTATTATGAAAAAGAAAAAAAAAATAGTTTTTTACTCGGAATATAGGAAATACAACACTGATAACAGAATAAAATGATAACATTAAAAGAACACGTCCAGTAGACTGTAGGTGATCAATATTTGAATTTGAATTTAAACTGAATCAAAAAACTAAAATAACCTTGAAATCATACAAGATTCCTAACCTCCCAAGATAATGGAAAGATGGCACCAACGTATTTCAATCATTTTTAAAGTACGAACACCAAAGATCAGCTGATTGAACCTTTTAAAGATACGAGTGCCTATTGGTTACATCGTACAGAAAGATTCACCCCAAGAACCTTTAGGAATAAATATAAAAACACATCCGAAAATCACCTATAATTTTTTTAAAAAAGAATATATTTTTTTTTATATTAAAAAAAAGTTATGTCACGGAACCGCTTTCGCGTTACTTCAGGGCACTCCTTTTTTAGCCATGCCATTACGAAAACGAGATCAGAAAATGTTCGCTCCGGACGGGATTCGAACCCACAATTTCCGGACCAAGAGTCAATGCTCTTAACAACTCGGCCACGGAGATTAGCTTAAAAAATAATAATAAAACTTACATGTATGGTCACCCAATTGCTCCTGAGACTTCGTGAAGCGGGATGAGTGTAAGCCACTGTCGTTTCGTACCAAATCATATAGGTAAAATTGGCAGTGCCTCAGTGACAAATACCTTCCCAATCAAATTTGCTAAAGAGGCTTGGGTCAAACTTACCAAATAAGATCTGGAATTGTTATGAAAATAGAGTACTTTTTTATCAAAATTCCCGGTTTCTTCTGTTTTATCCCAGTTCTGAGTACTTTTCACAATACCTGGAGTACTTCTCACAATACCTGGAGGACAACTAATTACATTTATTACAACATCAAAATGAAAATCTTGAGACCTTCTTGAACTTTCTACCTATGTTGGTTCTCCTACAATTTAAATGTCCTTGCATTGATAATGTCTATCAAAGGCATACGCGGTCGATTCAGCAATGGTAGTCAGTCAATCAGCTGTTTAAACCTACTTAGAAAAAACACGCATTAACAGTTTTTAGCCATTATTGATTGTACGTTGAGTACCCGTAAGATCACTCAAGTTAAGCAATGTCCAGCGAAGATTTTCTTGGTGGGTGACCATGTAGGTTTGAGCCAAATAACCCCTTGGGCGAGGTCAATGTGAGGACATGGTTTGTATGTTTTCAACCAATAGAGGGTAAATGTATGATAAGGAGACGTGCAGCTATTAAAAAGCTTGTTCTGATAATTTTGAGCTAAATAAATAAATTATTAATTTTACTATTACTCGTAGCTACACAACAATATTACGTACATAGCTACAAACTGCTACATATAGGTATGTTGTATAAGAAACGCCTTCAGTATTTACAGTGTTTTTGCACATTGTATAATTAGAGCCAGTACAGCTACCAGGTGGCCATATGATCGACGAGATTGTGCGTGTTATTTCCAGTACTTTGATGGACCAGAGACCACTTTGTTACACTACTATCCAACCTCGAAGGAACATCTCAGATGCAGCAAATCTTAAGGAAGTTATAGCTTAGTTCAAACTTATTGGTTGTAAAATATGTTCCCCCACAACTGCCCCGCAAAGGTACCAAACAAATTAAAAAATTTATCACGTCCAAATAAAGCACTAATATCCATGCGCGGATATAGCTCTCTTGTTTTGGGGGGGCACAATCGCACAACATACCTAATAGAAAATTTGGAGAGACTCGTAACCTAAAGGCCGGGGGTTCGAGTCCTGGGCAGTACTTTTTAATGCAATGTTTATCGATGTACGATACCTAATTTGTTAAAAGCTGTAGAGCTTACCACAAATACCTTTCATAAGGATGATAAGCGATTTTATAAGGGTGATGACGAAAAAAGTGCAATGACAGAATTTTTGACGATTTTTTTATTTACGTATTTCTATTTAGTCTCAGGATTGGGAATTATTTAGGGACCCGTGCCCTCCTCTCAATGGGATAAAAGACACAGCGGATCACCATTCATTTGATTTTTTACGTGATTAGGTATAATGAAATTTGAGAAACACCGCCCGCTTAAAAAAACTGGGGG
>CM022878.1:20973742-21003508 GCA_012654025.1 Pachypsylla venusta | reverse complement strand
GAAAATCGGCCATAAAATCGGCCGTAACTAAAATGGCCGGACAATACCGTGCCTATAACCTTCCCCGGGTAAAAACAAATAAGTGTGCAAAGTTTCGTGCAATTCCGAGCTGTAGTTCGTAAGTTATAAGCGAACAAACAAACAAACAGACATTCACTTTTATATATATAGATTATATTACATGTTAATTATAAGTGTTAAAAAATATTTATTTTTAAAATAATTTAAATTAAAACATAACACTTACCAAAAACAGTATTTATAATTATTTTAAAAAATATATGAACGTACGATTTTTTTTTTTCCTAAATAATAGACGTCCTATCAAACCAGAAGTAATTAGCATACACTTTGGCGGTGAGCCTACTTGATAAATTAGACTTGTTAAGAAGACGCCTAATGTGTGAAAGTGAGTTTCTAAAGTGCGAAAAGTTGCGAATAAAAATCGTACAGGAGAGGTTTGCGAGTTTTGTGAGATTTTTAAAATTAGAGAAATTAATGTAAAAAAGAAAGGTTTAAAAAGATATGCAATTGAGGCGAGCACTGTTTTGGTTTCAGTGCTTTTTGTGATTACCTATAGCCCAGTCAAATTAGATCAAAAAAGAGGCGAGCCTAGAATAAATTAGTAAAAAGCGGGAAATGATTTCATTTCACGTTAGGCATCCTGAATCAAAGTTCGACGGTTTCTGAGGTGAGCTAATTTTTTAGCGGCCAAAAGCCGCTTAATTTTGCCGCTAATTTTAGTTTTTGGCGTATAACATTCGAACGATGCATTTTATGAAAAAAAAAAAAATGCTCTATTCAAACTTAATGAGAATTGAATTTGACGTCGAATAACATATTTAAAGATTAAATTCGGTTCAGCGGTTTGGTCAGAATGGGAATTCAAAAATAGGCTATTTTTTATACTTTTTCAGAAAATTGTATTATACTTCAATTTAAACGCCTTAACTCAAAATTCTTCGGGGATAATAGCTACTCAAAAGCAATTAAAGAATTCTTTTTTCGTTTCTTATTTCTGGGGAGGGGGTTTCCTACATCCGCCACTGCCTACCTATATTCCTCTCAGGAACTCAAGTACCAAGGGGTCGCATATATCCGCCACTGCCTATATATGTACCTCTCACACACTAGTACCATGGGGTCGCCTATATCCGCCACTGCTTACCTATGTACCTCTCACACACTCTAGTACCAAGGGGTCGCCTATATCCGACACTGCCTACCTATGTACGTATGTACCTCTCAGACACTCAAGTAGACAGGTTTTAAATGTGCTTCGGTTGTTAACCTATTATTGAACAAAGTAAAAATATTTTTTGAAATACTTCAACCCAGCCGATTTGTCAACTACAATTTTATTGCATTGAACATTTTCAAATATTATTATAGAAGGAATTGATATTCATATCAGTTAGTACCGGGGTACTCAAAATAAAAATATTATTGTGGGTACGAAATTTGGAATAATAATAATTGATGTAAACACATACAAGGTGTACAGACAAAAATGCACTCTTTGAAAATAAAAACATACTCTGTGGCTCAAGAAAATCTGCTGAGAAAATTTACAACATTTACAAAACATTGGTATTCGATTTTTTTAAAAAAATAAAATTTAGGTTTAAATGAAATTGGTTACAATAATATAATTTGACTCACTAAAATGTTCTAATGCCCATTTTATTTTAATTTTGTAATGCCATGGAATGTCTCAGGGAGTGTTTCATTTGTATTCATTTGCCAGTGTAACTATAACTATTTATTTCGGATCTTATTTTAAAGATAAAAGCACTAATTTTTTAAAAGACATCTCCGGTGTTCAAATTAATTTTAGTAGAAAATGACTGCGTTTATAAAATGTTGAAATTAGCAAATTTCTTGCAACATATTGATATAGTCAGGCAGTGAGATCGTTTTCACAGATGTCAGGACCAAGCCTGACAACGATTTAACAAAAGTCGAAAATTCGAATCTTTTTCAAGTATTTTACCTACTTATTTTTGAAAATATAAACTATTTTGGACCCTTATTTTAAAATGTGAACAACTTTTGTATTTTCCCGTAGCATTCGTTCTGTTGTTCAAAATATCTGGTACCAACCAGATTTGCCATGGAACGTCTCGACGAAATAGAAAATGAAACACCTTGTATCCTAAAAACACATTCTTTGTTATCAAAATGATATTTTAGATTCTCTTCAATCTGGGTCTTCGGTTCATTCCATTTACACAGATGTTGCAAAAGCTTTTGATAGGGTTGACAGTCGTTTTCTCATAGCTAAATTGAAATCTTATGGTATTGGTGGATCATTTCTCATTTGGTTGTCCAATTATCTCCATGGCATAACTCAGTCTGTGCGGATCGGGGATTTCGTATCTCGTCCCATTCGGGTTTTGTCTGGGGTTGATCAGTACAGCCATATTGGCCCTTTACTGTTTAGTCTCTTCTTCAATAATCTACCAAAATTCATCCACCACTGTTCGCAGATGACGTCAAATTGTATAAAATGATTAAGTCGCTTGATGATTGTCTCCTTCTCCAACAAGACCTCAACTCTTTTATAATTGGTTGACGTTAAATGGTTTGGAACTTTCCCTGCACAAGTGCGCACTCATGGTCTTCAATCGTTCTTCTCATCATTTTGATTTTACAATTTTACATATTGCATCAATTCTTTGCCGTTATCCATTGTCAACCAGGTCAAGGACGGGTATTATTTGTGATCGCAAACTGTCCTTTTCTTCTCAAATTGTTAATTTGTCAATGCGCTGACATCGTTTGTTGGGATATGTTGCTAGGAATTCCAAGGGCCCTCTTCAGAAGCCATTGGTTTACTCTTCAAAGCTCTAATTCGTTCCCTCTTAGAATATGGTTGTGTAGTCTGGTCTCCACATTATGAAGTGCACGCTAATACTCTCGAGCGTGTGCAGAGGAAATTTTTGTCTCATTTTCAATATCGTTATCGCTCTGTTGAAATTACATTGCCTTCTCTAGCTGACCGCAGGATTACAGCTGACGCGCTTTCTTCAATAAACTCTTAGAAGGCAATGTGGGCTGCTCAAAACTCTTGGGACTGATCAGATTTGATTGTCATCGCAGGCTAAGGAGCAGAAAACTGTTTTACGTTAATAATTGTCANAAATTGTTGCACTTAAATTTGTCTTTTTCGTACCCGTAATTATATTCTTATTTGCCATTTCTTTTTTTATACATATTTTTTTTTTTTTTTTTACCATTTCTTTTTAAAATATTAATGTTTATTGTATTGTTTTATTTAAAAAAGGGCTTGTCCCGTAAATATATTATATTATATTAATATTAAAATGTAAAATAATAATATGCCATATATTCATTTACAGGAATGCAATGATTATGTATTTCTTGTGATTATTCACGGGGACTCTAGAAATAGTAATAACTGAACGTCGGAAAGAAGAACTAGGTAATGAACGTAATCTTTGCACATATATGATTCGAAAGAAGAAAAAAAATAAGCGACCTGGGAAAAAGTTACCATTTTCATCCATCCGGACCAACTTGGAGGAGTGCTGATACCAAAATAATAGAAAAATGTTCAAAATAGATAGATCATTAGTAGCCATCAAAATGCATTATTTTTTATTCATGGGAGGTAAGTTGATATTATGTAGCTTTTATTTCCCTGAAGAAATGCGAAAGCGGTTCCGGGGCATAACATTTTAGAAAAAAAAAAATATTCTTATTTTATAAAAAAATGAATATTATTAATTATATCAATTTTGCTTTCGAACTGCCGAAGCTTTGTATAAAGCTTTGGGAGGGATATGTTTACCCAATAAAAAATGATAATGCCATCCAGTCAACTAACTGAATATTCTCAGGTTCACCAGAGTAAAGTTTTGTGAAACATAGAGGAAACAGTATCTATGATCATTCATCAATTGTTTATCTCTTATTAAATAGAACATCCTCTGCTTTTATTTTTCAGCGCTAGGCCCTATAATTCCGTTTATTTCTGTCATGGGAAAACAACTGCAAATATCCGAATTTGTGATGGGTGTTATCAACTCAATCCTTCCGCTATTGGTCTTAGTTGCCAAGCCCGGTTTTGGATTCGTTCTTGACTATTTACACAAACAAAGAAAATTGTTTTTTATGTTGGTGGTAGTTCTCATGGGAGTCAGTTTTAGCTTGCTTTACCTTGTGCCAGTCACGTGTCATACCAAATGTGATCCCATCAAGACGGTAAGAACACGATATTCTCTAATACTCGTAATGCATCAAAAAGGGTACATTTTAACCTGTTTAGTTTTATATAGGGATTGAATATTGAAGAATGCTGTTTATTTTGGTTTAGAATATTTTTAATCCAAAATAAGATCAAAGTTTGTATTATTGGTTTTCTTATAATACATAAAAACTGAATGAGGCTTGTTGATCCAAATCCAGATCAGCCATTCATAATACAACATAACAAACCAGGGGTTGGTTTTTTGTGGGGGTTAAAATTAGAAACGTGTGGAATTATTCCAAGAGGTCCAGTGCATGGATGGGAGAACGGTTATATAAAGCACTAAACTTGATCATAGGTACCATTCTCATGTTCAATATTTGAAACATTCAGTGAGATTTTTATGTCACCCTGTATATTATTGTTTGGTTTGATCTGATCGACGTGGCTCATTTGCTATATACAACACTAAACTTGATCATAGGTACCATTCTCATGTTCAATATTTGAAACATTCAGTGAGATTTTTATCTCACACTGTATATTATTGTTTGGTTTGATCTGATCGACGTGGCTCATTTGCTATATACAGCACTAAACTTGATCATAGGTACCATTCTCATGTTCAATATTTTAAACATTCAGTGAGATTTTTATGTCACCCTGTATATTATTGTTTGGTTTGATCTGATCATCGTGGATCATTAGATTTTTATGTCACCCTGTATATTATTGTTTGGCTTGATCAGATCAACGTCGATTTGCTTTTTTTTTCAGATTTGGAATGGTACAGTAGATATTGCAAACAATACTTGTGCCCTCGAATGTGACACCCAAGGATTTTATGCATCTTTCCCATTCTGGATGTTCGTCATGTTGATAAGTCTCGGAATCATTACGTTTAACCTGGTGAACAGTGCAAGCGATGCAGTGTGTTTTGATCTCCTTGGTAATCAGAGAATTATTTCAGAAATCAAATACGTTTTATCAGTTTTTGTGCCCCTTCAATGAGGAATTAAGACAAAACGATCCTATATCTATAGCATTACTATACTTAGTCAATGTGGACCTGATTTGGAAAGACCCGTGAGTGGTCCTTTATAGTGAATTTTTCTCACCCTGTCGCCAAAAACGCAATAACTTGGTAATTATTGGCTCCAACTTGTCGGGTCTCTCAGTAGCTGTTCAAAATATGTTTTACTTTGTGCTCACAAAAAATTGCAGACATACATTGCATTTCAGTTGCCTGAGGCATTCGGAAAGCCGAAGACGTGGACCCTGGTGAGAATTTTTCTCACATGGCGACCAGTCGCGTCGTAATTTTTTCGTCGAAATTTCTGAAATTTCTCGTCTTTTTTTGTGGCTATTTATTTAATTACATATTAATGTAAACGTTTTTCACAACTTCTGAAATAATTCTGATTTTTTATTTTAGAAGAAGGCAACGAAGTCGTGGACCCCGGTGAGAATTTTTCTCACATGGCGACCAGTCGCGTCGTAATTTTTTCGTCGAAATTTCTGAAATTTCTCGTCTTTTTTTGTGGCTATTTATTTAATTACATATTAATGTAAACATAACATATGTTCACAAAAAATCTCGTTTTTTCACAACTTCTGAAATAATTCTGATTTTTTATTTTAGGAGAAGGCAACGAAATCAAATATGGTTGGCAGAGAGTGTTTGGTACCATTGGGTTTGGGTTGACAGCACTTTTTGGTGGTTATGCTATTGACTATTATTCAACAGATGTCTACATGAAGAACTACACGCCCGCCTATTTAATATTAATTATATTCTGCGTTCTAGATCTAGTTTGTTGTTTTTACATTAGGGTGAGTGGGTGAGTTACCTATACTTTTTATTATTATTTTAAGTTTCTACAACTCATTATTCCTCTTCCTCATGTTAGGTCAACGGTATTACTCTGCCTTTACCATTCAGGTCTGATGTGCCCAATTGCCCCTTAGTGTCTTCTGTTTAATACTTTAGAAGAGAGAGGAAAACAAGGTGATCTAATTTCTTCTTTTATTTTCATACCATTCTTCCCACCTGGTTCTCATCCCTTCTCAATTCTTGTTTTCTGAATTTCCTTTGGAACCTCTGTTTGATGTCACCTTGAGAGTAGCTACATATTATTTAATTTCTTATTCTATGCATTTCACTAAACACCTCTATCTGAGCATTCTCATTTTCGCAGCTTTTATTTTCTTGTCATTATTCTACTTCAGTGACCTCATTATTAAATAAAATAATTTCCAATTTACTGAACCAAAAAGTCTGATACCTACTTCAAGTTGTAATTTTCGTTGTTGTCCCTTACACACTGGGTTAAGGAAAAGGCGAATGATGATTGATATCTGGTCCCGTAACTTACCGTCTTCGTGGAATCACATTTTGTATGACAAATGACAAGATACCAGTACCAAAACTATTATTATATATTACCACGATAGTTAACACCAACAATAACGGCAATTTTTTTTGCTTTTCTAAATAATCAATCCAAAACCAGGCAACTAAAATACGTTGATTTTTCAACGGAAGAAAACTAGGATTATTTTTAAATGCCAAAATCATTTTCACAGTGACTAACGAGACCACAAATCAGACTCCAATTCCAATATATACACCAAATTTCTCTTTTGTACACTATTTTTTTTTCAATTATTAAAATAATTGATTTTTTTTTTCAGCTGCCCCGTTTAAACCAATCTAAACACATATTGAAAGATGTTTCAAAGGCTGTTGAAGAGCCTTACGTCAAATCATTCCTCGTGTATGCTACTATTGCAGGATTCTGTGAGGGGTTTATCATTTATAATTTGTTTTGGTAAGAATCTGATTTAAACATTAACGAGTAAGCGGTGTTGAATTTTTGGCGGTCTTTTTATAAGTAAAAAAGTTCAACAATTTAAATACACTATTTTCAGTCAGATCACTGAAAGTAAGCAACGCCGGACGTGTTTAGTACTTGGAAGGGTTACCAGATGCTGTTGGCTGGTTTGGGTTACTCTCAGCTCTCAGGCTCGTGAAAACAAGTTGCCTTTATTGATTGCAGCACAACCTTAAGGAAGGATATGCCGTAGTTAATCTCTTAGTAATGAATTATAGTGCTCCCCAAAAACTGCTCAAATATCAAATCGCAAAACAGGTTAAACAGGTATTTAATTTAGAGGAATTAATATGTGTAGGGTAAATAATTGTACTACTACCCCCATTAAACCTATGTATTCTTGAGCCGATTAATTTTAGTGACATTTTCTTTTTTTAACAATGCAAAATTTTTCTTCGTGGAGTTAGACATGCGCGGAATCACGTCTTTTTTGAATATGAATCGCCTACTGTATTTTTCCTTAGACAAAAACTGTCAACTCTCCTAAATCTTGTTTTAAGACAGTATGATAATATATGTCTTGTTATCCTCCACCTGTTAATGTATATTTCAAATGTTTTCCAGGTATCTAGAAGACCTGGCGCTATCTACAAACACTTATGATAATATAAAACTGCTTGAAGGTTTGACTGTTGCCGCTGAAACATTATTTGGAGAGGTCATTTTTTTCTCATTTTCAAGTAAGAATTTATTATTGACTGAAGGAGGTCTAATTGTAAATCAAAGAGTTTTCTTTAAAAGCCTGTTTGTCTGTTCATACCCTTGTCCGATTTAGATGGACATTTATAATTGTTAGGTAAATTTAGAAAAATAAAATACGACACGCTCATAGGGCTGATGGGCTATTTTCTCTAACACACCTGTTGGGGAAAAATTTACTACTTCTAATTGGTTTTTGCACTTTATCAAAACATAACAGATCACTGATCAATGAATTTGTTCAGACTAGCTATATTGTGTCCTTTGTAAACTTTGAAGCGTCATAGCTTTTTTGTCATAAGAATAATAATTTATGTGTAGTATCTCTGTGGATCAAATAACCAGTATGCACAACTAGAGGCTCTTTTTCTATTCCTTATTTCTCCTTCTATTCATTACTTCAGTAAGTAAGAACCAGATATTGTGTCGGCAAATGATTCAAGGTAAGCCAGCTCAATATTTTTTGTGTCCTTAATAACACAGGGCCTTCGAGCTAGCTCACAGAATTACAAGTACAGCTCACAGAATTACAAATACAAGGTCTACAGCTCACAGAATTACAAGTATATGCATAGTTGTTACACAGATCAGGGCTTTAAAATAATTGATTTTTTTTCGTCCTTATTTTTTTTTTTCGTCCTTATTAGTTAAATTATTTGTTTCCAAACGGTATATAATTTAACAATGTAAAGTAGTCGACTGAAGAAGTACAGCCGTTATTATCTGATAGAGTAGATATGTACCATTACCGCAATCAGGATTCAATTATTTATCTTTAATAAAATAAATTTACACAGTGGCCATTTCATCCCTTAAGTACACTAAAAGATTTAGCTTGGTGGCAATATGTTCGCTAACGTGCAATTGTAAGGGGTTCGATCAACCCCCACTCGCCCCTTGATTTTTCAACTATAGTAACTATCTAACATTAACTTTGATTTTTTTTTCCTCAGACCAAATTCTCAAATTTCTCGGCTATGGTCATTGTTTGACATTTTGTTTTTTTTGCTACTTCATTCGTCTCGGTCTCATTGCCATCATACCATCACCCTGGTGGGTCTTGCCCATTGAATTAATAATGCAAGGACCTACTTATGCATTAAGTTACACTACAATCATAGCATACGCAAGTGCCATTAGTCCTCCTGGGACATCTGCTACTATGCAAGGCATAATGGCTGGCCTAAATGATGGATTTGGTAAGTTTTGTTACGAGCCTTAAAAGGATCTTTTGAAATTTTGAGAATGGGGAGATTGCCACCTCGCTCCATAATAGAAGAAAATTAAAAATACCCCTACAAAACTCACTCTGATGGAAGAATCAGTAAGGATAAAATATGAGCACGTGCCACTTATTATTGCCACATGGCCTGTGAATTAATTAGTCAATTAATGTACTCGTAAATTGTTTTGAGTTCTTTCCTAGTGATCACTAGCCATTCGGCTAGTGAATCTTAAATTATAAAAAATCTTGGGTGAACATCACACAACTTTCTCGATCTATCAAAAAAAAAAAAAAAGTTTAATACCGAATGGGCTGGATTTTCGATGTCGCGTTTTCAATGCCAAAACAAGTTTGAGGTCCTCGAAGTCGAAATCTCGAGTTTCAGCCATTGGTCCATGTGTTGTAAACAAAATTTCTTAGTAGGATTTGTCGTGTTCTATATTTATAATTAACAGTAACTTCGATTTCAACTAAAAGCTTCTTGGCTCGTTCCGGGCATAAACTTGACGTACATATAAAATTTCAGGTCTCTAGCACTTAACGTTTTTGAGATATCTTGTTTACGGACAGACGGAAAGACAGATACACACACACGGACCAATGACTGTAACTCGAGATTTAGGCTCTGGGTAACTCAAAACGTGTTTTGGCATTGAAAACTCGACATCGAAAATTTCAGCCCATTACAATACTTTCCTTTTTTTCAGGATAAGGAAAGTAAAAATAAGATAAAATAGATAACAGATTATTTCTCTTGGTTGAAGTTTTATCACCACGATTTTTTTGTTTTGTGGGCTTGCGTGTCTTTTTCCACCACCATAAATCCTGAACGCCTTATTTGATTTTGTTGAAATTTGTTTGGGCAATTGGGCATTCATTATACCTACTTGTATTCATAGAATTCGCTGATTAGTTTTTGGGTCACCCCACCCGGTACCAAATGGTGGCCATTATTAGTGAGTGAGGCCTACAATGCACAAAACTAATACTAGATTTTTGACACTTTATCTATTTGCCCGTTATTGACTGAACGGAGTGAAATCTAGTTCTAACACTAGTTTTAACAGAGTGAAATCTAGTTTTAACACTTAACAGTTATTGTTAAACTTTTAACAATAACTCTCGAACGCCTTGTCCGATTATTTTTGATGAAAGTTTTTACATGGACAATTATTATGTTCACAGAATCGGATTACTTTTTGAGCCAAATCGGACCATTCGGGGGCCTCATGATAAATATTTTAACTGAGTAATGCTACAGTTCACAGAACTAGTTGTTATCAATTTTGGAGGAAAATATTTCCAGTCAGGGCCATACCTACTAGACCGTTAAAACCGAAACTGAAGAAAAAAAAAACTTGTTGCGGGGGCATACACAAATTCTCTCCCTCTCCCTTGTCACAAGGCCCGTTTGCAGTGGTTACTATCATCACAGAGGCGTTTTAAGGCGTTTAATTATACGACGAAGTGGATATGTTTCTTTTTGTTGTTAGTTAATAAAGAAAAAGAAATATTAAACGTGTTTGGACGTATAATAAATACTATTCCATTTCCTATTTAGGTTATGCCATAGCCAGCATAATGGCGGGAACTTGTTACAAATCATTTGGAGGAAAAATAACACTTCTGATATTTGCTTTTGTGTCACTTATGAGTGCTGTCACTCACTTTTTTGTGTTCATCAACTATACTAGGATAATCAGTAAGTTAATGTCATTTTGAAATAGTAACAGCCGTATTTGAAAATGGTTCTACCCAGACGGGAATAAGTCTGTGTATTTCTGTTAAAATCCCTTCAGAATACAAGGAGAATCTCAAAGTGATCCATCCTCGTTTCCACTTAACGTTTTTTTACCGTGATATTTTTCCCGTTGACAGGAGAAAAGCGTGACGATAGTGCTCCCACTTGGAAAAAGTTCATAAATATAAAATCTAAAGAGTACTGACGTTTGTAAGGAGAGACGAAAGTGGAATGGGAGATCACTATTTAATTACACATGCCACTAGATCATTCAACGTTTTTTCCCGTCACGTCTTCCACTGACAAGACGCTATGGCTAAACGTGGGGTTTTTTCCCCGTCCGTCGACAGAAAAATGGGAACACTCCAATTTGTACATATGTATGTGCCACATGAGGAAAAACGTGACGGGAAAAAAAACGTTTTGTGCTGGTGAGAACGAGGTCTCACTCGAAAAATTGAACAAACCCCAGTACACTCAAAAATGCGGATATGTCTCGGAAATCTTCATTTGCCATGAGAATTGTGTACCAAATAGGACTGACTTATCCTAGACAGATGGACATCTTTAATTAATTTTAAAACATTTGTCTCCAATCTGATTTCTAGAAAACAAAAAATTTTCAGAGTTCTCCCCGTCTGTTAATGCTGACAAGGATACAACTTTAGTTCTGAATGTCAGTCCTCTAACAAGCAAAGTTGTTGACAAAGTTGCGAAGGAAGAAAGAAATTTAATATTTAACAGCTGAAATATATTGATTGCTCTCTAACCAACTTCAAACCATTTTTCGGCGGGTGGGATGGCAGAAATACAGCGTGTCCCGAATGACCGGTCACCCCCTCTTAACTTTTGAAAGGCTTGGTCTCTTTTTTTTTTAATTTTGACAAGCTCTATGGTTATGGTGAGATCCAGGTTCGACCCCCGGAAGTGACTATTGACCAAAAGTGTCGATTTCTCAAGAAGTTTAAATAGAACAAATATCCATTTCCCGTACGGAAAATGGATTATTCAACATGCCATTGATGATGGCTGACTGATACGACTTTGAAACATGCCCAAACACTTATATTATTTCTGGACGAGACAACATGTTGTCTAACTTTATTGACATTATGTGGACGTCCCTTAATAATGCTAGCGAGTTTTCAATGAACACTCAGTATATCTCTGGCTCTAAGACCACTTACCGTTAAAAGGAAATTTATAAACGTACACATGAAATGTCACTAAAAATTATCCAAGCGATTCAAGGACAACAAACATATGTTTATTCAAGATACTTGTTTATCTTCTTGACAGGGTTTTGGCTGCATTATATACCTACCTGACAGGTTCAAGGGAGAGAATAAAAAAACATCATTCGGTGAAACAGAAAGATAGGTAAAGCTGCCCCGCCAGTGCATTCTACGACAGGCCACTGTCGTAGAAACACTGCCTCGGGCGTATTTTTTTAAAAATAAACTTAAGGTTTTTGAAGGGTAACGGATACACCATAAAATAATAGTAAACAAAATCAAAACTTCTTCTTAATTGTACCTCTAAAAAACGTCTTTATGGCAATAACTCACTTCCAGTTGTATTTTCGATATTGTAAGGGGAATCTGTATACCAAATTTTAAGTTTGTACTTTTAGCCATAGTGAAGTTAAGTTGATTAGGTATACATGAATATCAGACTGCAAACCAATCGTCAGGCTGTAGATGATTGATCCAACAGAAAGTCTAAGTTAGTATCTACATGAGTGCCCGACTCAATGTCAATTGCACTGGCAGTGATTTCTGTTCCACCAAATACAAATCGAGTCAAGATTTCTCTGGGTCGATACGTTTTGTTTTCTTTTTTTGATAACTTTAATTTGAGAATTCCACATTGATGTACCCCAGAATCCGTAATATACTGTAACAAAATAAAAAATAATAGATTTTGGGCTTAAATAATTGTGATAGTATGAACATAAGGTACATTAAGAATTTTACTAAAGGAATATAATTTCACATGACTTACCTAACGTCAAGTGTTGGAACCACTTATCACACAATTTTTCCTAAATTCTTCTTCAAAGGACTGCGATTGAGCAAAATCCAGTTCCTCTAATGACACCTCTAGATCAATCGTTCCATCCTATCTACGTGACATATGCAGGGGATAATGTATCAAGATAGCGTAGAAGCTGCTGTTTAAATTACTGAATATCCCACTAATACTTTAAAATTTATTTCTCAATAATCTTTCACGAAAGACCAGCGTTCACTCAACACAAAACGAGTATTTTTTTTCTAAAAGAGATGGACCCATTTTTTCCATGGGGAATTCTAACGCTCTTATTATTGTACTTACTCGAGCTTGGTCGGACTCAGTACAGTAAATGTTGATCATGATGGTATCCTGATCCGAAGAGGTGGGCGTGTACCTTCTCACTATGGATTCTCCTATTTGTAAGCACTGGTCTATTCTAATGAACTCATCCAGGACATCTGCACACCATTTCTTGCCATCTGATATTATCAGTTTATCTGAAGTAATAGATTAGAAAACAAATAGGTAATACTATTGAGTGTTCTGATGTTACTGACGCTACTGTNCTAATATATTACACATAGGTAATCATACTAATCATCCTACTTCTAGTTTGAGCTTCTTATCCTTACTGATCCTAACATATTACACATGGGCAATCATACTAATCATCCTACTTCTAGTTTGAGCTTCTTATCCGTACTGATCCTAATATATTACACATAGGTAATCATACTAATCATCCTACTTCTAGTTTGAGCTTCTTATCCTTACTGATCCTAACATATTACACATGGGCAATCATACTAATCATCCTACTTCTAGTTTGAGCTTCTTATCCGTACTGATCCTAATATATTACACATAGGTAATCATACTAATCATCCTACTTCTAGTTTGAGCTTCTTATCCTTACTGATCCTAACATATTACACATGGGCAATCATACTAATCATCCTACTTCTAGTTTGAGCTTCTTATCCGTACTGATCCTAATATATTACACATAGGTAATCATACTAATCATCCTACTTCTAGTTTGAGCTTCTTATCCTTACTGATCCTAACATATTACACATGGGCAATCATACTAATCATCCTACTTCTAGTTTGAGCTTCTTATCCGTACTGATCCTAATATATTACACATAGGTAATCATACTAATCATCCTACTTCTAGTTTGAGCTTCTTATCCTTACTGATCCTAACATATTACACATGGGCAATCATACTAATCATCCTACTTCTAGTTTGAGCTTCTTATCCGTACTGATCCTAATATATTACACATAGGTAATCATACTAATCATCCTACTTCTAGTTTGAGCTTCTTATCCTTACTGATCCTAACATATTACACATGGGCAATCATACTAATCATCCTACTTCTAGTTTGAGCTTCTTATCCGTACTGATCCTAATATATTACACATAGGTAATCATACTAATCATCCTACTTCTAGTTTGAGCTTCTTATCCTTACTGATCCTAACATATTACACATGGGCAATCATACTAATCATCCTACTTCTAGTTTGAGCTTCTTATCCGTACTGATCCTAATATATTACACATAGGTAATCATACTAATCATCCTACTTCTAGTTTGAGCTTCTTATCCTTACTGATCCTAACATATTACACATGGGCAATCATACTAATCATCCTACTTCTAGTTTGAGCTTCTTATCCGTACTGATCCTAATATATTACACATAGGTAATCATACTAATCATCCTACTTCTAGTTTGAGCTTCTTATCCTTACTGATCCTAACATATTACACATGGGCAATCATACTAATCATCCTACTTCTAGTTTGAGCTTCTTATCCGTACTGATCCTAATATATTACACATAGGTAATCATACTAATCATCCTACTTCTAGTTTGAGCTTCTTATCCTTACTGATCCTAACATATTACACATGGGCAATCATACTAATCATCCTACTTCTAGTTTGAGCTTCTTATCCGTACTGATCCTAATATATTACACATAGGTAATCATACTAATCATCCTACTTCTAGTTTGAGCTTCTTATCCTTACTGATCCTAACATATTACACAAAGGTAATCATACTAATCGTCCTACTTCTGGTTTGAGCTTCTTATCCTTACTGATCCTAACATATTACACATGGGCAATCATACTAATCATCCTACTTCTAATTTGAGCTTCTTATCCTAATATATGATTCAAATTGTTCTTACCTTCAGAATGAAATCCTGGCTGAAATGGTTGGAACACTCCGATACCGTACGTTTGAGTTGCTTTACGTAAACTTACAATGTGAGGATCTAACCCAAACATCACAGCACCCTTCAGTACACTCAAGCTTACATCCTGAAATATTTTTTTTTCACATTCAATATTTTCAAATCAAATTTACTAGTTGTGTTTTTTTTTTTTTTTTTTTGCAGTTTAGCTCTTACCTTTATATAGCATATTTTATGTCCGCGAAAAGTACGTGTTTTGAATCCCGGAATATTTACTTTTGAAGGAGATTATTAGAGAGCGCTGCAAGGTTTTTGGCCACCATGTCAATCTAACCCGGGATTAATTTGAAAATACTCACTGTTGCCTTCTGGTTACCTTGACAAAATTAAAGTTTGAGTACAACTAAGAATTGCGTAAAATAACCGACTAAAATTTCAAAGTTTTTTTTCTACATTTTTTTCATTTTAGATTAAGGGGTAAAAATCAAACAGAATGACAATGGTGCCATAGAGCCCAATAATGATTTTGTTTTGCTCTGCTATACTTATATATGTATTAAACACCTTGTCGAGGTCTAATATTGCATGGTCCCAGTCGAAATACCGGACGTACTGACTTCTGAATGATTGGAAAAGAAAATTCACAAAGTTCGGTTCAAAATTTAATTTTGTTACTTTTTAGAAAGAACGTTTCCACCTTTTGGAGAGCCAATAATCCTGAATCGAAGACATCCGAACTGGAAATTGTTTTGGAGAGCGGTAATCTATGGCAATCCAGAGCAGCAAGTTTGGATTTTTAGAGCAGCTGTGGGTAAACACCTATTTTTACAACTAAATTAACTAAGCCTTCCTATCCACTTCGTCCTCACGACAAAGCTCACGATACGTGGTGTCCCCGAACTGACTCCCATTTAAAAACGCAACACGCCCAATATTGCTTAACTTTTCTGACCTGACGCGATCTGGTGTAACAAAGTGGTAAAGGTATAGTCTGATTCAATGTTTAAAGTACCTAGTATTGTATACTAGAAGAATCAAAAAAGACATACTTGTGGAATAATGACTTTTAAGGACTTTGAAAAATGTCTCTTGATTTCTTCTTGTAAAAGTTGAGATTCGGCAAATCCACCAACAAGAAACAAATGTGTGATGGTACTGTGGAGGCGTGGCTTGTTGAGTACCTCGCTAATGTGCTGGAGAGGAAAACAAACATCGACTGAAATTTGGCAATTCAACACAACTTCTAGATCATGTCCTCATCATGGCCAGTTCTACCAGGACGGCCTGGAGAAAAGTTTCAGCCAAGTTCGTTCCATCCAAACATTTTCGGTAACCCCATATCAACCTGTTTCATTTTCCCAAATCTAGAAATGGGGAAAATAGTTTATTTTAAGAGAAACACCGCTACAGCAAGTGCACAGTTTGGTTTGAGCTACTTATATTATATCTCCATGTTTATGATTGGGTAATAGTTAACAGATAAACTCATATATCACTGACTAATTCACTATCTTGCTCATTACATAGCAGCAACAATTTGGTGTATAAAATTTAAAAATTTTAAAAATATATTCCTATATTTTATATTTTTTAGTATAAAAATGTTAGAGCTAATTATAGGAGCCGCAGGCTTTTCTAAACTCGCCACACTTTGGTCAATCTGGTCTGTTTGACATTTTTTTTTTATTTTCGCTTCTACACACCTGAACTATTTTGTCTAGAGTATTCTGGAACAACTCTTCCATAACAGGATGACTTATTTTTAACATGCCTTGGTTTGACCAAGAAACGCACCTGAACTATTTTGTCTAGAGTACTCTGGAACAACTCCTCCATTACAGGATGACTTATTTTTAACACGTCTTTGTTTGACCAAGAAACACACCTGAACTATTTTGTCTAGAGTACTCTGGAACAACTCCTCCATAACAGGATGACTTATTTTTAACATGCCTTGGTTTGACCCAGAAACGCACCTGAACTATTTTGTCTAGAGTACTCTGGAACAACTCCTCCATAACAGGATGAATTATTTTTAACATGCCTTGGTTTGACCAAGAAACACACCTGAACTATTTTGTCTAGAGTATTCTGAAACAACTCCTCCATTACAGGATGACTTATTTTTAACATGCCTTGGTTTGACCAAGAAACGCCATCTGCAGTGAACTCTTTGACGGCATCACCAATCTGAAAATTAGATAAATCAATTTTATACAAAAAAGTCACCTTTAGGACACAGTGCCAGGTGCCTAATAAAAGTATGCTTACACATTCAGTGATTTGTGATTGTATCAAGCTGTATCAATATTTTGAAGCTGTATCGTTATTAGCAAGGAGTAAAGTGCATGTACTCTTGTCACATACTTGGTACTCTTTTTCACATACAGGGTGTCTCATAATTGATTGAAAAAAATGAAACACAGTATCCTGAGACTATGTACAAGAATATGTTCTATCAACATCATCAATCAAAAGTGGCATCACCGTGTCCGATGGTAGCCAGATGTATGAGGGTGCAGCTATAAATAAGTGGTTCTTTGCTAATTGAATTTTTAATTGTCATGCCATCAAATACATCTAATCCGGAGGCTAATAATTGACATGGGCTTTAGAACCATGACAATCACTGAAATATAATTACATCACTAGCACAAACATAAAAGGTAACATACGTGTAAATGTTGATGGTGTAAAATAACGCAGAAAGAGTTGCTTTCTGTGTTATTTTACACCATCAGCTCGGCATGTAAGTATGTCACAATAAAAATCTCAAGTATGACCTATTTTTCTTCAGGGAAGTTAGTATGTCATAATTGGAGGAAATTACTCCTTATCAACATGTGTCCGGAAGTGCTCCTCCTCAGTGCTACAGGGCCAAAGGACGTAAGGGAAATTATTATTTTTTCTCCTGAATTTCGACATTACATCTTGAGTAAATAATACCAATGCAAATGGAAACCATTTGCATTGGCAAGTATTGCCGAAGTTATTCAGGAAACCCCATTTCCCCCCAATAATCTCTGTCCCTGTAGCCCAGAGGGGAATCATTTCCGGACCCATGCAGGTACATAGAACATTATCTTATTCATTTGGTCAATATACTGAAGTTTCATTTTCCCCAATCGATTTTGATACACCCTGTATAAAAGCTTGTGTACCATATTATGTTTTAAGGGTAGAAGTCTAAAAAATAATCGAATATTGGAACTATTGAATACATCAAGCTTGTGTGAATAAATGTGGAACCTCGAGGACCAAAAATATTTCAGTTTTCTATGCTTGGCCATTAGGTATGACTAAAAAAAACTGAAAACACTATAATGAATCCATATGACAGAAGTGAATTGGTAAGGAAACTATATTGTTGGTATGCGTTTAGTATAGGTCGTAAAAAATGGAGCTCATCCTCCTGGTATCTCTAGGTATCTCCTAGAGATACCAGGAGGAACAATATAGTTTCCTTACCAATTCACTTCTGTCATATGGATTCATTATAAACGTTGTCTAAACATGTTAACCTAAATTAGGCCAGGAATTCCAAGACATGAGTGTGTCAAGAAAAACACAGAGTTGTATAATGTATATGTTTAAGCATATGAAAATTATATGAACACAGAAAAAATCAGCAAAATCGGATGAACAATATAGTAGGAGTTATAGTACTTATTACTTTCCCATCACGGAAAGTGATGGCGGTGGGAGGGTCGGGTAGTATATTTGAGGACGCCCCATCCATGTACTACAATAGTGGTAAAGAAGTTATAGTGGGTAACTAATTTATTCTATACTGACCCACTTTGCAGACATTACATTACCTCTCCTTCTCGTTTTATCCATTGTAATAAACTGTTGATAAAAAGGATATAGACCTCACAGAAGCTGACAGCAACTTCCTTCAAGCACTCACCTCCTTCCCCGTATTTTTCTTATAAAAATCCATAAAACTAAATGGAGGGAAGATGCTATACGTCGAACATTTCCGAACACTTGAGGCACTTCTCTTCTTAGTTTCAAAATTTAATAAAAGTTCAATAAAAGCACTTGGTTTTTCTCTTTTAAATTTGTTAACCATGTTGTAACCAAAAATAGTACCCATGAGTTTGATGAATTCACCATCAATACCTGAAAAATTTCAGGTCAAAAAAGTGCGTTACCCACTAAAAAGCAAATGATTTACGAGTCAAAAAAGTGGGGAAAACATAAAAAAAAGCGTAAGGACAAAGTATTGTATACGTGATTTTTTTGCAATAATTTTGGTATATAATTTTTTTTGGCTCAATGTCTCTCTGACATCTATTGGTCATTAGAGACAGGGCTTTTACATGCGCTAAACTCTTACAAACTTACTTCATCAGGGGCGGATTTAAGGCTATATCTTGAGGGGCGCGATGAAGCTCTTTTGGAGGGGATAATTTCGGGGGGTATAAAATACCTCGCAAGTACAAGGGGGTGAGGGGCCTCTGCCGGGAAAGTTTTGAATAATTAGGAGTCAAAAGTGAAAATCTGTGCTCTAAATCTGCAATGTTGTTTCACACATAAGTGACTAAAACTATAACATTTTTTAACAACATCATGCAATTTGCCAATAGAAATTATAAAAAAAATTCAAGTTAACGTGAGATGAGCCATGGCCAACGTGCCTAGCCGGCACGGCGCATGCGCGGATTAGGCATGTAGTTAGTGGCTGGGAATAGAGCCCTCGTAGCGGCATTTTTTTCTCCCTGGACAGTTTGTAAGATGTAAAATAAACCTTATTCTTGGGGCAGCTGATGAGACAATTGACGAGGGGAGTGCGGTGCGTTGTTATGACGTTATATTTCTGGAATATTTTATTTGAATTTATAAAATCATTCTGATTGTATTTATAAAATAAAAATGAGAAAAATATATAAGCCATAACTTATTCAGTGGAAGATTACTGTATAAATATTCACACTTCATCTAGCCAAGGGGGGGCGGCCCCCCCGCCTCCCCTTTAAATCCGCCACTGTACTTTATGCGTTGATAGCTTACAAACCAGCTACCCAAATTGTCCTCACGCAGTCTGGGAAAGGCTAGGAAAATCATCAATACGAGGACGCGAACCTATGAGGTCATCCTTTTAGTGAAATCTCGCAATTTATTTTTAAATGCAATTCATAGCAACTACAGTTAATTCAGTAAGAAAACGAATCCCAAAAGATGATATGATGACACCAGAGGCTAAGGTGGACTCGTCCCGTAAGGATGTCATCCTCAAGTTAGTTCTCATAGAAATATTGTCCTTGTGTCAGTTGGTAAGTCATACCTACAACTACATGGAATCTGGAATATTAAGCAATGTCTGAATTAGAACTCATTACACGTCAAATAAAACACGAGAGGCTTTCTCAAAATCTTATCAAATTTTGACTATTGCGTCAAACTTTTAAAATTGGTGTCAAACAATAAACATATTTAATTAGTTAAACATGAAAAAATCTTACCTATTGAGCCACAAGCTCCGCCAGATGCTTTATGAAGTTCTCTTAAGGATCCACATTTTTTGCTAAGTTGATGGACAGTAATGTCTACAGTACCTCCCCCGCAATCGACCACCATGTAACAGCAACCTAACCAGAATAAAAGATAAGATTTTTTTTTAAAAAAATGAGCCTGCTCAGAGGGAATATGTCAGATTTTGTCTGAGCTGTTGTAGTGATGTTCCCATCAAAATAATCTCTTCCCCATTTCTAGATTCGGGTTTGATAAAATTGATAGAAATAGATATGAGAAGAACCGGTCATCGTGAGAAGAATGTGAATTAAATATCAAACTATAATACTATTATTCGCAATCACTGCTTAAACTATATGGAGTGTATCAACAATCGGATGAAACAATTTCTTATTTTTTATTTTTTTCTTTGAAGGATTATTATTTTAAATATTTTTAATTTTCGTCTTGAGACTTTTTCAAAAAAGTGTTCTTTTTTTTCATTTCATATCTATTTTTTGAAAAGGTCTCAAGACGAAAATTAAAAATATTTAAAATAATAATCCTTCAAAGAAAAAAAAAAAACATTATAAAGTCATCAAAGACATAAAAACAAAAATTATTATCTAATAAAAAAAAATCATTTTTTATTTTGCAATTTATTTATTTTATTATTTTTATTTTTCCAATTATGATTTTCAGTATGTACTCTTTATTTTGTCATATTTTTGTAATGTACCTATTATGTATGATGCACATATTGTGTTAAAATATACAAACTTATTATTATTGAAACTGAATAACATCCCCTACACGCCGCGCCTATAGGTAGCGCATCAGTTTCCGAGTCACCACTGCTTTTAGAAACTCCGATGTTCTTTTTGATACACCCTGTAGTACATGGCTTCAAGATAGCTTGAACATTACATACCTTCATCTTTATCCTTGAAGATCGGTTCGTCAACTATTATAGAAGATTCATTCAAACGATTGAACATTTGGCTCAGACGTAAACTTCTGCAATATATGGCAGCCGCTTCAGGTTCTAAAGCAATGAGTAATTGATCATAAGCGTTGATGTTGCAAAGGTCAGCCTACAAAATCGAAATATAAACACTAAATACACAATCAGAAGTCTACCTTACTATCATCTATACCTCTGAACATTCTTTCCAATCGTTATTTCATCTTAAAAAACATTTAATGATATAGGTAGTTCTAAATTTTGCTGAAAATTTTAGATTATACCTCCCTCGTCAATATTATAGAATAGAATTTAGGATGTTTAAAATAGAATTTAGGGTGTTTGCAGTCATTATGAAATATAAATTTTAATATATATTTTTTGTATCAACTGCAAAAATATTGGTAAGTCAGAAGCGCTTTTGTTTGTTACGATATTCTCTTGGGGGAGGATGATCCTAAGAGAGTAATATCTCTTTTGAAAATTCAAAACCCACGGCTGAGCACTGACGATATTACTCTCGTCAGTGCTCAGAACGACATCAAGGGTANGGAGACTGAGCATGGGACAGCTGCAACCCAGACTCGACATCCACGAAAAACACCTAGTCAAAAGGCTGACCAAGCTAGCTCTGTTATTTGGCCTTGACTAGGAAAACAGGCTACCTTCCAAGCACAAAAAGCCCAATTGAGGCTTAGGTGCAGGGGCTCATTCAGCCCCAAAGAGAAATCTAGCTCACGAATATACGAAATATACGAATACGATATTCTCAAGTAGACTAGTCCCAAGGTGGGAAAGTTGCGGGACTGTTCGCCATTTTGATTTTTATTTATGCTCATTTCTTGCATATTTCTCGAGATAGTTTATCTTTATCGCATTATTTTTGTCAGATTTTAAGTTTAGTGAACGGCAATTAAATTTCCCACAAAATTACTTCCATACATTTCCGTCTTATCTCTGACCCTTTTCGAAATATAGAGATAGACCAAGAAATGTAGATTTACGAATGGGTTGAAAAAAAAAAGTGATACAGTTTTCAAGTTTTCTAAAAATATTAAATTAGACCTCCGACATCAATATTATAAAAAGCTTCAAGGCGGGAAATTTGTGAAACCTACCGCCATTTTGACTTTTATCGTCGGGCATCTTAAATTTTAAGCTCATTTATGATTTATTTGAAGGGTAATTAAATTTTTTATAAGACAATTTTGTAATAATTTTCGTAGCTCTGACCGTTTTCGAGATATTTTGTAGGGAAACCCAAGCATTCAAAACCAAAATAATACTCACATCGTCTCACAGCAATCCTCTTCATTGTGATGATTTGGTGTGATGAAAGAAATTTTGCCAATATCATTGCAAACCAAAATAATTACTCACATTGCCTCACAGCAATCATCTTCATTGTGATGAAGGACATTTTTACCAATATCATTGATTTTTGTCTTCTTTAAATTTTAAATGCCGCTACAACAATATCAGTAAAATATAAAAAAAAAATCACCTTTACAAATTTTTTGGTACTTACAGAATAAGCTGCCTCTCGTATAAATTGTTTAGCTTGTTGCGACCAAATTGCAGGTACTGTAATGACCCATCTTATCTCATCTCTCGAGACAGGCTCTTCTGCCTGATCATTCAATTCTTTCAAAGCCTGATTTTTTAGATAGATTAGTGAGTGTGTGAACACTGTGAGCGCTAAAATAGAATCTCCATTTGCAGCAGACAGTTTCAAGTCTCTATTGACATCCTGAAATGAAAGAGATATCGATTTGTTCCTGTCATATGTAGTTTGTGACTTAGAATTTAGTGGTGATTCTGGTGACCAGAGGAAGTAATACTATCTTAATCATATAGACAATTTCGAGAATGTAATACCTATCAGGTAAATTTCGGAAATCAGTATTGACCGTGGTTTCAGCTTAGGCATGCCTACTGTTATTTATTAAATCTTGAGCAAAAACAAAAAAGGATCTTGGTTCTTGGCTTCTCATCGTGTTATATTTCAAAATAGCTATATTTTCAATAAAGGAAATTCTTAAATATTTTAGACGTCTTATAATAAACAGTAACAATAATAAAAGAAAACGGTTGATGTTCCAAATCAGATCCAATGTTGACAATAGTATAGTAGCGAGCCTATTTGCATGTATCTCCAAGCACTGGTCAACTATAGGCTCGCTAGTTCCTTTATCTCCTTATTGGAATGTGGTGACAGCGTGTGTCTCCAAGCACTGGTCAACTATGGGCTCGCTAGTTCCTTTACCTCTTTATTGGAATGTGGTGACAGCGTGTGTCCCCAAGCACTGGTCAACTATGGGCTCGCTAGTTCCTTTACCTCTTTATTGGATTGTGGTGACAGCGTGTGTCTCCAAGCACTGGTCAACTATGGGCTCGCTAGTTCCTTTACATCTTTATTGGATTGTGGTGACAGCGTGTGTCTCCAAGCACTGGTCAACTATAGGCTCGCTAGTTCCTTTATCTCTTTTTGGAATGTGGTGACGGCGTGTGTCTCCAAGCACTGGTCAACTATAGGCTCGCTAGTTCCTTTATCTCTTTATTGGAATGCGGCGACAGCGTGTGTCTCGAAGCACTGGTCAACTATAGGCTCGCTAGTTCCTTTATCTCTTTATTGGAATGCGGCGACAGCGTGTGTCTGCAAGCACTGGTCAACTGTCAACTATTAATAACTTGGGGATCCAACGAAAGAGATTTCAAGTAGATTGAGTTGATTGCCATTTTTAATTTTCACATTACTTTTTTTCGATTCGGATCACACAGTGATCAATAGAAAAATAACTCCTGTCGACTGACTTATCATTTCTAGACATAAGTTTAAATATAAGGGTGAAAATACCAAGTTGATTATAAGTTTATCAAAAGGTTCTGATCGCCCTTGACTGTTATCTGTTACTGTCATGATGTGTTGTTTAGGTGGTCCCAGTTCCATTGTGAGACGCACAGGATTGATTTCAATTATACGAGTATAGCTATATTTATACTTACGGCATTATGGTGTAATGCCATTTTAAATTTGTCAAAATAGAACCATTTTCCAGCTTCCTCTGGCTCTAAATCATGATAATGGTCTCTAGCAGAGTAGCCAAATGAATGAAATTCTTTGTCTGGATTTAAAAGTAAAATTGTTGGAGATTTTTGATTGTTGATGCCACAGTCACCCCCTAGAAAGAGAACCAAATTAAAAATGAAATTAATTTTGTCAAGATTTTTTATGGATTTACCTACCTACATTGCTCCATCAATTTGCTATTCATGGTGGAAAATGTTTAAAATCTAAAAGAAGGTGCAAAAAATCAGTTAGAGGTATTCCCGGAACTAACACCCTACTTTCAAATAAGCTTCTTATTTCATATCCAAATTGTAAGAGGCATCTTTATTCCTAATTTCAAGTTTCTAGGTATCTAGGTTTCTTTAATTATTATGATAATTATTATGAACTAGGCTTTCCGCTTTATAAGTAGCAGAGATATCCAAATTCTCAAGAAAAACGACACCAGGGAGGGGGGGTGTTCACACTCCACTTGCTGGACAATTACAAATCAGCTACACACACTGATATCACACAGCCGGGAATAGCAAGATTCACGGAGGCTCGAACATACGTGGTCACCTACTAAGTAAAACCTTGGCGGTCATTGCTTAATTTTAGTGATCTAATGAAAACTGGTGTATTCAACATACCATTAACACTATCTCGACATTGTCTTTAAAATATTAAAAGGATTATAAGACGGTGTGAATTTTGGAAGCCTCGTTAATTTTTTCACTTCTGGCATCAATCATTGGAAATAATCAGAAATGAATTATTCGACCTAGTCCAGATGAGAGATACTAAAGATCAGGGGTGGATAAAGGTCCCCTCATAATCAGCATTTATTAGAATCTTTAATAGGTATGGGACAAGTACCTTTGTAAAATCAATTAAATAATATTATATGTAAAAGTCAATAAATGTTTTTATAAACAATAAACTTGAGAAAACCGTTTCGACGTTCAATTTCTTCAAGTCTGGGAGCCCTATCGCCCACTGTATCCGCTTCTGTTAAAGAGCGAATAAAGTTTAGGATTGGACCTCACGATCCCACTTCATCATAATATGAATAAAGTTTAGGATTGGTCCTCACCTTCCCACTTCCTCATAATATGAATATCACAGTCATTATTAACAAAGGAAAATGCATATCCTGTATATGTTGTACCGAAATCTATGGCAATTATAACTTTGTACGGTGCTTCCTCAATGTCATCGACATGAACTTCATCGGAATATCCAATGTGCAGTTCCAGTTGATTGAAATTCTCATTATGTTTAGTGTCTCCTTCAGGTATGCTTAGCTTGATTGTTTCAAGTTTATCTTTGATTTCTTTTAATTCTTTAAAAGGTTTGTTAATATTGGTGGATATATTAATTCTACAGTTGGTTTCATTAGAATGAGTATTAATAATAGTTTTGTTTTGATTGCTACTAAGATCAGTCTGTTCGTTTGATAGATTGATTTGGTTTCCATGCACTTCCACTTGACATGATTCTAGGCTTGCTAGAGTTTGTTCGATCTCATTTGAACTAATAGATGAATTGCTTATACTATTTGCAAGAGAACTATCACTATGGTACTCTGAAACAACATCAATATCACAAATAAAATATCTATTTTTGGTAGACACGGTCTTGCAAATGAACAGATAAGTGATGTCTTATGATAATTGGAAGGTACATTATAAAGATTGTGGTTCTAAGTTCTAAGATTTTCGGAACTATTGAGATTTATCTGAAAATTTTGCGGTAATTTTTTAATATGGCCTATTTTCTTTGGCTTATCAAAAAAAAGCACATCACAAATTTTGTTTGACTAAAATCATACTGAAATTAAAAAATCGGGACATTGGTCACAGAAATAAACCTAAACCAAAAAGCTAGCAATATATTTTTTTTTTATTCCGCCATGTCTATTCCCATAGGTGTTAACAAAGTCCCGCTACCAAACTTCGGGCACATACATACTCATTCAAGTGCACTCGTTGCATGGTTTAGCGCCCCCGTTCTATTTTTAACCTGTACGCCCTCATCTGTTATTTGAGCTTGCTTATCTTTAGCGGAAACTTTTCTTTGGCTTAGCATCTCTTTAACATCTATCGGTCATTCGGGGAGGGGGTTTTAATCTTCATTAGCTGGAAATTCCAATTACCAACATTAACCTCAACTAGTATGGGTTGTCCGGGAATATTCAGTGGAGCGAATCTACGTGGTCAACCACTTAGTAATACCTCGCAGGACCGTGCTTAACTTCAGTGATCAAAAGGGAACTAGTGTATAGATGATGGCTCAGCGGAAACTTGACTCTGAGGATATTCACAAATGTATAAACGTATCCCAATATGCAGCTTATAACAAAAAATGGATTATATTATATTAATAGTTGTGATCGATAAAGAAAAATTTATAGGTACCTAGTTTTAAACCAAACCATACATTTTTTTTGCGTTCTTAATTAGAAAACCGGAAGACTTGGGAATCCTTAAGTGGATAAAAATAGGTGCAGGGTAATGAAAATGTTCAATATTTAATGAAAAATTTGTACCTTTAGGGAAAATTTCTAACTTTTAAAGTGTTAAGAAGAATCTACGATCCTACGGGCAATAAAGAGTAAAACATACCAATGTGGAAATTAAATCGATTTGAGGCGTGAAAAGATGGAGGCTGCGATTGAAAGGCCAAGGGTAGTACTCAGCAATATCCACATATTGCTGAGTACTACCATCCCCTCAGCAAGAAAAACAAGGGAGAAAGGCCCAAAAATAAATCGTGGAGGAAAAGCAAATGATTAAGGAGGTAATACAGGATCTGTTCACGAGGTTTCAAGACTGATTTTTTTCTGAGAAAGTGAAAGCGAAAAAGAAGTCAACAATTATAATAGCTGCTTTTAACTGGTCAAAGTGAGTAGATCGTGATTCAGTGACTTTTGATGAAAACTCAGAGAATCAAAAATGCAGCTTAATTTCAAAGCAGCGTTATTCGATAAAGACTGATAAATCCACGTAACAACATCTAACCTTTAGTCCAGATTCAGTTCCCGACGATTTCGGTTTCTTCCCCGGAGAAAGAGAGATTTTAAAGGTAAGCAAACCAGGCAGCTTCCAAGAGGTCTCTTTATAGATGTGCGTGTGAAGAGTTCTAGCAAGCCTATACAAAAATGTTTGATATTTTTCTGTGGTTGTTGAACAACCAAGTATATTAGGCAGTCAAGTTCTAAGGATTAAGCCGCGACAGTTAGTCGTTCATAATGATAGGGGAATCACTGACCTTTATTATCACAGTCGTGTCGGCTTATATAAACTTCTTCAACCAGGTTGTCATTTTCGCACTCCCCTACCGTTCCACTCAGGGATGGAGTGACAGGGATTCTTGTTATTTTACCTTCATAATACTGTCCCATTATGTTGTCCAGAGATTTAGTTTCTTTGATGGTGCTGCGAAGAAAAAATATATTTCTTTACACAAGTGTCTTCCACAAGCAGTGGGTACCAAATACTTACTCTTAGACTGTTGCACTTTTATTAGCGGTGTTTCTCTCAAAGTCAATATTTTCATCAGTACTGAATTCCATTTTAAAAATGGTAGAAATTGTTTAAAATATATGAGGTTAACCGAAAAGTTTATGATGTCCCTTGGGCGTTACTGCGATTGTATTTGGTCTGGTGCGTAGAACCGGCCATCGTGGGGACTATACAGATACACTAGACAGTAATTGTCGTACAATACACATTTCCCTATTGAAAAAATCTGTCAACTTGTATCAAAGGGGTATATTATATTTCCTGATACGGAGTCCCCTGTATGCAACTGACAGTAGCTCTAAGGTTCAGAAAGACCATTTCTAAACACCTAAGTCAAATCTTTTCAATAATCAACACTGTCATCAGTCATCATACTATATCACGATAAGAACAAACCAGAATATTAATCTGAAATAATCTCCCATCGAATGAGAGAAATCTTTTGACAAAAATTCAACTTACTTGTTAGGGTCATCCGAAGGTATTTCATTGGTAGATATATCCTTATGAATACCTGAATCTTGAGAAGAATCGGTTCCATGTCGAAGTCTTCTGTCAAAACAAGGAGTGATATCTTGCACTGAAAAATGTGAAGTGGTCAAGAACATACGAGTACACAACTTGATTGCCACACTTTTGATTCTTAAGGTAAAGTAGAAGAAAGGACTTAGTTTGATATTTCAACAGAGTCAAGGCCTTTCTTTTAAAGATCGAAGAAAAACAGAAATAAGGTGACGTAGAAAGAGTCAGTCACCGTGCTCTCCAACGTCGTACCGTGATTTTCACAATGATTTGACATGAAAAAATACTATCTGAGCACGGAGAAAATACTGACGGTTGTTTTTTGTTTGGCTTAACGTCTCTTTAACATCTATTGGTCATGTGTAGTGTGGATGCTCCTTTAACTTTTAAAGAAATGTACTTTTGGTTTATCAACCTTTGGCATTGTCACTTACAAAAAAAAAAATACCCCCCCAAATATACCAGAAAAATTATAAGAACTCAAAAATGTGACGTAAGACTAATTTTTCGGTTAAATTTGCGGAGTTACGTCCAGACAGCATGAAATTAGTAACTTAATTTATACTCGAACTAAGAAAGTTATGTGGTTGAGAAAAATAATGAAAAATTGAACGGCGGTCCTCAAAGTGGTTCAATTTTAAGGTAAGGCACGGGGTTCATGTGTTAGTGTAATAGAGTAAGTTATTAATGGAGCAACTAAAGCTCACTAAACGTAAAATAAGTAAATCTTCATTATTACCCTTGTAAATAAATTATTTTCATCAGAATAGATGTCGTGAATTCAGACAATCCATGGGTGTGTATGATTTACTCATTTCCGCTGGGAATATAAATAATAGATACCTAATAATACTTAATTTTTGGAGCCACTTTAGAAAGCACCCAATTTTTAGGACTCCATTAACTAAACTATAGTTAATGGAGTATAACGACAGCTACTCAGTTGTCCTCTCGCGATTGAGTAAAACAACACCTAGCCAGCGTCTATGGCACGTTAAATACACCAGTTCCCGTTAGATCACTGAAGTTAAGCAACGTCCAGCGAGGTTGTACCATGTGGGTGTCCGCGTGGGTTCGCGCCCTCGTGATGCTGGCTATTTTCCGGCCCAACCCAGGCTGGGTGAGGTCAATGTGGGTAGCTGGTTTGCAAGTTTCCAGCGAATGGAGGGTAAAACCCCCGTCTTGAATGACCAATAGATGTTAAAGAGACGTTAAGCCAAATTAAAAAAAAAAAAAA
>CM022878.1:20960092-20973659 GCA_012654025.1 Pachypsylla venusta | reverse complement strand
TTTTTTTTTTTAATTTGGCTTAACGTCTTTTTAACATATATTGATCATTCAAGACGGGGGTTTCACCCTACATTCGCTGGAAACTTACAAACCCATATTGACCTCACCCAGCCTGGATTGGGCCGGGAAAATAGCCAGCATCACATGGGCACGAACCCACGTTGACACCCACATGGTACAACCTCGCTGGTCGTTGCTTAACTTCAGTGATCTAACGGTAAATAGTGTAATCAACGTGCCATAGACGCTGGCTGATGGAGACAATTAAAAACTTTAGTAGCAGGCAACGACCTTGTCAATATCTCATACATTTACTTATCTACCACAATAAATGTCATTATTAAATTGGAATATAAAAATTATTAAATGCGATGATGTGCTGTTCTTACTAGATATGGCCATCGAATCCGTTTCATTTTCAAAAGGATCTTTTAGAAACACCCTGGCTTTTCTTTTCTGGTCAAATCCTCTTGTTCTGGACAGTCTCCAGTGAGATGTTTTTGCTTTGACGTCTCCAACAGACGTCATTGTGATTTACATTGTTCCTTGTCGAAATAATAAAATTATTTTAAATGCAGTTACTGACACAGAGTAAGACAATATTAGATTAAAGTTAGAACACTATAAAGTTAAAGTTAGGTTTAAAAAAGTCAAGTGATAATCAAAGGATTACGTATTGGTAACAATTTTAACTTCCAAGATACATCTTTATAAGCACCCGGAACATAAATATACTTTAGATTTTAGATATATTTTTTTACTGGCAAAGGGCCTACAGGAAAATAATTTATTTTACAAATAAAATATCGTTCACTTATCCGAGCAAGGCAATGATTTTCACACTTATCTGGTGGCTAATGCATTTGAGTACTGGATACCAGAAATCTACATATTCTATTTAATTTTTTCATGTTATGTAGCTAGTTATCTATTAATATTATCATGGTGGGCAACATTCAGCTTGGACTAAAACACAATACCATTTTTATAAATTAAAAAAAAAAAAAAAAAAAAAAAAAAAAAAAAAACATCATACAAAACATACTATTATTTATTAGCAAACCAGTGGGCTGTAGGTACATCTACATGCTTCGCTGAGCGCCTTAGATACATATGACTATGAGGATATATAGTTTTGTGTTTGTCCAAAGTAACAACTCACCAAATATCATCGATGTCCCTTGAATGATGCAGAAATGCATATACATAGTAGGTACAAGCATAACATATACATTCACTTTTAATTAGGATAGAAATTATGGGAAGTTATGTCTCAGCTTTTATTTGGGAAAAAACCGATTTGGAAAAAAAAAACCTTGCAATTTCCTTTAATGAAACCTATTTGAAACTGTGAACCGCGGATCAGAAGATCCATGGATCCATACCCGTGTGGGTAGGGCTGGGAAAAAGTTAACATTTCCAATTCAAAGTAGGCAAATGAAAAATGAAAAAAAAAAACGACAACAACAGTTTAACCAGTAGAAAAAAATCACATTTCCAATACTTTAATATCTTTAAGATTAAATATTAACTAAAAGAAAATTAATACCTACTTAATTAATTATAACAATGTAATACATATTTAAATAATTATACCCAAATAACATTTAAAATAAAGTTAATCTAACTGAAAAAANTGAAAAAAAAAAAAAAAAACAATTTAAAATTAATAAATACTTAGACAATATCGATTCGGATTAAATATAAAGGTGGCAAGCTTTCGATAGTACTCAAACTATCATCGTCAGGCGGATGTTGACTCTACTCTGGACATCGTAAACTCAACATCGGCCTGACGATGATAGTTTAAGTACTATCGAAAGCTTGCCACCTTTATATTTAATCCGAATAGATATTGTCTAAATATTTAAATTATTTATTATTTTACGATTCTCTTTTTTAAAATATTTATTTAAAATTAAGTTAAAAATCAAACTGAAAAAAATCAGTTTAAAATAATTATAATAATGTGGTCACTATTAATTGTTTGCGTTAACTTTTATTGCATTCACTTTTTAAAAACTATGATTTTAAAGAAAATAAACATATTTTTGAAGAAACTAGGTGAGTATGTGTGCGGCATAGCGTAAAGACAGACAAAACTCAGGATTGCACACAAGAATCAAAGAGGATGGACTTTTACCACTTTTAGAAACTAGACTAAAGAAGAAGAAGGAAAGAAGCGGATTTGTGGTTTATGGTTAAATGAGTAGGGAGTTGAAACTCAGTGGCGAATATGATATCATGATAAATATTCACCTGGATCGACATAGTCAGTCTAGACCTGGCAAATATGACATCATGATAAATATTCACCTGGATCGACATAGTCAGTCTAGACCTGGCGAATATGACATCAAGATATATATTCACCTGGATCGACATAGTCAGTCTAGACCTGGCGAATATGACATCATGATATATATTCACCTGGATCGACATAGTCAGTCTAGACCTGTCAAATATGACATCATGATAAATATTCACCTGGATCGACATAGTCAGTCTGTGCCTGGCGAATATGATATCATGATAAATATTCACCTGAATCGACATAGTCAGTCTGGGCCTGGCGAATATGATATCATGATAAATATTCACCTGAATCGACATAGTCAGTCTAGACCTGGCAAATATGACATCATGATAAATATTCACCTGGATCGACATATTCAGTCTAGACCTGTCGAATATGACATCATGATAAATATTCACCTGGATCGACATAGTCAGTCTAGACCTGTCGAATATGACATCATGATAAATAATCACCTGGATCGACATAGTCAGTCTAGACCTGGCAAATATGACATCATGATAAATATTCACCTGGATCGACATAGTCAGTCTAGACCTGGCGAATATGACATCATGATAAATATTCACCTGGATCGACATAGTCAGTCTGGGCCTGACGAATATGACATCATGATTAATATTCACCTGGATCGTCATAGTCAGTCTGGGCCTGGCAAATATGAGATCATGATAAATATTCACCTGAATCGACATAGTCAGTCTAGGCCTGGAGAATATGATATCATGATAAATATTCACCTGAATCGACATAGTCAGTCTAGACCTGGCAAATATGACATCGTGATAAATATTCACCTGGATCGACATAGTCAGTCTGGGCCTGGCGAATATTATATCATGATAAATATTCACCTGGATCGACATAGTCAGTCTAGACCTGTCGAATATGACATCATGATAAATATTCACCTGGATCGACATAGTCAGTCTAGACCTGGCGAATATGACATCAAGATATATATTCACCTGGATCAACATAGTCAGTCAGACCTGGCGAATATGACATCATGATATATATTCACCTGGATCGACATAGTCAGTCTGGACCTGAACGCTAGACCTGACTGGTGATTCCACTCCCGTAGCACATTTTCAGTAACATAAACATAAAATATGCTACAAAAAATATACATACATAGGTACCTCTTGTAATATTTAGAGACCGTCGAAAAACAAATAAAAAAAGGTCGATGTAGTTTTAAGCACCGAGTAACTAAACGTTGGAACTTGAAGTGTTATCACATTTGTGACGCTCCAGAACTCGGTGGTGCGGAGTATAAACAATCCTGGTTGTGGTACGCAAAACATATTTTACCTCTTGATCATAACAAATTTGAAAATAAATGTACTCGTATTATCATAAAAAGAATCAACTGCTAGGGGAATACATTGGTCAGTGGAAGTCTCCAAAAAAATCAATTTCCTTAAACGTAATACCAGAAAAATGGTTTGAAAGGATACGCCCGGGGACCGCTTACGCATTAATTTAGGATATTTCCCTTTATAGACAGGGAAATGGATCCACCGGATGAAAATTGTCGAGAGCATTTACAAAGATTCTCAACAATTCAGACAGGGAGATCAGTTCCAGTGTTTTTGATATCTACGTCACTGACAAGAAGAATAAGTTGGTCAGTTCTAATAAAAGAATATGTTCGGCTCGATAACACGAGATTGGTTGAGCACAAAGCGTGATATTTTATCTGATGTAAACAAACAGTACGTCTCTATCTAATTCTCATGTTAGGCATGGTGAGTGGATCTCTGCCAACTATTCGCGTTCTATGAATAAGAACAGAACTAACCCCGCCCGATCCTTCGCCCAAATAAGATCGTAATATGTGCATCCGCGCAAAAGATTTGAATAGCAACGCAATCTCATATTAGTAGTACACCAGCGTCAAAACAAGAGAAATTAGAAGTTTTATGAAAACTCTTGAGGAAAGAAGAGTCGTATTCATTGGTTACGTACATCTTCAGACTTGACTCCCTAGATCACAGAATTATTGAAAGTCCCGTAAAAGGGAAAAAAATCCGGGAAATAACCCTCTAGCATACACCAATCAAATCACAAATATATCGATACTAGTAGAACTTGACCGAAAAATTAGCTTTATCTGGAAAACAATTTAACATTTTTCAGTTCTGATATTTTATCTGAGGTCCATAATTCTGCGTCTATTTCGCTTGGCGCCTTAAAATCATTGCTGTTCCCGTGCCAACATTAATATTTGGTCCTAGAGTGGAGTGAGTTGCACCCAAGCAGTCCATAGCTAGCGGCTGTTGATAAGATGATGAGTTATGAACCAACATAATAATAGTCCTGTAAATGTATAGCTTTCAGTGTACCGAAAATATATTGAAAAAAGAAGAAATAGTGAGAAGTTAACCTAATAAGTTAGAGGCTTAAAAAATATTTATAAGAGAATCGTAATATAATAATAATGAAAAAATATTGACAGTATCGATTCAGGTTAAAAATAATAATTATTATGAAGTAATAAGTTAGTAAATAAGCATATTTATTTTGTGCCCTCTCAATTCAATTTATTATGGAGCACACCCTGGAAAGTGCAAAAAGACTGGTTGGCGGAAAATCAGACAAATTCTGAACGTAAGATATATTCATGCCAAGTTTTATTAAAAAAATTTTAGACGAAACGTTCGAGAGTTATTTTGTACAATATGGCAAATAAGTCAAAATCGTGGAGTTAAAACTAACATAAAACTTTGGTGAATTATATGTACTTTTGGTACAATATGACAAATGGAGAAATAAGACAAAATAGTGGAGTTAAAACTTATATAAAACTTTGGTCAATTATATGTACTTTTGGTACAATATGACAAATGAACAAATAAGACAAAATCGTGGATTTAAAACTTACATAAAACTTTGGTGAATTATGCGTACTTTTGAACACGCTGTAAAGTTCTATAGATATTGTTTTACTTTTATATAAAAGAGCTCAATTTAGCCCGAGGTGCAAATTGAAATCGTGACGATGTTTTATAAGAAAAGGATTGTAACTTTCAATGTGGAGGAGAGATTGTTGTTGTGTGCATAGTGATTTCAGAATCTGGAACATTTTGCCTTCTGGCTAACAGTGGTTGCTTAATCTTAAGAGGACTCTCCATTCTAGGTGCATGTCTGCAAGATGGTTCAGAAATTTATGCAATATTTTTTTCTGAACTGCAAAACAAATGCGTTTAGGTATATTCTTCTTTGCATTTGTTATTTACATCGAAGATCAAAGTTCGGTGTAGCTAAATCTCAAAATCTATATCTGTTAACGTGCCAAAACCTAACACTGACAATGAGGGAGAATAAATTATCTTCACTCAACCATTCCATCTGGGTTCATTTTATTTAATTTCTCAATGGTATTGAAGACATTTGAAGAGGAATGTCAAAGGGTTTTGAATAGGTGTCAGTCTCTCTCGGCTTCCTCCAGCATATAGAAGAGTGCTCGAACGAGCACAAAGATTTAGGTAGACTAAAAAGCGAAAAAAACCGCCAACGGTAGATTTGATTTCAACCAAAAGTGTCTTTGAGAATTACATGCATAAAATTGTTATATACCGTTCTCGTTTTAGGAAGAACCGATTTGCAGGGAAATCTTAATAAATAAGTACCGTTTAATTCGTTCCTTACCTACTTAAGATGAAGCCAGTGAACACTAAAATCTACAAAGAGTTGGACTAATTTCTGGTACATATTTGAATGACCAAGGAGAATATTCTCAGTTTCAAATCTTTATTTTCTAAACCACAAACTGTGAAAACCAGTTGCTTCTTTGATTCATGAGGAATAATCTTAAACTACATTTACTTCATGGTTCGTGAAAAGAAATTAGAAGTAAATCAATATCCCGTTTTATAATTTTGGTTTCCATGCAGTTCCATGAGAGTTGTCTGTGTCTACCTCTCTTGTTAAAATATGCCCATGTCTCTTACATGTGGGAGACATTTAGAATTTTTAACAGGAACATTATATACCCGGTTTTATTACAGTTTAATAGATTCCGAGATATTTTAGATGGAACATCCGACAGAGGACATTCTTTACTTATTATTAGATGTTTAAATTATAAAAATAGTCATTTATACACCACTTAATTTTCGGCATTTGTGTCCTATAAGAGGAAATATTCTCTTTGAATGGGCGGTGCCGGAAAAAATATGAATCTTTTGGCGCCAATGATCTTGGTTCAACAAATTAATGGTCCATATCTGGTTCTAGTAAGCGGGAAACAAGTCTCGACCAGCTATTATGGAAATCTGCGCTATTTTAAGATCAGCTGTTGGGCTCGGTGAGCTGAAGAAAAGAAATAGTGTTCTGGAAATTTGAGATTCCACTGTATTAGATTGCCTCATGCCCTGTAGAGCCAGGGCATGAGGCAATCTAATACAGTGTAGAAATGAAATTGTGTTCTGGAAATTTGAGATTCCACTTATTAGATTGCCTCATGCCCTGTAGAGCCAGGGCATGAGGCAATCTAATACAGTGTAGAAATGAAATAGTGTTCTGGAAATTTGAGGTTCCACTGTATTAGATTGCCTCATGCCCTGTACAAACCCAATAGGTCGATCGCGGATCCATGTCGTGACGATCGCGTAGACATTCCGGGTCTATATTTTTTTTTTCTTAAAAAAAAAAAGCGAATACCTAATTGATTTTAAAAAAGTGACATGAATAATTATTTCATGTTCATTATATTATCCTGACCACAAGTAATTTATAGGCAGAGTAAAAAACAACGCGATTAATTATCAATCCAATCGCCGACTTTCTGCAACTGAGCAAGCTAAAAAAGACCACACAGTGTACACTTTTTAAACTGCACAATCGCCGACGCTCTGGTTTCAATGACTTTGGTTTGGATTTTTTTTTTTGTGTATATGTTAGCTACGGTAAAAGTAGATAATTGGTGATTGTATACAATCACCGGTAAATGTAGGAAATTATTCTCAAGAATGGTGCAAAAGTTTAATCGAGGCATGGCCGATCAAAAAGTTAATACGAGAATTAAATGTTTATACTCGTGAATATCTCTTTGTAATACGGTCATGGCTGTGAGGTGCCAAACATAACTTGCTATAGTAACTTCGAGCATAATTTATCGGTGACCTTTAATAGCGGTACAGATTGAATGAACTTAAGAAATCAGAGATATATTGAGTGTTCACGATCCATGGCCTCTACGCTGGTCTTCGCCATTTCTAAGTAAGATATTTTTTTCTTCCCAATTCATTTGTGTGGGTTGTAATCATGATGTGAACTTAAACTTACAACTAAGTACATTGGTATTGTAATTTCTTGATTAACGCAATTCAAGACAACTTTCAATTCATCTTTAATCTAAATAAAAGAGTTCATCTCGTCTTCTCGAACCACAGTTATAATGTAACAACGTATACGCCCACATTTTATCACAGGCAACAATACGTATTTTTTAAGTTAAAAACCAAACCAAACAGTTCCATACATACACTGACTTACAAAATAAGCGGAACGCTCCATTTTTTTTTTCTTTCGGAAAACCCGAGATATGTAATGGTTGGGAGCCCCTGTTTAGTAAATTAATTAATATTACAAATATTATAGGTGACGAAAATACCAAAAATTTTCACAAGCTTATCAGACTTTTGACTTAATTTTTGTAAGTTTACTTCAAATATCCGAAAAAAAGTGATTTTAGGTATACCTTGCCATGATTTCAGTATTCTGCTACGTTCAAAATGAACCTGTATCTTTCTTTTTTCTTTAATGATGACGATTTTACTGAAGTGTAAGTCCCAAAAGCGGTTGTGTTTCCCATTGTTGGGTTGAGTTACCGGAGGGTGCGAATTCTCTCGTTGTGTCGAAATATGGGATTCGTGGCTTTGTCAAACTTTACCATCGAACTGTCAGCCACAACAGACAGTGGACAAGGTCGATAACGAGTTATGCGCGCACAGGACTGCGGCTTTATGAAGCTGACAGTGCTCAAGAATCCTAAAATCATGTTTTACGAGTTCCAACGCAGTCGAAGTGTTAATGTTAGCTCATGGTAGCGAAATACTCAAAAATGGCGGAATTGGTTCTTACCGAGACATGTGGGCTCCTGTGCTCGCCAGGACTCACAAAATGCAGAGGTGCGAATATGAGTAAAACTGAGGAATTGGTCAGAGAGGGACTGGGGTAAGGTACAGTTCACTGATGAGTGTACATTCTCTCTTCGACCTAAGACAGAAGGGTTAGACTTTATTTAAATCACAAGAACCATTTCCAAAGGACCCAGAAACGAAGCGATGTTTTTCAGCTTATTATTACTCATATTTAAATAAGGCTGGTATAAACATTTTAAGGCAATGGCTATGTTATTCTAATATCTTGAACAAACCGTATTGTCACTTCTGTTGGTTGTCAGCAGATCGTCTTCAGCTATGGATGATTTGATAAATAAATTTGCCGAAAAAAAAATCAAGAAAAATGTCCATTTAAATTGTTTGTAAGTGAGCGTTTTTGATTGTTTGTTAAAAAAATATATAAATTGATTTTATTTAAAAAAAGTTCTTCTATTTCTTTTATGTAATCCCGCATTTCAATGTAGTCGAGGGGAAGGGCCCCTCCATAAATTTTGATACAGGGCCTAATTATAGCTAGCTACGCCACTGGTTAAAGTGCTGAGATGTCCCAAAAGAACGATACCCGCAGTGCAACATCATCGTAACTTAGAAATATGGTGGCAGTTCAATCATGTGGAGAGCATAACTTTTGGGGAGGTGCACGGTCCTGTGTGTTTTAGGAGGGGGTCACAGACTTTTCAGCGAAAAGTGTCGGATATTTTAGGGGATATTTTGGGATATCGGATATTTTAGAGGATAATTTCGGTTTATTTCAATCGGTCTTGTGCTAATGCGCAACAAGGTACTTCCACACGTTGGAAACTGCGTGCGCGCATACATGGAAGAGTCCCTTGTGAAAGTTCTGCGTTATGCCCAACATTTTCCAGGAATTAACACTATGGAACACGTCTGGGATCACCAAAAAGGGCGTTGTGGTAAAAATCGGTTGAAAAATCAAAAAATTGAGTGTTCCGCTTATTTCGTTACTGAGTGTATATTTATATAAATAATGTTACTTCAATTTAGTTCTACAAACTAATAGCAGATTAGATGTTTTTCAGATGTTCCAGTTTTGGTTTATGATGGTATTCTATTGTGTCATCATAATGGAATTGCACTCAAAAGAATATTTAAGTTTGAATACCAGACAACTCGGAATTTTTGAAGTTTAAAATAACATCGGAATGTCTGATTTCAATGATGAATTTAGCCTTCGAGCTACATTCGCCAATGTCAAAATGCTCCTCGATTAGTCAATGTCAAAATGTTTCTTAATTAGTCAATGTCAAAATGTTCCTGGATTAGTCAATGTCAAAATGTTCCTGGATTAGTCAATGTCAAAATGGTCCTCGATTGGTCAATGTCAAAATATTCCTCGATTAGTCAATGTCAAAATGTTTCTTAATTAGTCAATGTCAAAATGTTCCTGGATTAGTCAATGTCAAAATGTTCCTCGATTGGTCAATGTCAAAATGTTCCTCGATTGGTCAATGTCAAAATGTTCCTCGATTAGTCAATGTCAAAATGTTCCTCGATTTGTCAATGTCAAAATGGTCCTTGATTAGTCAATATCAAAACGTTCCTTGATTAGTCAATGTCAAAATGTTCCTTGATTAGTCAATGTCAAAATGTTCTTTGATTAGTAAATGTCAAAATGTTCCTTGGTTATTCGCCTTTTACTTTTTTGTAATTCGCTACTTGTTTTCATGTTTCTGGTCTTGCTAGTCAGAATCAAAGGGTTAGTATGAAATACAATACTTTTGAAAACTTTTATTATTAGAAGACAAATAAAATATTTAACCACAAACCCAGCAGCACTATAACGAACATCATTCTAATATACTGGAAGAGTAACTCTTAACACAATCATACAATCAAGCCGTGACTTTCCAAAACAACTTCTCGATACCGCAACTTATTGATTTCCATCCAAATTTCCTTCTGCAAAGATGAAAGTTCACCACAAAATCTGATAAGGTTTTTGCCTTGATGTCTATAACAACAATTCATTCTGAAATGTAAACAGCGTTGCAAAATATATAAAAATATACAGGGTGCGGCCACTGCCGAAGATATTTAATCTTTAAAAATCTCATTTAAAAACTGTGATGAACAGTAAGATATTAAAATATATAAAAATTGACAAAAGTTAACCATTCAATATTTAAGTAGTTAAAGTTAAATTCAAAGCTAAAGTTAAAATAATGTTGGCGAGCTTTCAAAAGTACTTAAGACTCATCATACGATTACATATCTTTTTTAAGGCATGTCTAGCAATATATTTAGGAAGTTTAGGTGCATTGTTATTAAATAATTCTTTATTGAATGAACTTCTATAGTAATAGTTCAGAAATGGTGAAAATAGAGATAGAAAAGAAGAAGATAGTTAGAAGAAGAAGGTAAATAATATAAAGTAAATAAAAGTTCATTCAAAGGGCGGGGTAAATTCCTGAGGAATTCTCTTCCACCCAAACCTTTAAATGCATTGTTTGTCAGCATCAAAGTTTAATGTAAAGTTGCGTCGGTGCCGAAATTAGATATTAATTTGTAACCGAGATTACGAATCTGGGAGTAAAATCACACCATATAACTCACGCAGCCTTCTTTCATCAAGTACATCTCTTTAGAGCCTGCCAATATAGCACATCCATGGGTTTAGGATTTTTAATGTATTTTCTAAGAAATAAACTCGTCTTATGTAACTGAAAGATTCTGGAAGGAAGATTTTTTTTATTATAAAAGTAATTTTCAGAAATAATAACCAAAAAATTCGTGTTTCTATGAAGTATATTTCTACACCCCGTACTTTTGGTGTAAGGTATTAGCTCAACTCACACTTTCTGAACTTTTGACAGGCACTTATTAAGAGTAAAAAATTCTAATGCCAGCACACAATAAAAGACATATTTATATAAGCAATACTTAATTTATAAAGTACCTTCAAGACTTTATGAGTACCTGGAACATGTTTCTAAATGGCTTCTGGGCTATTATTAAAATACGGGGTGAACTGTTCCTGAACATCACATATCATTCCATAATAAGCAGTGCTATACCACTAAGCCCACATGAAGACTCCGCGCCAGTCGGGCATCTAGAACAATTTAACGTGACTTCTTGAACATCCTGTATATGTTGTAAGTGTGACTGTCTCACATTGCACTTACAGATAATTATTATTGGGGTACTCCAGTGACTACTGCACTGACATTGTACAAGCAGGTAATGCCCATTATGCAATCTTCCTATTGGTAGCTTGGTTCATATACTTACTAGGTTATCTTGAATTGCGGTGACGACTGTTACTTTTTGTACTAATTGCAATGAGAGATACCTTTCTAAAAATATTCATGTTTTGGTAGAGCTATATAAGAGCCGTGGATTTTTTTTTTGTATTTAATTACTTAATTAAATTTGTGGTATGGTATACAATTTAATACTTAATAATTTGCAAATTAACCCATCTAGGTACCGAATACGATTGACGTAGTTCCCTTTAAATATGCGCGGAAAATTGCACAATCCTGGCTAGATGACATCAAAGAATGTCTATGTACGAGGCCGCCGAGAGAATATCCGTGCCCGGGACTAAAAAATAACGAGCCTCTTTACTAAAATGAACAAAGAGCCCCTCCAAAAAAACTGGGCCCGGGAGGACTTCCCTCACCTCTCGGTGGACCTGTCTATGAAAACAAGACGACAAATCTTTTGCTGAAGATCCCTGCAAATTTATTATTCTTCCTCTGAACACAAGAAGCAAATACAAAGCTCTGATGGCAATATGTATATTATTTCAACATTATACCCAAATAAGGAGGTAATTGCGAGTAAAATTTTCTCCATAGTCTTCCAGACAGACCCTTTTCAAAATCTAGACAAATTCAATGTTCATGGCCCAATTGCATGAAGAAACGCATTAACAAGGTCCAAAATGTTTATTTTAATTTTAACGCAAACAATTTGCCTTACAAAACAAAAGAAAGAGACACATGCAGCCATCCCGGCGCGTCGTCCATTTCCTCCCTTTTTTTGGTTTTCAATTCCATTTGTGATTGAGATTTTGATAATTTTGTTATTCTGTAACCACCACTTTCAATTAAATCCATTTTTGAATCAGATCGAACGAGTTCTTGTTTCTTTGAAATTTTATTCATATTATACTCAGACATTATTATACTTCTTAGTTAGAAAATTATTGGAGAAATTTTTCAGAATTAATTTTTTCGTAGGTTAATTATGTTTTGTGTTTAAAATTTGGCTAAAACATTATCTTTGTACACCAATTTCGGTGATAGAAATTGGTGTACAATTTGGTGCTTGATGATGTTAAATGTCTCAAATTTTTGATGGTCTCCAATTGAATTAAATTGCTTTTCTTGAATTGATTTCTAATTTTTCAGATGTTATTGTTTTTTAATCGAACACCACATTTTATTATAATAACATCTTTTAAAGTTCTCAATAAAGTTTACTTTAAAGTTGTGATTTCCACTCTCCTAACTCTCCTTTGTGCTTATTCTCATTGAGATAAAGTTCAAATTCAATTACAAGATGTTTTCACTTACCTACAATTTAAAACTTTTTTTTTGCAACAGACAAGACACAATAAATAAATTTGCAATTCATGAAACGATGAAAACTTTTCAGAGAATTTTGTTAAAGTTTAACCTGTTTGGAAATTCTGGATGTAACTCCTTAAAAATAGAAGTCAAAAAGATATCTGACCTGTGAAGTGAACATTTATTGTTGAGAATAATGGTCAACTCAAGCCCGGTGATCTTCTAAAATCAATATACTAACTCATTAAAGATACGAGTTCAGTTCCAAGATTGGTTTATTTCTATTGGGGGTTTGACTGCAAGCAGGACTTCAAGTTAAAAACTAAAGTTATCATTTTGCGGAAACGTCTAGATGAAGATTAGATTTTTTGATTTAAAAAACGAAGGAAAAACTCAACTCATTTCCGAGTCAAATTTTAAACTATTTATACGAGAAAACTCAACTCATTTCCGAGTCAAATTTTAAATTATTTATACGAGAAAACTCAACTCATTTCCGAGTCAAATTTTAAATTATTTATACGAAAAAACTCAACTCATTTCCGAGTCAAATTTTAAATTATTTATACGAAAAAACT
>CM022878.1:20934062-20959261 GCA_012654025.1 Pachypsylla venusta | reverse complement strand
ATTTTTTTTTTTTGGCCCCATGGCTCCAAATATTTTTAAAATTCAAAAATGACCCGAAATAGTGAAAATATGGCCCAAAAGCAATATGGCCCAATATATTTGATCTTTATTTTGGCCTTTGGCTTCCCGTCAAACAATTTTTTCAGCCAAAATATGTCTAAAATTTCTGCACGAATACAATACTTTATCTTCTATGGAAGAGAAAGTAAAAATGGCTTAACGTCTCCTTAACATCTATTGGTCATTAAAGACCGGAGTTTCACCCTTCATTCTCTGGAAACTTGCATACCAGCTATACCCACATTGACCTCACCCAGCTTGAGTTGGGCCAAAAAAAAACCAACATCACGAGGGCGCGAACCCACGTGGCCATCTATATGGTGCAATCTCGCTGGATGTTGCTTAACTTCTGTGATCTATCGGGAACTGATGTGTTCAACGTGCCATAGAAGCTGGCTAATACAACAGCTTACTAGTGTTTCTATTAACAACATCGCACTGAAGAACTCAAAATCAGAACAGCCATTATTGAAAGAACTGGTATATTTGAAAGTACCTACTTAACAATCGGGTTTGATGTGAAATGAAGCGAAACTTACATGACTTAATCGCGGCACTAATCACTGATACCGAGGATACTGAGTGCTTAGCTGCTTAGTGAGTTGTGACTTCTAACTAAACACAAAATCACTGAGCGTGTGCTAACAATAATGTCATTCTTGATCTTATTTCGTGCTGGAAATTCTTAATATTGATGAGAAACATTTTTATTTGCTTATTACGTCGCTTTAATATCTAAGGACACTCCCACATTGACCAAAACCGGTCTCGCAAGGGGGTTTTAGGACCGAAATAGCCAGCAATACGAAGACTCGGACCAAGGTGGTTAACCACCAAGTAAGTTCTCGCTGAACGTTGCTTGACTACAGTGATTTTAAGGGTACGTGACAATGACAATGACTCATGCTCATACTGATTTTCCAGTTGTCCGCACAGGTCATGATTAAATAACGAGATATCATTATTGCTTCTCGAAAATTTCCTCAGATCCCAAAGATAAATAAGAAATGCCATGTGAAAAATACATATTGATACTAATAAGTAATAATAATTGGAAAGAAAAACTTTGAAACAGAGACATTGCATCGGTGCAATACCTAAATATTGTTTGATTGGAAAAGAATTGATGACCTTTGGAGTAGCTTTTAGGAACACTATAATTTATGTTGATCGAGTATATAAAACAACCACTCAGTTCTCTTCAAAAGGACATCTTCCAAGAACTTATGATCTGACGGGAATGCGTGTACTTTTTCAATAAGATGGAGACAATGAAAGAAATGACAGATTCAGATCTGACGGGAATGCGTGTACTTTTTCAATAAGATGGAGACAAAGGAAGAAATGACAGATTCAGATCTAACGGGAATGCGTGTACTTTTTCAATAAGATAGAGATAATGAAAGAAATGATAGATTCAGATCTGACGGGAATGCGTGTACATTTTCATTAAGATGAAGACAATGGAAGAAATGACAGATCATATATTAGTCACTTCTTCCTCGCAGTCAGTGAAAATTTTCGTCGAAGCGTTCAGAGGAAGAAGAAGAAGAGCTGCCTGGTTCCACAACCTGCAAGTAAGAAGTAAGCGTCAAAGGCAAATCTTGAGATTTTTTTTGTTCTGCTGTCAACAAAGTTCAAGATAGATAACGTCCATGTTAAAGAAGATAATTATTTTCGTAACATCCCCATTCTGTTCCTCTTTCAGACCTTCAAGTATGTTGTTGATGTTGAAGTTTTGTGTCTGATAAAGTGCGTGCCCAATTAGTTCAGTTTTTCTTTTCAACAGATATGTTTCTTTCTTCTCCGAACTTCTTCGACTATTCTCGTATATTATCCACAGTATTTGGATCATATATTTTCCATTTTCATATATTTAAAATCCAACCAACAAGCCCAATGGAAATTTATCCTAATGAATTTTTATTATTTATCCAAGGCCCCTATTTTCGTATCGTAAATTTTATGAGTTCGTTTATACTGAAAAAACTCCTTATAATATTAAACAACGGCATTGTATCCTAAGTCGGATTAAATTTCCTCCAAAAGAACGCATCAGTAGGGTTAAGGAAGCTGTACTTTTAGAATAAACTTCACATTACATAGCAGGGTATCAATTAATATTAAACAACTTTTAATTCAAATGGGTTTGTAATTAAATTGATATGTTTTCAGATTTAAGAAGTATTTAATATGTTAATAAGGAGAATTCCTTTGAGCCACAATTTTGATATAAATTTATAAATACTATGAGTCTATGAAACAATTGAAACATAGTATATATAATATATGTTCCATGTGTTGCTATGGGGGAAAAAAATATGTACATAATAATAAAATGAAAAACTCTGGATTTCCATTCTACAGAATTGACAACACACAACCACTTTGTGTCTGCTATTTAAACAAATTATGTTTTGATAAGGGTGATTAAAACTACAATAAAAGATACCAAACCCGAAAGAAGAATAAAGATAGACATATTATTATATTATCTAGCCACTGCTTGTATTATGTTGAACTCAAAGTCTTCTGTGGGATTCAAACATTAAAGAGAGGGAGGGAGCTTTCAGCTCATGTAGACACTCTACAATCTGGGATACAATTATGGTGCATACATTTAAGACATTGACTCAAATAACTTTAGCCACTGCTTGTATTATGTTGAAATCAAAGTCTTATGTGGGATTCAAACATTAAAGAGAGGGAGGGAGCTTTCAGTTCATGTAGACACTCTACAATCTGGGATACACTTATGGTGCATACATTTAAGACATTGATTCACATAATGAAATAATAGATGTATTGCAGTGATTGTTGAGAATACCTTGTAATGCTATGATGCCCACTAAAGTGTGACATAATAACACAAAGAAATATATACATTAAATTTACTATTAGCATGGATACGGCCATGTCTCTAAGGGGCCAAGCGAAGCGGATGCAGCCAAAAATCAGGTGAAGGGTGAAGGTAAAAAAAGAAAATACACTCGGGCTATTCCTTCTTTGATTTGCCATCGCAATTACCAACAAAAAAGGAGCAAGAGTGCGTGGTTCACCAACAACTTGTAAGAGGATTCTGCTCATGATGAAGAACCTGCTGACCCCAATTAAAATATACTTTAATGCACAAAGTTGATAAGTTGAATTTGGGTCAATTTTAATTTGGGCCACATAAGCGAAGATTATTACACAATGATAGCATATTTTGTATGTCCCAGTTTCCCCTAATCTTCTATCGTCTAGTCATGTAGGGTTGTTATGTGCACTCTCTAGTACTTTGTCAACAATGTGTCAACTATGTCAAATCCTCTCATATAACATGAAACCTATTTACTAAAATAGTTTGGAAAATATTTCATGTCAGCTTACTGTCCTCGCATAGAATGTTCTAATATATTTGAACTTTAACTGCTTATGCAATAATATACAATATATAATACGAGTACACAATACATCTATTATCTTATAGGACTTCTGCTATGCCGGAAGAAATGACTAACAGCTTCCCCGGCAGGATTTAGTTTATTCAATAATATACTATGTATAATACGAGTATACAATACATCTATTATCTTATAGGACTTCTGCTATGCCTGAAGAAATGACTAACGGCTTTCCCGGCAGGAGTTAGTTTATTCAATAATATACTATGTATAATACGAGTATACAAAACATCTATTATCTTATAGGACTTCTGCTATGCCGGAAGAAATGACTAACAGCTTCCCCGGCAGGAGTTAGTTTATTCAATAATATACTATGTATAATACGAGTATACAATACATCTATTATTTCATAGGACTTCTGCTATGCTGGAAGAAATTACTAACGGCTTCCCCGGCAGGAGATAGTTTATTCAATAATATACTATGTATAATACGAGTATACAATACATCTATTATTTCATAGGACTTCTGCTATGCTGGAAGAAATGACTAACGGATTCCCCGGCAGGGGTTAGATGGATTGTTTTGCATCACTTTTTGAAACGCTAATAAAAACGAAAGTATTATAGATAAAGATTTTTTTTTTAATTGAAAGACAAAGGTCGCAATTTTATTTTCAAGTGGTTTTGAATACAATATCTTGAAGGTGATGGCAGCCATTGTCGATACATTGCTGAAGACGATTTTGGAAATTTCTGTGTAGACGTTCCAACATTTCAACGGAGATTTGTTCAATTTCTTAAATAATTTTAGCTCATCAAGATTTGTTGGACGATGTTTGAAAACTTCTGCCTTCAGAAAAAAAATCTCAAGGCGCGAGATCCGACGACCAAGGGATATTAGCCGCCCAGGAAACATTTCTCTCACAAAACCTCCACGGAAACTCGGGCTGTATGAGCCGTGGCAATATCTTGTTGGAACCAAACAACATGAGGCAAATCCATGACATCGACAACTGGCCCAAAAAAGTTTTGATGCGTTTCGTCATACCGCTCAGAATTGACGGAAACATTTTCGTTCTCAAAAAAATAAGGACCACAGATTTCTACTCCTGAAATCGCACACCAGACTGTGACCTCTAGGGTTTTCCTCACACCAATAGCGCATATTTTGTTCACCAAGGGGTGGAAACGGGGATCTTTGTGAAAAATTCTACGCACAGTGCGATCAGAAAGTCCAAGGGCGATTGCATGTTTACGGGCAGAGCGCTATATTGGTGACCTTAAAATCGACTGTCGAATCGCCTCCATATTGTCTGGAGTCCTCACAGTTCGAGCTGGTCCTGGAGACTTCTTTATCACACTTCCCGGTGTTTTGAAAGTTCTCTAGCCAAAGCAAAATTGTTTTCCGATCTGGAAGAGCACCTCTGGGTGGAATTCTGAAGCGAAATCGGATTGCACGCCGTGTCGGAATGCCCGTAAGAGAAGTACGCTTCCACTACAAAAGATTTGTGCTCTTTGGATCGAGGGGTTTGAAAAAATTAAAGAAATTAAACTTAGAGGTGAAGAAATTTTCCACAAAAACGGAAAAATTAAAACCTGTGTTTTCCAAGAGAAAAAAGCTACTGGTTAAAATCTTTTCACAAAATCAGGAAATTCAATTAGTTTTGCATCAAGGGAAACTAGTCCCTTCAACCTTCGATTTTTCGTTGCGATACAGGAGCATTTCAAAAAAGGACATTTCCGCGCTGCACCCTGTATATAGGATGGGCTAGGCTTGTCCCAGGCCCTTTCTCTACAACAATGTACACCAAAACCACACAGTAAAAGGAAATCCAAGAATGTAAATATTCTAGGCCAACAGCAGAGCACCATATTGACAGCGAGCAAGTATGGTTTGCCAACTCTCATTCGTATGCCTCGATTTGGCTGAACCATTGAAGTTTGAAAATAAAAATGACAGGTAATATTTTTTTTTGCATTAGGCGCTTTAACTAATCGCATAAAAGCTATGTCCTTCGCTCATATTTCTCCAAAATTAATTGATTTATAGAAAAGGTTGGTTAATTTGAGGTATCAGGTCAGAACATGTTGTACACTTAGAGGCTTTCCCTACCGAAAAAAGGGCAAAGGAGATTATTCAATAAGGAAAATTCAAGTAATTCCGGTCTGGCCAATCCTCATTTATGCCAAAACAGCCTCCTCAGCTTGAGTATCCCTACTGCTGATGGGCCACATGAGCATATGTTTAGATCAGGATTAAGGGGGACGAGAGGACGTTCTTTACCTGCAGAGGATCTTGTCACTCATTCACGGCTGGTGCCTGTTGTTAATACAACCTGATGGAATTGAATGTTGGTAAATGTGTGCAATCATTACTTACCATAAAACACAAAATACATTGCTTTTTGATTATAAAAATAGGAAACCTTAAACTAAAAAGATAAAACAACTTCACAGCTGGCGTCTGGTGTTAACAGAACCTGATGGAATTGAATGTTGGTAAATGTGTGTAATCATTACTTACCATAAAACACAAAATACATTGCTTTTTGATTATAAAATAGGAAACCTTAAACTAAAAAGATCAAACAACTTCACGGCTGGTGTCTGGTGTTAACAGAACCTGATGGAATTGAATGTTGGTAAATATGTGTAATCATTACTTAGGTACCACAGAACACAAAATCCATTGGTTTTTGATTATAAAATAGGAAATCTTAAACTAAAAAGATCAAACAACATCATAGATCTCGGGGACAATTTCAGAACTGACTTAAAATTTTCAAATCACTATGAAAACATAAAAAACAAAGCTATGAGCATACTGGGTTTCCTGTATCGCCGCACCAAACGATTTCATCAGCCAGGAACGCTCACAGTGCTTTACTACTCTTACGTGAGTTCAATTTTGGACTACAGCAGCCCCTTATGGGCCCCTCACTACAGCGCTGATATAAAGGGACTTGAAGCAAAATTCTCAAGACACTAGTATTTAAACAATGAAAACAAATCATTCCAGGCGGCTTATTTTTAACTTCCCAGGGGAAAAATGAGATTTGACTTTGTCCTCTTACGACTGAGGAAAATAAAAATGTACATCTTTGATGGTTTAGATNACACTTTTTGTCAATTAAAGTCAATTCTGGAGGGTCGAACCTGTATCTCACCATAACCATTCGATTCACCATTCCCCTTTTCCTATCCCTAGAGCTTTTCAAAATTCAAAACAGTTCAACCTTTGTGTAAGAACAAACAATAATACAAATTTTATAACTATTATCAAAGCTAAAGTAACAATTCAGAGTTATAGCCAGCGTCTATGGCACGTTGAATACACCAGTTCTCATCAGATCACTGAAGTTAAGCAACGTCCAGCGAAATTGTTCTATATGGGTGTCCACTTGGGTTCACGGCTCGTGATGCTGGCTATCTTTCCGGCCCAACCCAGACTGGGTGAGGTCAATGTGGTTTGCAAGTTTCCAGCGAATGGAGGGTAAAACCCCAGTCTTGAATGACCAATAGATGTTAAAGAGACGTTAAGTCGAATTAAAAAAAAAAATCAGAAATACCTATTTTTATCTCTAATACGGTAAAGGAAAAATAATAATATTGAATGACATATTTGGTGTAGGACCCAAAGCAATTTTTGATAAAACATTTCAAAGTAAGCAATTAAAAATAGATTAGATGAAGTCAGTATATTTTATATTCGTTTTTAAGCTAAATAAATATAAGTCAATAAATATGAAGATCAAGGTATTCAATTTGCTCAGGGGTATGCGCTAGAATAATAATAAAAGTCATATCTAAAGACTTGATCTGAAAAGAAAAGGAAAAGATCAGGTTTGAAAAAAATATTAGGTACTGTAAATACTTTCAAATACTTATATGGTCTTAATAATTTTGAGGACACCATTGAACATAAAATGGTAAGTAGGTGAAAGTGATACGGATATAATCTAACTACAAAACGGTCAAATTTCAAAGAAAATTCTTCTTCAAACAAAATAAAGCTCTGCAAAATGCAAACACTACACAATAAACCGATAAATACGATATTAAAAAAAACACGGATAAATCGTTGATATTACAACACAAATTATCAAACCAATAAAAGAGTACAACTACGAAACGAAATAATATAGAAACTGTATGATTTGCCAACGCATTTAACAACAGGTAATGCAAGTATAAAATAATAGAAAAATGCAACAAAACTGCAGACTCTGAAGTATTAGATTATCACATAAATGTGAATAACAAATTTAAAAAAATATTAAACTAAAAGAATTAACTGAAAAGATTAAAACTACTAACAAAGTTTAAACTGGAAGGTTTAAATTTGGTGAGCTTTCAGGATATCATCATCAGACCAGGTGTTCACTGTTCACTTCCAGTAGTTTTTGGTGAAGCATTTCAAATTGAAATAAAGTATAGACTTAACTCTTTTCTCTCTTTAGTCTATTCTCGTTTCACTCCAAACGTTTTTGCTTTAAAGGTTCCAAGACATCACCAATTTTTTTAAAAAAACTTTCATTAACTAAATAAATATTAGAAGAATGGCGAATCAATTTACTATTGGAAACAATTAAAACAAATAATAATTCAATTGAAAAACATAAATTATTATTTTCCTTTCTCTCTATCTGAACTCTATTTTTTACTCAAAGCGAGACATTTTTTTACTTCCAAACTCGCAAAGCTTTATAGGAGGTAGGGGGATGAAAATTTCCACTCTCAAAATTTGTTCAAGACATCAAGGAAAATTTGTTTCCTCTTTTGTCTGTCTGTTGCAAAATACAGTTCATCCTATTTTAATCAATTCTATTGGGATTGAACAGAGGGTACGTCATCAGGATTGTCCCATGTGAATTGGACCACTTAGTGTCCTTGATTTACTATTTTGGTCTACGGAATTCCCTCCGGGAACTGTAGCATTTATCCTCCTAGATAACAACAATCACCAGTTTATTCAATCACCATTCAATACAGGCGTAATTAAAAGTTTTTGCTAAATGGTTTGCCAACTCTTGAATTTGATATTTTGTTCAGCAATGTCGTTAAGATATTATAATATAGGTGTAATTAAAAGTCTTTGCTAAATGATTTGCCAACTCTTGAATTTGATATTTTGTTCAGCAATTTCGTTAAGATATTATAATACAGGCGTAATTAAAGTCTGAGCTAAATGATTTGCCAACTCTTGAATTTGATATTTTGTTCACCAATTTTGTTAACATCAGAAATAAATTCGCGTGAAAGCTGTAGAGGTAGGTACAGGCTACATTAAATGTCTGCTTGCCACCGGATTGTGTGCTTCTTCGGAGTCAAGGTATGCTAATTTTGGGGCGGGCGACATGGCGTAGATCTTATATTTTGGATGTGGTTCATAATTCCAGAGCTCTATACTTCAATAATGCCAATAGGAACATTCTGTCTTTAACACTCCATTTTGTCTTGAGCTTGAGTACAAGGAGATTCGTTCTAGTCTGTCAAAAGTGAACAGAAGTATGATCATAATCTGACATCTCAATGATTAATTGATCATTTTTTGAGATCTCCTGTTTAATGATTACAAATCGTGGTTTACAATACTGCTTGATTACAATCTTTTAATGACTCTCAATCGATCTTTAATTGAAATTGATTTCACTTTTACAGCAACATTTCAAATAATGAAGCATTTCTCAAATTGTGAAGGGTTCCGTGCGATCAAATGAAGTGAGGTCTATGTTTTAACTCTAACGATTATATTGGTCCGTTTCGATTTTGATAAAAATTGCTACGAAAATGTAATATTATTATTTCCTCAGGGGGCTAAGTTTCACCTATTGAGTCCTAATTCTTAGGACTTTAAAAAAATCGTAGGAAATTTTAAATGTTCATAGAATTAGGAAATTTCGGCCACATATTGCAAAGTGCATAATTAGCAATCTTAGACAAAGTATTGGCGGTTAGAGCCCACAGTAATCTTCTTCTTTAACTTCACCTTTTCCCAATTCTATTTGGGGTCGGCGTTGCTCTTCTTAATCCTAGGGTAGCAACAACCTTCCTTTCAATGATTATACGGATTGCCCCATTTCTGTTTTTTGCCTACTCTCTTTAGCTCTCTGTACCGTTTTCTAGCACAGTTATTTTGACTATCTTTGTCTAAGATTGCTAATTGTGCACCTTGCTTTTATTTGACAATCTTTGTCTAAGATTACTAATTGTGCACCTTACTTTTATTTGGCAATCTTTGTCTAAGATTGCTAATTGTGCACCTTATTTTTATTTGGCAATTTTTGTCTAAGATTACTAATTGTGCACCTTACTTTTATTTGGTAATCTTTGTCTAAGATTGCTAATTGTGCACCTTACTTTTATTTGGCAATCTTTGTCTAAAATGCACCTTGCTTTTATTTACTCAAATCTGAACTTTCTAACACAAATGAATTCCGCTAGCACTTTCAAATAAGATTTCCCGATCCGACGAAAATAAAAACATGAGCAAAAAATATTTCCTATAGCAATAACAGTATCAAGTCACCAAAACTTTAAATAAATCTGGTCAGCGCGTTTGGTTAGCTTTGAGAACTACCCTGGATTTACTGACGAGGAAGCTATGAATAATAAAAAATCATAAGTACTCGTATGGTAATAAGAATTCATGTATTTGAATATTATAAGCACTGCAGGCAGGCTCTCCATTATACAATTGTTGCATCCATGCATTGAACGTAATGTATTGTACTTGTATATAACGAGTGATTACGAAGGAGTAACTACTCTGTGTAGGTAAATATTATTACCTTAATCCTATTTTTCCCACGAACTGCTGCTCGCTGCTCCTTCCCTTTTCATAACATTTTGCCGACAGCTGTTCTTTAAAAACGTAATATCAAAAGTACGAGTTACATAATGTTGATGCGTGTTTTGAAATGCATTATGTATGTCTTTTGCGACGATCTTTTCCCCGTGAAAATACTCATTTTAACCACACTTGAAATTTGATGGTTTCCAAGGGTCAAATGTCGATAACATATTAAAAATTAATAGGTGTATGCATATGGTGGTAATTTAATGAAATCAATATTTTCTGTCACCTGGAATTTTTGTGTCGAGGGTCGGCGGTTAGAGTTCACAATTATGACGGACTTTTCGACTTTCGACGGAATTTTGTTATTTCTCTCATTGTGATAATGTTTGTTAGGTTAACACAAATACATTTCGTTATTATTAATTTGGGGAATTTGTTTAGAAGAACAATTTTGTTTGTTCAACGTATGGTTCAAATATGATTTTAATGGAGATTTATAATGTTCAAATGCGATTTTTTTTTCTTGTTCGATTATTATTGAAAATGAAAATAATAAACCGAAAATTGTACATTTGAAAGACGACCCTTCCGTTCGCAAGTATTTTCGCTCATTGCAAATCGATTCATACAACAAGAACAAAATATATTCACAATAAACAAAATGTAAGAATCTTTCTTCTCACCATCAACCCAGATGGACACCATCTCGTTAGGATGTCATCATCAAGAAACTGACAATCTCAATTATGATATATTAGGGAAGTACGAAGTACTACTCGTAAGAATTAAGGCAAACAAATAATATCCTATTTAGCAGCGTTATATTAGGTGATTATGAAGTAATTTCTATTGAAACTGAGATTGTTTCAGAATAGACCAAGTAGGTAAGTAAGAAGATCTTCCGCTGAATTTGTTTTCAAAAGCTGTGCATATCTAAAATAAGCCTTTACTGGAATGTTGTTGAATAATACATAGTAGACATAAAACAACTTATATAAAACATGTTAACTAATGTAAGAGATGTATAATAAACATACGAGTATATTTCTTTTTCCATCTTCTTCTGCTGTATTTCCTCCACCTATTGCAAAACTCCAAATCAGCATTATTTGTGAGGCATTATATATATATATACAGGGTGTCCATAAAGTTTCACCCCACCCCCCGTATCTTGAGAATGGATGAAAATATAAGAAAACGTATCCCTTAGATTTTAGGGAAATTAATTGTAGACTAAAAATTTTTTGTCCTCGGCCAGCCGTTTGTTTAGACTGGGCAAAGACTGGCTTCAAAATCTTAAATGAGAAGGTATATCAAATGACACCTTGTTTTAAAGATCTCGTTAATACAAATTCATTACAGAAAACCAGAGCTCTCTAGGATCTACCGTTCACAAATTACAGGGTGGAACATGTGACCCATTCCCTTTACGGCCGCACCGAAATGGTAGGTAAAAATGCCTTTTTACCTACCATTTCGGTGCGGCCGCAAAGGGAATGGGTCATATGTTCCACCCTGTAATTCGTGAACGGTAGGTCCTAGAGAGCTCTGGTTTTCTATAATGAATTTGTGTTAACGAGACCTTTAAAACAAGGTGTCACTTAATATACCTTCTCATTTAAGATTTTGAATCCAGCCGGCGCCCAGCCTAAACGGCTGGCCGAGGCCGAAAATTTTTTAGTCTAAAATTAATCCCCCTAAAATCTAAGGGATCCGTGTTTTTGCGTTTTCTTATATTTTCAGCCATTCTCGAGATACGGGGGTGGGGTGAGACTTTATGGACACCCTATATATATATATTTCTTAACTCTATCTTTCTTACTTTTTCTTTCTTCATTCATATCCAATTATATACATTCCCTAATCTGTTCCACTCTTTCCTATCCCATACCTTTTCCTAATTTATTTTTAATTTACCCTGTGTTGTATTTTGATGAATTTTTGGATTGCTAAAAGAAAATTCCCATAAATTATAATTAAGGCAGACATCTAGTTTAATATCCCAATAAAGGCACCTCCATCAAACCATCTGAATTAATCGTGCCAAATTTTGAACCCAAATTTTGTGCTTATATTTGTGCTTGTATTACCATCGTAGCATTATGCAGCATTATCGTAAACCATGAGTTAAAAGAACCTACTTATTCTTTCATGTGTTAAAATAAATTCACTGTGTTGTGGGCGGTATCCGTGAAATTAAATTTATGTTCAAGTTTTCCTGTTATGATTTCAAAAACAATGCATCATACTTTTAATGTTGAAGTATTGATGAGATTGTTGACTTGCTTTGTTAATTGTTAATAGTATTCTTAACGATGTTCTGACACCTTTTTTCCTTCAGGCGCTTTAACCGCTGTGTTAAAACTGGTCGTTTGCGACGACAACTCCTTATTACATCTCATTGAAACAATCAAGGGATTTCAGAAATACAAGCAGAAAGTCAACACGCTCGGCAAAGTCAGACAAGGCCGGAGGACAGGGAAGGGAAGAAATCGAAGCATGAAGAGGACAAAAGAGAAAGTGGCAACACTGTGCAGCTCACGACAACGGCAAGAGCGATACACTTTTAAAGAGAAAGCTGTGATCGAAGGATGAAGAGGTCAAAAGAGAATGTGGCAACACTGAGCAGCTCACGACAACGGCAAGAGCGATACACTTTTAAAGAGAAAGCTGTGATCGAAGCATGAAGAGGTCAAAAGAGAATGTGGCAACACTGAGCAGCTCAAGACAACGACAAGAGGGTTGTGGCGCTCTTTTAAAGAGAAAGCTGTGGGTCATTCCCTTGGAACAAATCTTCAGCCCGGACAAGGCCACTTTTTCTATTCGAGTACTCATGATACTTGAGGGTTAGTTTTCAATCGTTGGTTAAATTCTTTTCAACAAAAATTATGAAATTTTATATTACTAGACATTGCCCTTACCTCAGAGCCATGACCCATCTGTTCGATATAAATTTGCAGATAATGACATATCTCGGATCTCATGGCGATCTATAAAAGATTTCATGTGGATCCATTATAAAAGAAGAATAAACCATCACACCAAACAAAGAACACATTTCTACAGTTTCTGTAATGGCATGGCTTAGATCCAAGATATCATAACTCTTAATTATGATAATAAGAGTACATTATGGCCAAGAATGACCATGTAGCCCTTAAATTTTGGAGCGGCTGACAATCTGACAATGCATATTAATATTATGCATGGAAACATTCTATTTTAATTTCTTTTTTTGGGGGGGGAGGGAGGTTAGTTTTTGTGTGCGAATTCAGTTCGGGTTTCATATTGGAGAAAGCTTTTACTTTCGAATTTTCTACTAGGTTTTGCTGTGTTTACGGGTACCTCAGCCTCGCAAAGACAAATTAATAGCAATGGTTATTACGGCAAGTGCTGGGATCAATAGAGGTAAATGTTATGTAATGGCTATTGGAATGATTGTAGATTATACCTTATAAAATTGTGACATAATAACAAAAAGAAATATACATAATTACATTTCCACATTATAATCCTTTTTGCAATAATTTGAATTTTTAGACAATGTCAACATAACACAACATGATGACAACATGACAGGAGTTTGAAATCAATAATTGATTTAAATTGTATGATTTTAAAATGATTGCCATTCTAGAAATGTATTGGAAAAGAGGGGATTAATGATAAATGGAAAGGAATTAGTCGTCAGTAGGAAGGAAGGGATAAAAAAGGCACGATGAAAAGGACAAACTAACTGCTCCTTTTCATTTCCTTTTTGTGAAAGAAAGATAGCTCGAGGATAAATCATACACAGTGTGTATGATTTATGCTCGTTGCTACAATGTATGTACATAGGGCCGTCGTACCCAAGATTTTTTTTTTNAGCCAAGCCAGGACTAACACCTGAATCATGGAAGGTGATGTTGTTTTTGTTGTTGTTGCTGCTGTTGTTGTTTTTGGTGTTGTTGCTGCTGTTGTTAATGTTATTGTTTTTGTTGTTGCTGCTGCCGTTGCTGTTTTTTTTTAATATTATAGGTCACGTAGAGTATTTTCATTGAACAAAAAAACGATTGAAATTTCGGGAGGGTCTGGACCTCCCCCTGGGTACGACCTTGTATACACATGTTCTTTGAGTAAAATAAAAACGACTATATTGTCGTTAAATATGTATTCAAACGATTACCCGACAGAAAGACACATCCTCAAAGTTACGACTGTTTAAACATTCTAAAAAACAATGTATATTATAGTTTAAATGAAAATCTGCCTGTGTCAATTATTATACGTTGGACACAATGATTCCCGTGAGATTACTGAATTTAAGACACGTCAAACGAGGTTTTCCTCCCCATCCCAAAAAATGAAATATAGTGGCACGAATATAACAATAATTTTAGAATATAATATATAAGAGGTATTCCAAAATCATCTGTACGAGTATGCTGATCCGGGAAAGTTTTATAATAAAGACTCAGTTGTTTTACTTGGTGAGTGTCCACGTAGAAACACCTACCTAGGCTGATTAAGGTTAATTTATATCTGGTTTGTAAGTTTCTAGTATAAACCCTGTCCCGAATGACCATAGATATTAACTATGGTCACTCGTTGACTCACAGCTTTCTTTTTGCAAAATCTCTCCCCGACCGAATGTCAATATTTGACATTATAATGTACTGGTACGAATAACGTTACAATTACTTGTTTTTTATAACATTCAATTTTCCCCCAGTTCTTAAAAAGTGTGTGCTTTGTTGACAACTTCTTTAAAAATCCACTCAAATCTTAATAGCGTTCAGAAATACTCGTATTGGTTGCAATTGGAGCAATTTGGAGAATATTTATCTTTTCTCACTTTGCCTTTAAAACATTTTGTATTCAATAAACGTCACCGGTCTGTTACGACCTGTATGTTTATATTCATTTTCTTCTATCAAAAATTCATTACAAAATTTCAGAATTACTTTTTGAAGTACAAATGTTAACCCTTAAGGCTCAAATGAGATATTAAAGCTATTCCTGTAATTCTCGGAGTACGAGAATTATAAATACGCTGACAAACCGTGTGCCGAGGTACTAAGAAAGTGATAGTAAAACACAATAATTGAGAATTTATTATATTTCCCGCGTGTGGGACAAATAGATAAAAACACAAAAAGAATGCCTTTTATTGTCAATTCATTTTTAGGTATGATTCCGTTGCAATGTAAAAGCCTTCATCCTCCCCACCCGCTCCAATAAAATAAATAAATGGAAAGGATTATTGAAAACTGATAGTGCGATATGCGATATACGTATTACACATCCTAAAATGTATTTCCAATAACTCATGTGATAGCTCAATCAGAAATAAATTTTGTTCAGACCATTTTTATCTAACCAGCAGGTTTCTCTTTGCTTTAGAGGCATGGCTTTTCTGACACTTTTTATCTAACCAGCAGGTTTCTCTTCGCTTTAGAGGCATGGCTTTTCTGACCATTTTTATCTAACCAGCAGGTTTCTCTTCGCTTTAGAGGCATGGCTTTTCTGACCCTTTTTATCTAACCAGCAGGTTTCTCTTCGCTTTAGAGGCATGGCTTTTCTAACCCTTTTTATCTAACCAGCAGGTTTCTCTTCGCTTTAGAGGCATGGCTTTTCTGACCCTTTTTATCTAACCAGCAGGTTTCTCTTCGCTTTAGAGGCGTTGCTTTTCTGACCCTTTTTATCTAACCAGCAGGTTTCTCTTCGCTTTAGAGGCATGGCTTTTCTGACCCTTTTTATCTAACCAGCAGGTTTCTCTTCGCTTTAGAGGCATAGCTTTTCTGACCCTTTTTATCTAACCAGCAGGTTTCTCTTCGCTTTATAGGCATGGCTTTTCTGACCCTTTTTATCTAACCAGCAGGTTTCTCTTCGCTTTAGAGGCTTGGCTTTTCTATGTGTTTAATATTTCCTTTTTAATTTGAATTTAGCCCTCTGTCATTCGAAATATTGTTCATTTATCCGATTGCAATAAAGGAGATTCCACTTGGTGAAAGTGTAAGTGATTTTAATAACATCTGTCAAATTTTTCTCCGTGCTCAGACAGTCACATTTCAGTGAAGATCACGATACGGCGCGGCGACGGAGAGCACTGTCTCTGACACTTTCACAGTCAAAAACACTTTCACTGTGTAATGAGAATGATCCTTTAAACTTTAGTGAAGTCTTTCCTGCGCGTCAAGGGAGTTTTTTTTTTTTTAAGAAAAACACATAGGACGTTTATACAGCTGATGCCCAAACTTCGCAAATGTCTTTTACCGATGGTATGAAATTCCCTTTAGTCAAAATATTTTTCTATAGTCAATTTTTCTTATTATTTATTTATTTGGCTTAACGTCTCTTTAACATATATTGGTCATAATGTATTTTATATGTTTCATTTTCTCCAATCCCTGTTTCTAACTCGTAACTCAGGAATGAATTTTGCAAACTATGTCCTAAATTAAGGACTAAACGGCCACCTAAAACTTTCTCGTTTTGAGAGGACAAAATTTAAGATATCGGACCATGACTCTTAGCGCATTTGGTCAATAAATGAGATATTCGGCCGTAACTTGAAAACGGTTTGACATTTTTTATTTATAATTTTTCTGTGGTTCTAGGCCACGATTTTGTGGGGTTCATTACCACATCAAAGTTTCGGCTAATGTGTGGGCGGTGGTATTGAAATCCCTACCACATATAGCTACTTCAATGATTAATGTATCCATTGGTTTTGATGTTGCCTCATTTCAGTGATCATCCACACATGCTCCGAAAATTCCTTTTCACCGTATATATACTAATTTGGCTTCCAGATAATAACGGGAGAGCTGCGATGAGTTAATTTGGTTGGGTAGCTCAGTGTATGGTCATTGGCTAAGAACTTGTACAGACCATCCTTCGGTACGGATGTACCATATTTCTGTATCACTTTCTCCTCACATCCTTTTCATTATAATGAATGTATAAAGTAAACGTCCGTCCGTCAGTTGCTTGTCATAACGAAGATCCTTCTATTGTAAGAGATGAAGATAACAATCAGATATTTCGCCAATTTTGTTTATTTTTTATTTCACAATATTTTATTTGCGATCAAATAGCGTGAATAACTATTTTGCAAAAAAATATATATATATTTTATCGATTTGATCTGAGATCCACTTAAATTAATTAATGATGGCTTAAGTATGCTAAGGTTGTATGTAACGCTACAGTCGTTAGGAGTTGTTTTACCATGACACGAAGTATTGCTTAATGGAATAAAAAACCCGGACAATTTCTGGGGTTTTTCCTCTGCATCGATATCTCAAAAGCAAAAATCGTTGCTTCCAACTGAAATTTACAACGATTTCAATATCACTTTGCTACATAACATTTATCTTGTGATGCTATCACTTGTCACTTTTACCATAGTACATCCAAAGATGACCAGACCAATTAGCGTTTCTTGGTGCAAACTGAAAACAGGATTAACAATAAAAATCTAATTGAATCATTCAAAACTTACGCAATGTAGGTTTGCAACGGATTTGGTGTTTTAGTCTGAAATCAGAAAGAAAAGAGGTTGAGTCAAAACAAGGATCCATCATGAAATGAAAACGAGACAAATACTGCAGAAATAATTGAAATACAGTTACATAATAATAAGATGTATATAGTTGGAATTACTAGATTTGAGGAACATTAATATAAACACAGGCAGGACCGAGCCATCAGAGAAATCCGGGCCCGACTGGAATCACACATCCCTGTTATCATACAAGACCCCACAGGAGAAATACGCTTTTGTTTGGAAATTATAATGTGAAGGAAGAGAGTTTTGCAAACAAAACTCATGTGTTCGCCGTCATATTCTGATATTATGCAATATGCGATGTACCTTATGCAACTATTCACTCTAATAGCATAATCATCTCCAACCATATAAGTATTCATTGAGAACAAGACTCATGTGTTCGCCCTCCCAACTGGCTAAAACAAATTTTCTACAAATCAATATAAAAGAACCAAACACAAAAATAATCGGTACGGCTTCTACCCATCTCTATTCCGGACGACACTGATGGTTATGAACTATGGCGAAAGAGGTTCAGAAGGAGGGGAACTTCCTGGTAATTCCTCCCCCTCCGCCAGCGACCGTCAATCGCCGAGTTCGTCTGTCTTGTGAACTCTCCGATTATAATTTATTTTTGGCGCCCCAAGTAGCCCGTTTTGGCGCCCCAGAAACCTCGCGCCTGGGGCATCCGCCCCGTTTGCCCCCCTAGATATGCTCCTACTCTTAGGGATTAAGGCCATGCGCCTGTCACAGGTATTTATCTCACGGCGGTTTATCAAACTATATCTTCACTTCACTAAAAATTAAATAGATGTTAAATTGAGCTAACTAGTTTCATGTTCTCTTGAACACATCATCACATCTATTTAATTTTTAGTCAAGTGAAGATATAGTACTGTTAACCTTCAATATGGTTTTACTTGACATAGTATCCCAATTTAACGAATTGTGTTATTAAACATTCCGGTCCTCTATTTTTAACTCTATTTTAAGTAAAATGCTTTTCTGGTGCTGTCACTCACTGCCTCATGCCCTAAAACGCTTGCTCTGAGAGTTATGGGTGCGAAAGTCAAAGCACACGGATTTTTGTGAAAAGGCGTAACTGGTAAAAACAGTTCGGATGTTCTGGAAATAGAGTTGTTCCACTGAACACTTTTGATAATGAATGACTGCTTTAAATTATGAATATCTAAAATTTTCATCCCGACTTGGATTTAGTCAACACACCATATGACCATAGTAGAACTGTCCCCTTTACATTCAGCCTTATGTTTAAAATAATAAAACAGGCAGTTGATTCAGCCAAGCTTATACCTGAGTCCCAACTATGTGTTAAAAAAAAAAAAAAAAAAAAACTCACAAAAAAAAATATATTTATTTAGTATTATGTACCAGTGGTTCTGAGACCTCATCATTTTGGCCGCGGGTAAACAATATGGCTAAAAAACCAATCAGCCAATTCTATAAATATAATAAAACTGTCCATACCAATTTTTTTCAAATTAGGATAAGGCGTTCAAGAGAAAAAATGTCTTGATAAAACTAGACCTTTCTTCACTCGAACAATTATAGATGTGGAAGTGTGCCAGGCATCAACACATAAATCAAGCTTTCTTTTTTTCTCATCCACAACGGTCATTATTATGAGGCGCCTCGTGAAGCGGCCGAATGTATTTGTAAAATGATGTGGTTAATTATTTATTGAGGAAAAAACAAAGAATATTAATTGAGGAAGTACTTTGACCGATCAATTTTATTTTTGTTTATAAAACCAAAAAAAAATCTAAAAAAAAACCTTTGCATTATAATTTTTTTTTCAAATTGTTGTTTTTATCTCATCATCTAGGTACCTATCCGATTATCAAATATGCAAAAAAAGTCACTTCACATATTTTTCTCGCGGCTGTGGAGAGACCTGAAAAGTGCACTTTGTGACGTGAAGTAATATATCACTTGTGCAACGCTCATTGTATTTGACTTGGCTGGCGGAACGTTGCCGCGCTCCTCAATGGGAGCCAACCTGATGTACAAACCACGAAACGTCAATTCATAAATTCTAAAAAGTCCTATGAAACAACATCATTCATGGACAATTCCTATTCAGAAAGCGCATGAATGTTTTCGACTGAAATTATTTAGTTCACCACCATCTAAAAACTCCGCGCTAAGATTATTTTTAGTATTTCGTTTTCCTGTGTTAATTACGGATCAAAAAATAACGTCGAAGTTTGATTTTTCTAAAAAAAAAAAAGAAATACTTTCTGCCGGTAAGTAAATTTTATCGTAATTATTATTTTCTAAAAAATGCCTTCTCTTTCATTAATTCATAACAAAAAATAATGAAAAAATGATTAATTATTTTACTGACCCGCTCAGGTGAATCAAAAGGAACACAAATGAATTAATAGGTAACCAAAGATTGGGATTTAAGGCATTTCTTTGAATAACTTAGACATATTTATGTGCCTTGTTATTGTGATTTATTATTTTGATTTTATTCAATGAAAATAAAATAAGTACCTAGAATACGAAAATTGAATAAAAAGTCGTTTGTCCTGCGTCTGATATCTTAAACTAGCTGTTTTCCCGTGCTTCGCTACGGTAACAAAATTCAACAACTCAATTTTAGATTTTTGGTGGAACCGACCCCCAGAGTGAACACGGCTGCTATTTAGAAAATTCAATAATTTACTCAAAGATATTATTTTTTGCACTGCGGAACACCTTCGTATAAAATTTCAGCTTTCTCGCTTATCCCGAAGTGATACTTCTTAACTATGGGTTTTTGGTGGAACCGACCCCGAGAGTGAGCACCGCTCTTAGTTAGAAAATTCAATATTTTATTTAAGGGTATGACTTTTTGTACTTCGGCACACCTTTGTATCAAATTTTAGCTTTCTCGCTCATCCCGAAGTGGTACTTCTTAATTCCGATTTTTGGTGAAAATTTTTGGTGGTGAAAACCGTCCATAAATCGGATAGAAATCGGAAATTTTCAAATTTTATATTTTTAAGGGGTCCTTATATACTATTTTGGGGGGGTCTATTCTCGGTCATTTTTCGTTATCTCTTTTAGTTTGCCCAGAAAAAAAGGCCAAAAGACCCGCTTTTTGGCGGTAACTTGCTCCCACTTGAACTTTAGATTTTTTCCTTTCTTATTACGCACCTACATAATAAAAGGAACCTGTGTGCCAAGTTTCAATTCTCGTGGAGCTACGTTGATTATCAGTCAGTCAGTATACCAACTGGGCTTTTCGTTTTATAAGTATAGATAGATAGATAATAATGAGGTTCCTTTTGAGTTGTAGTTAGTCCTTGATGTTTTGTGTTATATCGGTAAATAACGAACTGGTCGGATTGACTAAATAGTGAAAAATACCTCAATTAAAATTTTATAATAAACGCTGTATCATGTTACAATTTTGGTGTCTACTACATACCACAATCATCATCAAATTACTTGCATTTTTTCAAATTTATCTCAATACGAGTATATAGCTACTCTTAGTCCTCATGAGGCTCAGTAAAATATATTTTACGTTTCAAGTTTCCTGCCAATCAAAAATACAATAAAAAATTGTCCGTTCACCGTTGGGCCGTGAAACATTTACTTTAGAACTTTCTAGAAGATTTTAAAAAGTTTTTTTTTTTAAAAAAAAAAAGTAATTTGCCTATCTGCTACATGGGAAGCATTAAATATTGACATAGGAAATTGACATAATTCGAAAATATTATGATTGATATTGACATTGACTTCTTCGGAACAAAATGATGGCTCAATAATTTAGGCTATATGTACATAAAGGAGGTGTCGATAAATGCAAATTGTTATCTTCTTGCCCACGCTTGTTATGTTATTCAAATTGGGTGTTGATTTATGTGGAATGTTTTCCAATAAATTTTGTTTAATTTTTCTCATAGTCTAATAATCATTTCAACATGCTAATTGTGGTCTTTGTTTCCAAAAACACGACAGGTCTGGCAATTATATTTTTATGTCTTTAGCGATGGTGTTAAATGTTGACTCGTTGAATAATGAACCTCTGGGATCCACCACAATACAAACATACAGAGGATATCAATATTCAATGTTTAGCGATGGTGTTAATTGTTGATTCATTCAATAATGAACCTCTGGGATCCACCACAATAAAAACATACAGAGGATATCAATATTCAATGTTTAGCGATGGTGTTAATTGTTGATTCGTTCAATACTGACCCTCTGGGATCCACCACAATAAAAACATGCAGAGGATATCAATATTCAATGTTTAGCGATGGTGTTAATTGTTGATTCATTCAATAATGAACCTCTGGGATCAGCCACAATAAAAACATACAGAGGATATCAATATTCAATGTTTAGCAATGGTGTTAATTGTTGATTCGTTCAATAATGAATCTCTGGGATCCACCACAATAAAAACATACAGAGGGTATTAATATTCAATATTTAGCGATGGTCTTAATTGTTGATTCATTCAATAATGAACCTCTGGGATCTACCACAATACAAACATACAAAGGGTATCAATATTCAATGTTTAGCGATGGTGTTAAATCCACAATAAAAACATACGGAGGGTATCAATATTCAATGTTTAGCGATGGTCTTAATTGTTGATTCATTCAATAATGAACCTCTGGGATCCACCACAATAAAAACATACAGAGGGTATCAATATTCAATGTTTAGCGATGGTGTTAATTGTTGATTCGTTCAATAATGAACTTCTGGAATCCACCACAATAAAAAGATACAGGTATCAATATAGGTATTCAAAAAGTTAAACACCTAGTGGTCGATGCTAAAATGAATCAACTGATAAATCCGCCTGCATTATTACGACTTGACATACGACTGAAATGAATGATTTTTGTTATACAGATCCTGTTATTTTTTGGCTCAATATTTGGTATGGACATACATCCATACCAAATATTAAGTAGTTCACTTGGTATCAAGTAGTAAAAGTATTTCATTGGTATTTCATCTCAACCAGATAATGTTTCACTTCGACCCGTCACAATTATTTCATAAACTTTCAACCTAACTCTTATGTCATACATGTCTAGGTAAAAGTTGATCGAATTTACGAGAAATGCATTCTTTGAAGAAAAAAAATTGGCGATTGTTTATAGGTTTAACGAAAGAATCGACATTAAAGGTCGACATGCCATGTTTCCCTTGATTATATAATATTATGGTGAGAATATTCAGGATATTTCTATTGTATCATAGGGACCTGCTAGTTGTCTGTTCTACTCAAAATGATGAGTCATTTTGAGGTGAGCCCTGTATACTGGAAAAACAGGAAAAGTGTTTCAGTGATGTGGTATGATTTGCTGCATATGCACCCGTTGAACAATTAAAAGAAATAGCCCACATCGCAGAATTTTTTTGAAGAGGTTCTGTTGTTTGCTGCCAAAGTTTTGAATTGTCATTACACATCTAATCTTGGAGACTAATAATTGTCATGGAACCCCAGAACCATTACGTCAGTTTTGCAGAGTTGGTTTCTGTATTATTTTTCAGATCAGCTCAGGTGGACTTGGATCGTGAAAAATTTCGTAATCTCAAGTATATGAGAATCATAACTGGTTTGAAAGAAATTACGTCTTATTATTATATATTTTATACAAAATAGTTTTGCTATTAAGCAATTCCCCAATATACCACAGTTGGTTTAGTGAGAGCATTTGTCTATTTGGTTTTGCTATTAAACAATTCCCATCTCCCATCAGTGTGAAGGCGAGTAATTTGTTCATAAATTAAATAAATTTTTGTCGATAAAAAATTTGACAAGAGTAAAGTTAGACATACCAAATTTAATTAAAATATTGGTGATAAGCTATCTTAAAGGTTTCCTATCCGCACTACCACCAATAAAACCCTATTTAAGTCTCTCAGCTGGGAATTTTACATCAAACCTTTCCATTGAATTAAAATGTTATGGTTGGCAAAAAGCCAGAAAGCCCCTTTTCTCTTATTTTTCCATTCTCTTGAGTAAAAGAGAGGATTCCAAAATGACCCGAACCTGAAGAAAGAACAAAATAGAAATCCGAGAGAAAGTAAACATGTCTTTATTATAGAAGAAGGACACTGAAGACATTTTGTCCATCTGAGTGGGGGCGGCGCTGTGAATGCGATGGTGTTAAGTTATAAAGCTTAAATTGATGGAAGCAGCATACAACAACTTCCCTGAAACTGGGACCGTTATACACGTTATACAGGATGTAAAAAATCAAAATTTGACCCCCAAAGTCCTGATTATTTTTTCGAAAAAATGATAAAGAAATTTTAGCCCTAATTTCATTTGGATTTTCGTTATAACAAAAATATTTGTACCATTCCATTTAAATTTCTCGGGAAATCGACACTTTTTGTCAAAAAAGTCATCTCCGAGGTTCGAATCTGTAACTTCCCATAACCATTCGGTTGATCATTTCCCCTTTCTGCCTTGGTAGCTCAGTGGTCAAGCGCTCGCCTGATAATCAGGAGGTCGCGGGTTCGAACCCCAGCCAAGATAGGATTTTATCTTCTCAATTTAGATCGCGAGATATAACACTTCGAAAATTGTAAATTTTTTCGAAAAATCAAAAAATTTCACTTTGAGCCACATTTTGAGCTAAATATCTGCTCCAATGGTCATCCTAGGGGGAAGTCATGGGATGGGAATTTGTAGTCTATTTAGTTATCTTGTCATTTAACTTATTTAGAGCTTCAGTCTCTTACATCTGGCTATCACTATTAATTAATAGGAAACCAAAATAATCTGAAATAATTGAGGGGAGGGGAGCAGGCTATTGCTACGCCAATATGCGTTGAGCAGTTTACAGCAGTTGAGTACAATAATTAAGCAGATAATAGAACCCGAAACGGACAATAAGTAGTTTATTTGGCCTATGTGTTACGGTAAAAGTAGATATTTGGGGATTGTATACAATCACCGGTAATTGTATACAATCCCCAAAGTCACTTGGTGAATGTAGGAAATTACTCTCTATTTCCTACTTTTACCGGTAATTGTATACAATCGCCAGAGGTGCTTGGTGAAAGTAGGAAATGGAATGAAAAGAAGAAATAAAAACAATAAATTCAAATAGTTTTTCAAGAAGCAAGAAGTGTAATTTTTTTTTATTTTTTTTTAAACCTGAATTAGAAACAAGAGGCTTTTATTTATTACTTTTTAACCTGAATGTTGTAGAATAATAAGACGGAACTCAAAAAAAGGTCTCCAACATCATTTTATGCTAATGTTACGGTAAAAGTAGATAATTGGAAATTATTCTCAAGAATGGTGCAAGAGTTCAATCGAGGCATGGCCGATCAAAACGTTTCCTAACCTTTCTGAAAAAAAAAAAAATTCTGGTAAAATAAGATAATCGCCCCGATTATCTTATTTTTTTTTT
>CM022878.1:20908036-20926110 GCA_012654025.1 Pachypsylla venusta | reverse complement strand
CTTCATTATGCAGGGACACGTTTTTAAAAAAATCATTTTTGCTTAGTATGCTGCTGCAGAAATAGGTTGGTATATTTAAAACTATAAAGTTACGTTCTATTCAGATTAGAGTTTGCTTTTTCAAGGTGTTTTTCTATCTGAGTAAACTAGATGATTTCAGACTGAAAAATTTGCCAACTAAGTCAGCATAGTGTCCTCACCATTACTTTTCATTCGATGATTTGTTTTGAAATTTAAGGGTAGGTCTGAAAATGATGCCATATCAATTTTATTGAACTAGAACTTTTTTGAAAGACTCAATTTGTCCAATTTGGTCAAAATTTGGACGATAAATGCATGAGACATTTCTGTGGTGAAGGTGAACTGAAAATTTCGGTTATATGTAGAATTATATACTTGAGTTTTTATCGTCCATATAAAATAACTAGTGGATCATTATGATCAGGTGTTCACGTTAGTGTTGTAGTAGTAGTTTGGGGGGGCCCCCGGAGGGGAGGGCCCCCAAATTTTTCAAAATCGAAAAGCCCTTAACATCACATATCAAAATTTACGTTTCTATAACAAACCGCTAAAAAGAGAAAAATCATTTTCAAAAAACAAAATATTGTGCCCCCTGGGTATACCCTAAACATGTATACCAAATTTCGTCAAAATCGAATGAGAATTGTGGCTTGTATCGCGTAACATACATACACATATACAAGTGCATTTTGGGATGTACCTATATGGGAGTCAAAAGTGGATTCCTATAAAACAAGTTTGCTGAAATGGAAACTTTAATTCTCAATCAAACAAATCGATGATACACCAAACGCTAAATTGTTTTTACGAAGCGAAGGGCATAAAGTTTTTCCCTTAAGATATAAAACCTAATTAATTGTGTATTAGATAATTATAGGTATAATAGGTACCTACTTAAAAAGTACGACTATTCCTATATCTTCATATTATCTTTATTTAATAAAAGCAATGGAAAAAAAAACTTCCCAGGACATCAAAAGAAGACTGAAATCATTTATTTTATTTTTTTCAATTCCAGGTTTTTGTTATTTCATTTGGGTTTTCAAATGCAAAATATGAAAATAAAATAAATATCTCGCAGCTAAAACGAGCTTTTGTTGTATTGCCATTTTTTCTTTCATTATATGCTTTGTATAAAAATATTTTTAAATTTCAAAAGAATACAAAGTGGAGAAGCTGGGTGTATTTTGAATATTAATAATGTTAATTAAATTAGAAATACACAACCGATTGTCATTTTACAAGTGTGGATACTTATAATAATATAATCAAGTTCAATGCAAAGCCCAGTTGGTAAAGGATAACTAAACCTACAGACTAGCAATGTGCAGCACAGTTTTCTTTTTGTATGTAGGTAATTAATGAGGAAGGAATAAATCGAAAGTTCAACTTGAAGCAAGTAATCGCCAAAAAGTGTCTTCTGGATAGAAAAAAAATCCGATAATAGAACCCCCCCCCCCAAAAAAAAAACATACTTAAAATATCAGCCATGAGATATCAGCCGTGATAGAATTTCCTACATGTACAAAGAAATAAAGACTGATTTATTTTGGCCAAAAGGAATTCTACAGCCACGGGAAGACTCATCTGAAAGGCATTAGCCAAAGTTAATATATGTAAAGGTTTATAGTTAAAGTACCTATCAAAGATGACCCAAATATTCATGCTCCATTCACACCAAAATAATCTTCTTCAGAATCTTCAGACAGAATCCGATTTTTGGTTTATTATTGTCAATATAATGAACCTTTGGAATCGTCACGAAAAAAATACCCCCTCAAAATTTGATATTTACGTTTCATGGTACGGGAAATCCAAAGTGATGCACTTTTAGCACTTAGTGTCAACCTTTTGGTAGATAGGTCCCATCTGGGCTCTTGGGGGAGTATTTTTTTACTCAGTAATATAATAAACATGTGTCACTTTGGCAGACCAAATGTCAATGTGTGGAGACACCATCAGACAGAACCGCTCTATCAGTTTCTCATTGATGTGTCCGTAATCCTAATTTTGGCTTTTGGCAAGGTACTTTCAGGCGAAATCCAAAATTCATATAGTGAATCCACCCCCACCCTATTCAGCCTCAATTCATAACAACAATATTCCAACCCCTGGATTCTGCTAAAAGAAGTATAATAATCTGTTCTGATAGATTGTGTATGCGTGTGGTGATCTGGCATCTGGATGAATAAATTTTGTGTAAACATTAACATAATTCTCAACACAAGCTAATTATTTCATTATTTCCAAGTATTCGAAATTTGAAGACGCATAATAAGGCACAGAGCACAACTTGAATAACAAGCTAATTTTCAAAGTGTTTTACAAAGTGAAAACTTCAGATAGCTCTAAATCCCAGGCATAATATTACAGCTCGCTCAAATTTAATTAGAACTAATTTTGGTTTATTATATTCCCGAAACTTTTGGGTGCAATCAAAGGCACCGGTTTTTGCCGCTATTTAGGGTTTTCGGTATTGCTCTCTAAAAAGAGAATGGTAAGAGATTTAAAATTTGGTACATATGTCAAATCTAGGGTCCAGTTACGCCCCAGAGTAATTTTTTTGGGGGGGGCCATTTTTTTAAGCCAGTATTTTTATGGTGTATTTGTTAGGCTCAAACCGCATCGAAACATTTTACGGCTATGCCTCCATTCAAAATAACTTACCTTAAAGGTAAAAGGAAAATTTCTATTTAAAGTCAACCTGGAGTCATTGAAACATTTTTTAATCAATGACCCATTTTGAGGGTAGGGGCTGACATATACTTTAGTGTCAATGATATCCAAAAACTAAGAGTTTTGGCGTATCATAAAACGTATTTTTTTTTCTTTACCGCAATGAAGGATCATTATAAACCGCACTGTCCATCTGGTGAAACTGATCCAAAGAATAAAAAACTCAATTTTTGATAGAAACTTTAGCAGAAAATGACGACACCCAGAATATTTGAGTCTCCGTATCTCAGTTTCCAATCTTTATCCCCGAGCCCCGAGTAAGAATTGCCTTACTCTACAACAATTAGAAAGTTTTTACCTCTTAACGCCCAAGAGATATTAGACTGCTAGGCGAACAGAAAGACAACGTACAAGCAGTGCTGACTTTAATAGTTTTATGAACGCAATAAATGTTCATACCGAGTTTCATCAACTTCGGCCTATGCACTCGAAAGTTATCATGGAACGAATAGAAAGAAAAACAGACGTTTCAAAAAATCGTAGAGTTAAAACTACAGCACAGTTCACTCGGTCAACTATGATTAATAATAGGAAGGTTTCCTTTGAGCACAGAAAAATACGACGAAAAAATAAGATTATAAAAGTCCTTAAAATCTTAAAACCAAAAATAAATGTCAGAAAGACATGCGTCACTAAATACTGAAATTAAGTCCATTTCTATAGAGATTTTATAAAATTACAGAGAAAGGGGGAAACCGACCTAATAGCATTTCTATTGTCGTGTTTGGTGTGGATCTTGAACGTCGCCATTTTATGTAATCTATGAATACTATACCAAACTTGATTGATTTTGCATTTTGAAGTGTGTCCCATAACCATAATCTATTTGTAAATTCCTGAGATCTATAGTTTCGAAGCTTTCTATCGTATTTGCCATAGTTTTGTTATTTTCTTCAAAACTTTAGAATACAGATTACACTAAGTGTATTGAACATCATCAGAAATAACTATTAAATTCTCGTTAACACTAAAGGGTTTTAAAAACAACCTTTTGGGCGGGGCATTTCAATATGAATCAAACATTTATTTGTTCCACATGAATTTTAGTCATTAGAGTATAAATGTTCACAATCTAAACACTTACTATCTTACGGTTCATTTACACACTGTACATTCTTTTATACGGGTACCACGATACTGCCTTTATAATAGCAAAACATTGCTGGGCTTGTAAAATTAATTGTTGTATATTGAGAAAGCTTAGTTGATGATAAAATACAGATGGAGTCGTGTTAATATACATCAGCGGAAAAAATATCAACATTTTTGGGGGGTGGGAGTCCTGATACCAATAATTGGTTTAAAGAATAATCAACATGGATTAAATTATAAGTAAATGTGAATAAAACTACTATTATTATAAGTAAAACGAAATCTATATACAAAACTTGCTGTGTACCCGAACTTTGTTTCGAGAAGATGAGAGAACATGGGGAGTAGTAACGTGTTGGGTTCCAAAAAATTTTTTGGAACCTAACTCAATACTGCTCCCAACACGTCGTACTTAACAAACTTGGAGTTCAATTCTATTAAATTATAGATAAAAACCTATTCGCAGACCTACCAAATGTTCATACAAAATTTCATTAAAATCGGTTAAGCCGTTTTTTTGGAATAGTATGGTAACAAACACTGTGAGACGAGAATTTTAAATATTAGATTTGATAGAAATCAGATAATGTGGTAGTCCAGGATATAGGAGCAATGAAATTGTTATTATGTTATTAGTAGACATCTGGAGAAGGGTTATTTGTTGAACTCCTGCAGGATATAGGAACAATTTCTAAAAGGCGATTTTTTAAGTACAACCTAAAATATTTGTAAATCATGTTTTTATTTGTATTATTTATTTTGTTATAGATTATAGATTTTAATAGCCTTATACAAAATTTTATTCCCCAAAAATCGATAATTTGGAGTGTATTAAAACTTTTGCGTTCCTCGTGTTGTACGGGTGTGCCATTGTTGGAAAAAGATGTTTTTCAATTATTAATAATGATCCTTGGCAGGCCAAACGTAGCAAGCATTTCCGACCCGAGTACCCGACTATTTTTTAAGGGTACCGGACATTTTCTGGTCTATCAAAATCAAAGAAGTGTCGATTTTCCTAGAAAACATGAAAATAATTTGACTTTTAGAATATTTATAAAGTTTCGAAACTATTAATTTAAAAATTCAATGAATTATTAAATTTGACTTGTCATTTTGTACGAAGCTTTAAAGGATATATTTTGTACGAAGCTTTAAAGGATATATTTTGTTTGAAAAGTTGAAAGCCCACAGGAAATGAATCTCTGTCATCAGGGATACCTACACCTTATAACAAACTTCTTGTTTTATTTGTTTTGCTCTCTAGGATGCAGGTATACATATAGTGGAAGTATACATATAGTTGTTTAGATTAGCTGTTTAACTTTTTCACTTTTTTTTTAAAAAAAAAAATTTGGGAACGAAAGTAAAAATTGAAAATAGAATGTTTTTCCTGTTAAGAGTAATANAAAAATTCTTTGAGATCCACCTTTTTGTCTTCGCGGCATGACTACGTATATTCACTGTGGAAACATTATACATGTACAGGCCTGACGAGAGGGGGGGGGGATGGGGGGGAATCCTCACAAGCCCGGGATTTTCTAAGAGGCCCGGTGATAAAATTATGATAATGAAATTTTTCTAGTTTTTTTCTGAATAATAAATAAATCAACTTAAAAGTTTTGAAAAAAATTCAAACACACAAAATAAGAAGTTTAGCGATAGTGGGCTAATATGGGTCAATGGCTATTGCAGGACATTGATTTTAAAATATGGTGCGACATTTCAGCTTGTACAGCAATCATAAATATTGGTATATTTCGTTTACGACATTTGAAAATCGAATTATGAGTTGCCAAGAAGAAGCGTACACGCCTTTTTACATCAACTAAGTGAATTGCCTATACTTTTACTATTATTACTGTCCATACGGTGATTTTAGAATAAGAATAATAGAAGGGCCCGTAAATTTTTCCCCCGGCCCGGTTTTTCTGTTTACGGCCCTGTACATGTACAATGTTACATAATTTCAGACGTCACAGATGTTCAAAAGATAGAGGGGGGGGGGCATGACTTCGGAGACAACATGTAAAGATAGAATCGTCCAAAATTGTGTCCAATAGAGAAGACTGATTTGTACCCAAAGACTCTCGTTGTTCGTTGCCTACAAACGCTGTAGAGTAAATCTACTACATCCGGCTGCCATTGGAAACGATGAAGACAAACAAACTAATCCAACGGACCTCAGTTTAACAACAACAATAAATATTCAAAACCTTAGAAACAAATTGGAGATATGGGATCATGGAATGTCCAAAGTATGAATGAAGCAGGCAAGACGAAAAACATCATAGAAGAAATAAAGCGACTTGGTAGAAGCATTTGTAGATGCAAAGTTATCGGCCAATGCAGCATTGATGATCATACAGTGTTTTATTCCCGAATATAGACAACAATCAAATGTTGCAGCAGTTATGGTGAATAAAAATTTAGTTACAAAATTTCTCGAACATCTTCAGAGTTATGATAATCAAGATCAATGTCGTTCCTTGTAAACTTAATGTGATGCAAATATATGTGACAGCATGTTTAACATCTACCCTGTATTGTTTCCAACCCAACTTAACAACTTTGTCAGACAAAATCTGAAAAAAATATTTTCGAATAAAAATAAAATAAAAACAACCTTCTGTATATAATATTCTAATGAATTCTTTCAGTAAATAAAGTTGAAGGACGTTGCGGGGCGAAGCCACGGAGTGGAGCGGTCGAGGGGAAATTTATTTCGTATTGTTGTTGCCATATACAACAAGTAATATTATTTTATGGGAAGATAGTTGCAAAACTGGGACGACGATGTTACATGATAGCAATAAAGACATGGATATGTAACAAGCAGAACATGTTATACTCGTACACTAGACACTGTTCTTTATGACGGGCTGTAGAAATGTTGACGTATATTCACTGTGGAAATATTATACAGGTACAATGTTGCATTCTTATTTCACACGTCACATCACAGGATCCTTATTTTTATTGCATATTAAACCATCGCAGGAATAAACAACATTTTTTAAAAGAGCATTTTTAAGGAGCATTTACACTAGGCCGTGACAGTGCCGTGACCCACAAGTGATCCGCCCGGCAAAACTAAAAATATTCTTCCTTGCAATTGAAGGAATATATTCATACAAGAGCGGCACGAAACAGTGTACACTGCTTAGTTTGAATGCTCGGGAACCTACTCATAAAACGCAAATAATATTTTTTTAAAATAATTTGAACCAAGCGTCTATGGCACGTTGAATACACCAGTTCCCGTTAGATCACTGAAGTTAAGCAACGTCCAGCGAGTGTCCACCTGGGTGAGATCAATGTGGGTAGCTGGTTTGCAAGTTTCCAGCGAATGGAGGGTGAAACCCCCGTTTTGAATGACCAATATTAGGTGTTAAAGAGACGTCAAGCCAAATAATAAATAAATAAAAAAATTGAACATAATTGACCAAACAAAGTGAGGTTTAGTTTTAACATCGCGATCTTTCTTTCAACTTCTGTTTGTCTGTTCGTTCCACAAAAACTCTAGAACGCTAGAACAATTTGTTCGTTTTTGATGAAATTTGGCATTTGGAATAAGCTGATAGGGTCCCTCTCCTATTGGAGGTTCATGGCGAAATTTGAATTAATATTTGAATGTGAAAATCGTGGTGTTAAGAATAGACCTCACCTTAGTGTATTCACTTTGACAGTATATTGAACAAAAAAAAGGCCTAATTTTCTGCACGATTACAATACTTTATCTTCTATAGGAAGAGAAAGTAAAAAGTGCTTAAATTTTCACCGAAGAAAATATATTGATGTGAATTTGCATGACGCAATATTCACAACACATAAATGTAGGTACACCTAATAGTAGATATACAGGATGTTTAGTTAGAAATGGGACCCTGGAATATGGTGGGTAGCTGAGAAAAAATGGAACTTTTTTTACGAAATTCGTTAGTGAAGTGGAGAAGGTATTTTTGGACAACTTTCAACGTTGCTTGGTGGTTTCTGTGTGACCGAACAAAAAAAAATGGATGGAAACTAAATCCTAGTTTTTGATGGAGGTGATTTAAAATATGCGGCATGAAAATATAAAAAAATCAATTTTTTTTGTACGAGTATGTTCTCAAATGTGATTCGATATATGAAAAGTTTGTCCTCTTCTAAGACTTTCTGTGTAAAAAGATTTTGAAAAATCGAACACAAAATTTAATTCCCATGTTAAGAGGGAACCACGGAAATGGTCCGATTACGATAAAATTTTAGAAATAAGTTCAAATTTCGAAAAAAAGAGCGTGAACCAAAATAGCAGCCTGGAAGGCTGCCTAAAAAAGCCTAAAAAATGTTCGATTAAATACTTTTATTTTTACCACAATTTCTTTTATGCAGCTGATTCCAGCGAAACCAAAAACATAAGGGCGAATAAATAAGGGGTTTCATAAAGCTGTTCCAAGCATTAAATCAAGCTCATCAGAAGCTGGGCTTCAAATGGTAGGAAAAAGATAAATTCTTTTCTATGAATCAGATCTTGAGCTGTCCTTTTGTTCTACTCCCCAGCGAAGAATGTTTCTTTTGAATTCCTTCACACAAGAAGTAAATTGAAAGTAAATTCCGCTCCAATAAAAGTTTGTAACATTAAGAGAAGGGGAAATGATAATAATACTGAGGAATTATAAATCTATGAAAACAAAATCGAGAAATGTATTCAGAAATAAAAATATCTTTAGTCAGATGGGTTGATTGATTGACGGAGTCGAATGCAATCTGATTTAAGTCGATTTTCTTTCGAGAATGTCAATTCGCATGAAAAATATTCAGGTGTGGGCGTGTAGAATGAAGTCGTCATCGGAAATTTTGATTAGTTTTGTGAAAACCTTGAAATCGGGAGTATAAGAGGTCTATTTTTTAACATATTTCTTTTTTTTTAACGCTGAAACCATCGTCGCATCTGTTTTCCAAATCTATGGGATCGATCTACTCAGGGGCGTACACAGGATTTTTTTTCGGGGGGGGGCTGGCTGGGCAAAATGTATACCATAACAGCATCGTGACGTTGAACCCATCTATGATCATACCCCGTTGAATACACCAGTTCCCGTCTGATCACTGAAGTTAAGCAAGGTCGGGCGTGGTCAGTACTTGGATGGGTAACCGCCTGGGAACACCACGCATCGTTGGCTTCTTTTTTCGGCCCAACCCAGGCTGGGTGAACTCATTGTCAATTTGCAAGTTTCCAGCGAATGGACGGTACAACCCACGTCTTTTAAATTTATAATTAAATTAAAGATTTAAAGTTGTTGATGATTTCAAATGGTGTTAGATGGGTACAGTGTGACACTTTGGAAAATGACATACCAGGCCAAATTTTGTCAGTTCTATTGTTAATTTATTTCTCCCTTATGTGGAACTGCTATTTCACTCGTGCTTCGATACGATTCTTATAGGACAGAAGAAAGTGGGATGGGGGTGGGTGAGGAATACCATGGATTCATATCCACTCCTTAATACATTGTTGCCTATATGAGCCTTAAATGTTGCCCCATGGGACTTAAAGGCATGGCCGCTCTAGACAGTTAGTATTTTAAATTTATATTTAGTTAGTATTTTAAATTTATATTTTTCCTTATCTCGGTTTCGAACTCGTAACTCTGGGCTGTGTATTGGAACACACAGATTTTTCTTATTCTGAAATTGGAAGAAAATTCTAAATGCAAGTTAAAGCTATGTGCACCAAGTTTCACTATCTCCGCGTTGATGTGTTCTCCCTCGCATGAACTTTTCTTAATATATTAGAAAACTTATCTAAGTATGTGTACATTGTTGAAAACTAAAGCAAACATACTAAATTTTCAGATTAAAATTCTGGGAAGTAAAGTCTTAAGATTGAGACTCAAATAATATGGCTCCAAAGAAATAGATATAATTGATAGGTATTAAGAAAGCAAGGTAAAATACTCTGCCCGAGCCGTCGAGTTTTACGCTTGAAGTCATATGAACTCACACCTAATAACAAGTTTCTAACTTTTATGTATTTTGAATGTGGTACTCATAACATCTAAATTAGCTGGAAATGAACGAAAGGATTCTATCTTGAGAGACAAAATCACAATTAAATCAGTACATATTGGGATTATTGAGAAGAATGAAATAGAGACAATGTGATGGCCTGAAAACCAGTGAGCAAAGAAAAACGAGATTAGACGGACATAATACACACATATACAGTATGTCGTGATGGAGGCCCTGCAACTTTTGAATGGCTTGGTATTTTTACTTTCTTTTCCATAGAAGATAAAGTATTGTATTCGTGCAGAAATTTTAGAGATATTTTGGCTGAAAAAAATTTTCATTCGATTGGTGATAGTAAATTTCAGGTTCGATATACTGAAATGGCATTTTTTAAACAATAGTTTTCTCAAGAATTTTTAATGGAATGGTATCTACCAATTTTATTATTTATACCACTATCTATTCATCATCACACTTATGAGATAGTCACTCAAAAATTTTCAAAATCTGGTTGAGTGTCTTTATACCACAATTAAGATATTAAGATATTTTTTTTTTATTTGGCTTAACGTCTCTGTAACTTCTATTGGTCATTCCAGACGGGGATTTTACCCTCCATTCGCTGGAAACTTGCAAACCAGCTATCCACATTGACCTCACCCAGCCTAGGTTGGGCCGGAAAAAAGAGCCAACGATACGTGGTGTTCCCGAGCGGTCACCCATCCAAGTACTGACCACGCACGACGTTGCTTAACTTCAGTGATCTGACGGGAACTGGTGTATTCAACGTGGTATGATCGTTGGCTCGCAATCTGGTGTGAACATCAGACGACTTTCCGTAACTATAAAAAAAAAAAAATCGAGACGTGTACAATACGCATAAAATTGAAAAAGGAAAAAAACAAGTCTTTAGCTCTTACCGTTTTCTTTTAATGCTACACTGGTGAAAACCGCTAAAAACGGCAAAAACCCGCCAAGAGTAGAATCGATTTCAATCAAATGTATCGGTTTGCATTCCATGCATAAAATTGATATAAATAGGCACTAAAATTCAAGCTCTGGCACTTACGTTCTCCTTTTAGGCAGGAACCGACAAAAAGCGGCCGAAAACCGTTAAAAACCACCAATGGGATCACGCTGCAACCAATGGTGTCTATAAGTTCATAAGTTTTATATTTTATTGAAGATAACAATTTATAAATACAGAGGTCCTTAACCTAAGCTAAACAAGAATAAAAGCCCTAGCTTCTAAGAAAAGGTGGTTAATAATGTAAAGTTACAAGAGATAATACTCGTAATCCCCCCCAAAAAGACACTTCGCGGTAAAAAGTTCCCACCAAGTCATTAGTCACAAAAAGCACTGAAATCGAAACAGTGCCTCTCATTGGTATATCTTTTTTCTCCCCTTTTAAACCTTCATTTTTTATAGTTTAATTTAACTATTTTTAAAAAGCTGACAAATTACTCCCCTTTTAAATCTTCGTTTTTTATAGTTTAATTTAACTATTTTTAAAAAGCTGACAAATTTCACCTTAACGGCTTTTATACGCAACTTTTCTCATTTTGCAAACTTTCACACCTTTGGCGGTGTGCCTTCTTAACAACTCTAACTCATTAAGGAGGCACACCGCCAGAGGTGTGAAAGTGGCACAAATAGACTTAATTTGTTTTTCTCTTCTAATGACATGAAACCATTAGCAGAGAAGTACGACAGATCTATGCACACGGCAATGCGCCAGGCCAAGTTCCAGCGTAACGCACGCAGTTTGCATATTACACAAAATATTTCGCAATGTTTTACCTCTACCCCCTTATATAACTGTTCTATTTTATGATAATGTTTTTGTAATTTGAAACAGAAGTTACTTACTGTCACAAAATGACTGCCTGAATGTTTCAAACCAAGACTAAAACAGAAGCTGAAATAGAGGTTTTCTGAATCATCAAAATTAATGAGCAATACCGTTGTAGGGCTGGGTGATTGATTAGCCTTGGTGTATAAGTAAAGGAAAAAATAAAAAAGTACACTTTTTCCCCCATTAGCCCCCCCCCCCGCGGGGAGGTAGAGGGAGGGAAAGAGAAACATTGTGTACTGCATATTTATTTTCCAAGAGCCTGGTGGACTAAAGAAAATAATTCGGATTAAGACATGATGTTGAATAGGGAAATAAAAGAAAAACAGCAGCTAATCCATCCTGTGAAACTCGAAACTTCAACTTTAATCTTTTTCCTCGTTGTCATGCTGTTATTTTTCAATAGCAAACTTTTTTCTCTCTCCTCAATTAACGAAATTGTTTTATCGTATTACCTTCACTACTACTTTATATAAAATCTCAAATTACTAAAATGTAATTAGTCACCTTCCATTGCCCCGCTCGAATCCTGTTCCAACTACTTCGTTGTATTTCTCAGCTAATAGTTATCATTAAACCACTGAACTTTTTCCAAGCTAATTAGACAAAATAGAAGGAAAAGTTTTAATCCAATCAGGTGATGGTCTCCTTCTTTCCTTTGGTTTATCTAAAAACACAAAATAACCTCTACAGACCTTGAGAGAATAGAAAAGTACCTTTATATGCTGTGTCTTAAGACATATATCATAGAGATAGACATAAATATATTTACAATCTCTCTCACCATAGACAGCAGCAGAGGCCAAATTGTTACTTTAAAATTTATGTACAGCACTTGTAGAGAGATAGATATGTTTATGTTATTATTGTAGAAGGAATGCTAAGGTTTCCGTGTTTACTCTTCGAGTACCTGAGGATATCCTACTGACAAATGGTGACAATATACAGCACTGTAGTATCATGAGGTTCTTCTCCTTCTTTGTTATATTAGAACCACCATTTCTTATTCCATATTGCTGTTTTACGAGTATTTTTATACGCAACTAAGTATACGCTCATCACAGCCAGTAAAGTTAAATTTACAATTATTTGCCATGTACAACATAACATGAAAAGTCAAATCAGAGAGAAAAAGTTTAGAGATGAATGAGAGAGGGTGAAGTTGTATATAATCTCATTTCCTAACTTTGAATATAAGAGGGAAGAATTTTTGATCAAAGTAACAGAAATTGAATGCAGAATTTCAACTTAAAGGGTGACAAAGTATCAGTAATTGAATGCAGAATTATATTTGTATTGATATAAAATGAGAGATATATTTATATATCAGATGAATAATTAATCTTATGAAATTATTAGCAATAAACATGTTTTCCAAAAAACAACCCCAGCAAGAGAAAAAAAATGATCTCGTAAAAGGGAAGTTAGGCCCACTTGTAATTTGTAATGCAGAAAAATTATCATTGAAAAAGGCCAAGTTCCAACCACCCTTCCAAAAAAAATTCCCGATAAACGTTATGATATCTATGTATTTCTACAAATCAATAAGTTCCCTTTTTATTGCATGTAAAAATCCAAATTTATGCAGACTAGCTGTTTCGCCCGTGCTTCGCTACGATTCTTATATTGCTAGTCTTGTTTTTCAAGGACAATGGAAATTGGGGGTTGGGTATTGGTTTGTGCCCAGCCTGTATATTGCAACCTTTAAAAACCAACATTTAAACGTTTTGCCAGGCGCCTTAGAGGCACGGCCAATACGACCATTCTGACTATTAGTATTTCCTAAATTTTATTTTACCCGTTCCCGTTTTCGAACCTGTAACTCTGGAATGGCTGACCATACCTTTGCAGAAAAAAACCTAAAATAAGGACTAAATGGTCACCTAAAACTTTCTCGCTTTGAGTTGATATGTTGCCGCGACAAATTTTAAGATATCGGACCGTAACTGTCCGAAAACGGTTTGACATATTTTAGTTCTGATAATTTTCCTGGGGTCGTAGATCATGTTTTTTTTTTGGTGGGGGGGCAATCCCNGTCCATTCCCATCATTTTTTTTGTATTTTTCCCTTTACTTGGATGCCAATTGCTAACTTCATGCAAAATTTAAGCGCTTTACATATAGTGCTTGAAACTTTTAAGTATCCAAGTGCAAACTTTGAAATTTTCTATCTCCTGCTCGGGTTAATATGATCTTTTGAAGTTTATCCTGTAGTATATTGTACTATATCAATGATCAATCCCTTGTAGAACCGGATATCTGATTGTGTGCAAAACCCGGTGAATGGCTTCGTGTAAAGATATACTGGTGTTTTCTGGAACATGGTCTGGCGCACTGCGGTGCGCTCAGATAACCAAATAATAATTTCGGGAAATCCATCTTCTATATCAAACGGCGAAATTCTCATATTTCATTGAAAGTTTTCAAAGCATTTGGGATTAAAATATTAGCAATACAATATAAGTTTCATCCGCTTACACTTCTCATTTTTTTTTTTTTTTTTTACCAGAGAATGAACATTTCTAGTGTTGTATCTATGTTGATTAGTCGGCAGGCGTGTTTTATACTTGTGGATCACGCAACAAAAACACATATCCAATACTAGTTGTCCATAAAAGGTGAGAATTCCTTTCTTCTTTAAAAAGTACCCGACACGATTCAACATCATCAAGACCATACACAGCACGGAGAGCTCGTATTTGAAGAATAAAGACCTCTTTTGAAAGTGAAGATAAACCCCAGAACGCGATACCGTAGCTCATGAGCGAGTAAAAGTACGAAAAATAAGCAGTTCGAGCGGAATCTTCCCCAAGATGACTTCTAATTGATTTGATTGCAAATAGAGAAGAGTCTAGGCGAGATACTAGATTGTCAATATGAATTTTCCATTTCAAGTTACACCAAAGATGGACACCAAGAAATTTGATTTTGGGCATATGTCTGAGATAGTTTCTGGCCAAAAAACAAAACAAAAAAAACAACAACAACAACATATAATTTGAGGGCGAGGCCATGTGAGGCCGTCAACTTGGAATTTCGGTTTTCCTTAAAATTTGAGAAACGCTTAAGTTATTGCGATCAAACTTTTGTGAGATGCTATACGTCTGACCTTGAACTGCTTTTGATCAGTTTCAGTCACATATTTTGTGGGCGTTGCAATGTGAGGCCGCCCTCTTGGAATTTCGCTTTTCCTCAATATTTTAAGAACTGCTTAAGTTATTGCGATCAAACTTTTGTGAGATGCTATACGTCTCACCTTAAACGGCATTTAAGTTATATATTTTGTGAGCTATAGGCATCATAATAACGCTACTAAGATTACTGCACAGAATATAATTCTATACATATATTTATATGTATTTATCTATGTCAAAGGAAAAAGTAGGACTTCCTTCAATTCTCTCTCCCTCTCTCATCCTTTAGAATGTCATGTCTTTGCAAATAGATAGCAAATAATGTTTCTTATGTAAAAGTATTAGGTAAGAAATACAAAATCCAAAAATTTAATGCAATTTAGTTTAAAACTTTTGCAATTGCAAGCTACATTTCATCAACTTGAATACACATTACAACGCTTCCCGTAAAATCACTGAAATATTATTTTTATATAAATAATATCATATGATTTTGCAATTTACATGGTGGTAGTTTTTAGACCCTATATGACCGGGAATCGTTTCCGCATCGTTTTGTTATTAGATCTTCTTTTGATGACTGGATTGCGTTTTCTCCATTTTGGTGCTTGATGCTGTTCGCTTCGAAGACTTCGCCCGAGTGGTGCACGGTGAAATGAATCTGTGTGGTCTATATCCTATGGATACAGGATATAGATTATTTCGGAATACAAAAAACTCTTGGAAGATTAATGAAGAAAATTTTCAAAATTTTGAGAATCTTCAAAAAAAATTATTATATTATTATTAATTCTGTACTACAAGAAATATTCGACTTTTTATCTTTGGTAGTAGGATGTGCGTAACCGTCAAGATCGTTGCCAGTTACATAAAAAAATCGGGGGAGGGTATTTTTTATAGCAAATTAGTTTTCGTATTATCATAAGGTGATGCTATTTTGAAAACTAATTTTGATCATTTTACAAAAAAAGGGGGGACTTTTTATGGCTAGGGGCGCTTGTCAGGACTTAGAATGGACCTGCTTAAGATACTCGTCCAGCATTTATAAGGGTGCCCGAAGACAGCCGTATACTTACTGATCTTATAACATAGCACATATCTTCTGATGTATTCAAGAAAAAACATATTAGACAGGTTCTTATAAAATTCTGCAAATTGCACAATCTGCGCGCTCCCATATGGACATGTGTATTTGTTTTCCCTTGCATAAAGGCCATGATGTATGCTATGCGATGAGATAAGTTGGTATTTGGCTGTCTGCGGTCACCCTAATGATTATTTAGGAAAAGGATCATGCTCCATTGCTCACAACTTACATGGCGATCCAAGGCCAGTCTGCCGAATTAATTGTAAAAAACTGAACTTTGCTTCCTTGATTGAAAAATATGTTAATTAATTTTATTATATCTGCACTAAAAACTTTATAATATTAAGCGATTGGATTGTGTCCTAAATTTGCTCCTAAAGAAAGCGTCAGATGATTTAAAGCAGCAGCACTCTTTAGAATACATTTTTACTTTCCTTATCCTATGAAAAGGAAAGTATTGTAATGGGCTGAAGTTTTCGATGTCGAGTTTTCAATGCAAAAACACGTTTTGGGGTCCCCTGAGCCCAAATGTCGAGTTTCAACTATTGGTCCATGTGTATGTGTGTCTGTATGTCCGCCTGTCTGTCAGTGAACAAGATATCTCAAGAACGGCAAGTGCTAAAGAATGTATGTCAGTTTTATGCCATGAACGGCAAAATAAGCTTTTGGTGGAAATCGAATACACCGTTGGCGGTTTTATGCCGCTTTTTATCATTTTTCGCATATCCTGCTTAAAATGAGAACGGTAATAGCTAGAACTTTAAAATTGGTGTCTAATATTCACATCAATTTCATACAAGAAATTAAAAAATACAACTTAGGTTGAAGTGTAATATACCAAGAAGTGTACTTAGCGGTTGAAGGCCGCCTTTTAGCGGTTTCGCCTAAAACCAGAATGGAAAGAGCTAGAAATTGAAATTTGGTGCCAATTCATATCAATTTCATATAAGAAATGGAAAAATACAACTTAGGTTGAAGTGTAATATATCAAGAAGTTTATAATATCAAGAAGCCAAAACGTGTTTTGGCATTGAAAACTCGATATCGAAAATTTCAGCCCATTAAAATTCTTTTTCTTTTTTACAGATAAGGAAAGTCGTGTGATGTTCACACCAGATTTTTTGTATTGATAGTTCTTCTGGTGAAAATTTTCATTTCACATTAATTAAAGGTAACAATAATTACATTGAGAATAACATTTCTTAACTTTTAATTTATTTGAATGAAAATAATTAAGTTGATATGCTTTCAGATTTAAGGATTTTTTTTTGTTGAGGAGCTTCCAGAGCGTTGCCGACTTATTACAGTTGGGGTTTGACCAACCAACCCTGTACAAAAAAATACCTAGTCGCATCTACGTTTGTGAGAAGAAAACAAAAAGTAGTTGTGTATGAAAGGCAAGAAAAGTTTATGTGAAAGAGAATGTGAAAATGAAAAGATTAACAGAAAGCGAAGGGAGAAGTAAAGTACCTATAACATCAAACAACTTGGCGATATGAACATTAAATGCTGAGCTCTCTCCTCTGTTACTTGGATCGATTTAGAAAATTTCACATGACTTAAACAGAAAACCGTGTTATGTCTAATTGGAAGTATCTAATTTACCAAGTCTAAGGCTGTGATACCACTGGACGTTACATTGTTGCTAAGCAATAGGTATGTTTTATTATAAACTGCCTGAGTACACGAACATCTGACTCTTACATTAATAATCATATCACCGAGATACAACCGTTTAAACGCGAGCTGTGCATATGCACACATTACTATCTAGAACTAGAACATGGGGAGTAGTAACGAGTTGTTAAGCTGCGTAAAACGTTTTGGTGTAAATATAAGGCTGGAAGTGATCAGAGCATACGTATAGAATGCGACAAAAGTTTGGTCATTATAACTTAAATGGTTCACAAAATATTGAAGAAAAGCAAAATTCGAAGAGGGCAGACTTACATGGCGCCGCTCACAAACTCACAAAATATATATTTCAAAGTGATCAAAAGCCGTCAAGGTCAGACGTATATAGCGTCTAACAAAAGTTTGGTCGCAATAACAAAAGCGGTTCACAAAATACGATTATTATTATTATACATGCATAAACGGGAAATACCCTTTAATTACAGTATCCCTAATCTTAATACTATAAGCCTTAATAGTTAATTAT
>CM022878.1:20774396-20866244 GCA_012654025.1 Pachypsylla venusta | reverse complement strand
CCCCCGTGGCTCCAAATATTTTCAAAATTCAAAAATGACCCAAAATTTTGACAATATGGCCCAAAAGCAATATGGCCGAATATATTTGATCTTTATTTTGGCTTTTAGCTTCCCGTCAAACGATTTTTTGAGACAAAATATGTCTAAAATTTCTGCACGAATACAATACTTTATCTTCTATGGAAGAGAAAGTAAAAAAAAAACAGTTTTTATAATATATTATATCTATTGAAATTATATATATAAGCAGAATAATTTAAGAAGCAAAATTAAAATTTCTATCTATCTGCTTTGCTACCTTTGATACAAACAAGATTTGAAAGCTTTCAGTTTAATTTAAATTAAAACAAAAATCTATTAAATTTGTATTCAGACTTTTTAATATGTTAGGTAATGTCGGGTAAGTGGACAAACGTTCTTTTGATAAACTAATTATCGGTTGAAGTACATCAAGAATTCATGATATTTGCATTGCTATCATTTACTTCATTGTTATAATAAGGGTTACCGCACATTTAGGGCTTCCAATCCCGCAAATGCGGGATCCCGCGTTTTTGGCGGGATTTGCAATCTGCGGGATCCGCAAACTCCAATCCCGCAACATTTTTTTTTTTTTTTTAAACATGATCTTAGGTACCTATTGTGAAGGAATACATAAAAAGAGGAAGTGAAAATCGGTATTTTATCATTTTTACTTTCCTTAACCTATGAAAAAGGAAAGTATTAACGGGCTGAAATTTTCGATGTCGAGTTTTCAATGCCAAACACATTTTGGGGTCCCCAGAGCAAAATTTTCCCAGTTTCAGCCATTGGTCCGTGGGTGTGTCTGTCTGTAAACAAAATATTTCAAGAACGGCAAGTGCTAGAGACTTAAAATTTTGTATGTATGTCAGTTTTTTGCCATGAACGGCAAAATAAGCTTTTGCTGGAAATCGAATGTACCGTTGGCGGTTTTATGCCGTTTTTTAATGGGTTTCGCAAATCCTGCTTAAAAATGTTAACGGTAATAGCTAGAACTTTAAACTTGGTGCCTATTCATATCAATTTCATACAAGAAATTGAAAAATACAACTTAGGTTGAATTGCCATATATTGTTGGCCGCTAATTAGAGACTGAAGGCCATTTTTGGAGGTTCCGCCTAAAACCAGAATGGAAAAAGCAAGAACTTGAACTTTGGTGCCAATTCATATCAATTTCATATAAGAAATTGAAAAATACAACTTATATAATAATATTTCCGCTCTGGTGACTTCAAAACGTGTTTTGGCATCGAAAATTTCACCCCATTACAATATTTTTTCTTTTTTTATATAGATAAGGAAAGTCGTGAGATGTTCACACCAGATTTTTATAAACACAACACTTGGTTAATTGTAGTCAAAGATTAGGCAAATCGCAAATATATGTAAAAGAAGTTAGCGTAGATGGTGCATGTATGAGGATATACCTACCTACTGAGAACTTTCCTCCTTATAGTATTAAATAATGCGGATCCCGCGGGATTAAGCTTAAATCCCGCATGAGGGATTCAAAATCAATCCCGCATGCGGGATTGGAAGTCCTACGCACATTACAAACTTGGACTTGATCAATAATGGATAATGGACATTAAATCAATATAGCTATAGTGTGTATGATCGGGCGATTAAAGATCGCAGTGTGCGGTAAATAATTTAGTTTAAATTTTTTTTGACGATATTGGTCTTGACTCTACTCTTGTAAACTTCTATCAGCAAAATATCTCCAGTAGCACTATTTTCCAGGCATTACCTGTTGCTATCCGTATCCGTCCGTCAGTGTCTGAACAAAATGTGCTCAAGAAACTAAATGCTATGAACTTAAAATTTCATATATATGTCAAACTAACTGTTTTCCCGTGCTTCGCTACGATTACGAAATTAACAATTTCGAGATCACAAAAGCTTCTCAATTTTCGATTTTTGGTGGAACCGATCCCCAGAGTGAACACGGCTCCTATTTAGAAAATTCAATATTTACTCAAGGATATTACTTATTGCACTGCGGAGCACCTTCGTATTAAATTTCAGTTTTCTCGCTCATCCCGAAGTGATACTTCTTAATTAATGGTTTTTGGTGGAACTGACCCCAGAGTGAGCACCGCTTCTATTTAGAAAATTCAATATTTTATTCAAGAATATATGAGTTTTTGTACTGCGGAACACCTTTGTATCGAATTTCAGCTTTCTCGCTCATCCCGAAGTGGTACTTCTCAATTCCGATTTTTTGATGGTGAAAACCGTCCATAAATCGGGGAGAAACCGGAAAATTCTAATTTTATATTTTTTATGGGGTCCTTATATACTACTGGGGGGGGTCCATTTCGTCATTTTTCGTTATCTTCTTTAGTTTGCCCTGAAAAAAATTGCAAAAATACTGCTAAAAAGCGTCATTTTTGGCGGTAACTTGCTCCCACTTGAACTTTTCCTTTCTTATTACGCACCTACATACTAAAAGGAACCTGTGTGCCAAATTTCAAATCTCTAAGTTTATCCATCGTGGAGCTACGTTGATTATCAGTCAGACAGTACGTCAGTCAGTATACCAACTGGGCTTTGCATTTTATAAGTACAGATAGATATAAGATTTATGCAATCACGAAGCCTATTGGTTTTTAGCGGTTTTCATTCATCTTGCCTAAAAAGGGAACGCGATTAGAGCTAGAGTTTGAAATTTGATGCCTGTTCTTATCAAAAAATTAAATGCACAGCGACACTTTTGGATGAAGTCTAATTTACCGTTGGCGGTTTTTGTCGCTTTTTAGCGGTTAGCAATAAATTTTAAAAAGGTTGTGTTTTCAAAGCATATCATCAGTTTGTGACCTTCACACAGAAGATGATAAATTATTTATTGCGAGTGACATTGTAAGCTTGTTCTGCCCTTTCTCCCATACTAATATTCAGTAGTATTGAATACACATCATGCAACATTCAAAAAATAGCATTGTCCCTGTTGTATGTTGGGTAAACATAACAAATGAATTGTTGATGTATTGTGTGAATATTGAAAATATATCCCCACCATAAGCAAATTGGGAGCAGGAGAAAATTCTATAAAATATGCCTCACCTGCTTTCGTAAATTTATCATTTTCGCTTTCTGTTATATCTTCTTTTGTGTGTTTATTATTCCCTGAGAAAGTGGAATCCAAACTCCAAACTATTAGAGATTAGGATGAATATGCAGACATGGACAAGCTGCCCAAAGACAATGAGGAGTTGAAATACAATATTGCGGTAGGTATTTGCAAATTATTTCAAATTGATGAAAAGAAAATCAAAATAGTCTATTGCTCTTTGCATACATCAGTTCTCTTTAAGATTACTGAAGTTAGGTCCGCGCCCTCCTAATATCAATGAAGGTAGCTGGTTTGTAAGTTTCCAGCGAATGGAGAGGTCTCCAATAACCAATAAATGTTAAAAAGACGTTAGGAAGAAACAAAATATGTAAATCAGAATAAACATAAGGGGCACAAACTGTAAGGTAATATACAATGTTCATAATCCGAGTTGCGAATAGCGACATCTCCTTCCTTCAAAGCAATTAGAAGTTCCTTTTATATTGGAGGTGTAATCCGGGTGAATGTTTTTTTTTTATTGGAGGAGAAATGTTCTAAAACTCGAGTAACCATTTGGATCGCTTGCTCACTAGAAGTAGGTAGGACACTACTCCCCCTCCAAGAGAAAAAATCAACTATCCTCAATTCCAGTGGTTTTCAACTTTTTTCTTCTTCTGGGTACGCCCTGGACAGCCAAGTATATTCCTGCGTAACCCCATTAGGATGGTGGGAAAAAAATGAACTTTCAATTTCGAAAATCAGGTGGTGCTCAAATTTGACAAGACGTCCATGCAAGAAATAAACTGACCGATTTCATCTTTTTCTCAATTTTCTCAATTTTCCGCCAAATGTGATTAAAAATAATCAAAAGTGAATCGAATTTAGTCTCAAAAGTTATTTATGATATCATATATAAAATTTTATTTGCCCGGTCACAGGCCGTCTGCCTCCTCATTTTGATGCACAATTTTTAAAATTTTAGAAATCTTTTGGATAATGCGTTTTTTTCAAGATTGAGGAAAAGACGATTTATTCCTCCAGGACGTGTCATTTCCCAGACAATCACTCGTCATCACATTTGTTAGAAGAGTTATACCTACCCTACAGCGTTTCAATCGAGAAGTTTAGAGTTCGGGGCTCTAAACTGAATTCGAAGTCTGAAAGAAATAATAAATTTCAACTGGAATCATGATTTTTTTTTTTTTTTTTTTTGAGTGTGATATTTTTTGTCTTCCATTACTGGTTCATTTTTCGCGTACCCCCGATTGACATGTCTCTCCGTCTCTCCCCACTAACGCAAAATAAATAACACAGGTACGGTCAAACGTGACTTTTCCTGTACGGAAAAGGGAAGAAAGAAACGAGGAACTTAATAAAAACCAAGCATTTCCATTAAATATAAATTTAGTCAAATTTACTTCTTTTGTATATTGTATACAGGGTGATTTCATAGAACACATAGTCAAATATCTGGGAATCCGTTAGAGATGGGAAGAAAAAGTTCGATATACAACAAACCTTATTTTAATGGTTTCCATGAAATCCTTCTCGAAGGTCGTCTTCAAGGTTATTTTAAGGTCAATTTTTGTTTCAATAGAACCCTATATTTTTGATTGTGGTGTAGAATTTTGTATTAAAAAAGAAAAGTTTTTGCTTAAATTTTTTTTTTCGATTTGACTTATAGTTTTCGAGAAAATTTTCTCCTTGACGTGCTCTTAGTAAGAGATATCTAACATCTGTGACATCACACCACGTCTATTTGCAAATATATGTACATAAACCCGTGATATTTCACCAAAATAAAACATTAACGACATTATTTCAATATAGGCATGCCGACAATATGCTAGATATCTCTTAGGTCGGCCATACACTCACCGATAAGTCTGTGTAGACTTGTCTGTACAGACTTATCTGCGCAGACAAGTCTATCGTGTATGGCAGGATCTGCACAGATTTTGTCTGAAAATCGGAGACAAAATCTGTGCAGATCCTGCCATATACGACAGACTTGTCTGCGCAGATAAGTCTGTACAAACAAGTCTGCACAGACTTATCGGTGCGTGTATGGCCGGCCTAACTCAGAGCAAGTCAAGGCAAAAATTATCTCGAAAACTGAAAGTCAAATCGAAAAAAATATTTCTTTTTCAATACAAAATTCAATACCACGATCAAAAATGTAGGGTTCTATTTAAAAAAAAAAAAAAAAAAAAAAAAAAAAAAAAAAAAAAAAANAAAAAAAAAAAAAAAAAAAAAATTGATCTTAAAATAACCTTGAAGACGACCTTGGACAAGAATTTCAAGGTCACCATTAAATTTCCCCCTGTAAAATAAGAGGGGTTATGTGCCGAACTTCTTCTTCCTATCTTCAAAGGTGTGAAAGTGTCCTTTAAAATGACTCACCCGGTACAGTTTTCATTTTATTTAAAATGCCAGGAGTCACTTACACTTCCATGGCATGTAATTTTTCCTTTGTACGAAATCACAAGCAAAATCTGATATTTAACAGAGTTCCGCTTTAATTTTTACTGCACACGTGTGTCAGACAAATTAGTTTCCTCTTGATAGAGGATTGCTTAACCTATGGTATATCGTTTCCATTTTCTAACACATACGAGTATACGTATATTGAATGTTCCCCTACTCATGTCACATTTATGGTAAGTGACATGCTTCATGAGTCCATGGGGAAATTCAGATAATATTACTACTTGTGTGGAACACGGAGGATGGGGTAAAGCATGAGAGTTGAGGATCATGAAGCAGATTTGGTTTCCTTTCTTCCTCCAATCTCCGATAAGGGGAACGTATATGATTTATTTCATCTATCTTCTATCACAAAAAAAAACTTTTAAACTTTAAGTACATTTTTAAAGCTTGATAGGTTTCTTGGTTTTCTATTATTGACAGACATTTGTACGGCTATCGCCGAGTGATAAGAAGAAAAATTCTATTATTTTAACGCGAAAAATCAGAAGAATAGTACTGAGGGCTTTCTTTTTTAGGTCAAACTTACCTTATTTCTGAGTTATTTAAATATAAATTTTCACTATTGAAAGTGAAGACAAAAAATTAAGATGATTCTTAACAGATGTCTGTTCTTTTAACTTTAGAGTCTATTATTTAAAATGGACCTTGAAAACGAAAAATGTTCTATTATTTTAACGCAAAAAATCAGGAGAATAGTCCTGAGGGCTTTCTTTTTTAGGTCAAACTTAACTTATTTCTGAGTTATTTAAATATAAATTTTCACTATTGAAAGTGAAGACAAAAAATTAGGATGATTCCTAAGAAATGTCTGTTCTTTTAACTTTAGAGTCTATTATTTAAAATGGACCTTGAAACCGAAAAATGTTCTATTATTTTAACGCAAAAAATCAGAAGAATAGTCCTGAGGGCTTTCTTTTTTAGGTCAAACTTAACTTATTTCTGAGTCATTTAAATCTAAATTCGAGTTTCAGCCATTGGTCCGTGTGTGTGTCTCTCTGTCCGGCCGTCTATCTGTCTGTGAACAAGATATCTCAAGAACGGCAAGTGCTATAAAATTCGGTGTGTATGTCAGTTTTATGCCATGAAGGGCCAAATAAGGTTTTGGTGGAAATCAAATATACCGTTGGCAGTTTTATGCCGCTTTTTAGCGGTTTTCGCATATACTGCTCAAAATGAGAACGGTAATAGCTATAACTTTAAACTCGGTGCCTATTCATATCAATTTCATACAAGAAATTGAAAAACACAACTTAGGTTAAAGAGTAATAATTTTTGGCCGGTAATTTGAAGGCCGCTTTTTAGCGGGTCTGCCTAAAACCAGAATGGAACGAGCTAGAACCTTGGTATTTGGTGCCAATTCATATGAATTTCCTTTACGAAATTGAAAACTACAACTTAGGTTGAAGTGTAATATAGATTTGGGCTCTGGGGACCACAAAACGTGTTTTGGCATTGAAAACACGACATCGAAAATTTCATCCTATTACAATACTTTCTTCTTTTTTTATAAATAAAGAAAGTCTTGTGATGTTCACACCAGATTTTTTCTTAGTAATATCAACATTCTAATATATTTCCACGTCCTCAGGAGAATATTATTTCTACTTAGTTTTCAAGTTGTTTAAGGAAATTGATAAAACAAAAAGAGTCACCCTGTATACAGGCAGCAAGGTAGACAACTAAGATAATCAGAATAACCGACGTGACGCGACTTTGCTTACAGTGAGCTGGCGAGGACTGATGTGTTCAACGTAGTAAAGTAGGTAAGTAGTTGATATGTTTATTCTCTTATGCTCACTCCTATTCTTGTTATCCAATGCAACATTCCCAATTCAACCTCTGAGCTTTCTTTCCTTTCCTACCCATCGTACCACTTATTTTATTGAACAAAGGAGATCAAGGAAGATTAAGTTTGGTATGGTGTTCCGTACCACTTATTTTATTACATAACACAGCACTCAACTTTCTCTAATTGAGATAAAGGAAGATTAAGTTTGGTATGGTGTTCCGTACCACTTATTTTATTACATAACACAGCACTCATCTTTCTCCAATTGAGATCAAGGTAGATTAAGTTTGGTATGGTGTTCCGTATCACTTATTTTATTACAAAACACAGCACTCAACTTTCTCTAATTAAGATCAAGGAAGATTAAGTTTGGTATGGCGTTCCATACCACTTATTTTATTACATAACACAGCACTCAACTTTCTCTAATTGAGATCAAGGAAGATTAAGTTTGGTATGGCGTTCTGTACCACTTATTTTATTACATAACACAGCACTCAACTTTCTCTAATTGAGATCAAGTTTTTCCGTACCAGTTATTTTGTCACATTACATAGCACTCATCTTTCTCCAATTGAGGTCGAGGAAGATTAAGTTGGTGCGGTGTTCCGTACCACTCATTTTGTCACGTAACACAGCACTCATCTTTCTCCAACTGAGGTCAAGAAAGATTAAGTTTGGTACGGTGTTCCGTACCAGTTATTTTGTCACATAACACAGCACTCATCTTTCTCCAATTGAAATGAAGAAAGATTAAGTTTGGTACGGTGCTCCGTACCAAACTTATGGTTAAGACGTTAGATTACGTATGAGGCATTAAAATGTAGATATAATTGATTCAGGGCAACCTGAAATCACTTGTTGCTTACGCCACTGACTTAAACATACTGTTAATAAGTTATATGTACAATTTATTAGCATTACTTAGAATTAGAACTGGCAATTTACCGAATCTCAGTACCTACGTACTCGTATGAACGTTATCTAAGGAGACTAATCAATTTAGGGCACATAAAGTGATTGATACATCCCCTCGTAAACAAAGTCCGGACTTTAGCAATAAACTTAAAAAAATCGTAAAATCCTCAAGTAGGTGTTGTGTTCAACAACTGCGTCATGACTCAAGATAGAAAATAGTTATACTTGCTTCCTCAGTCTTACGATTTAGCAGCTATGTTTCATAATACTATTCACATTCTAGGTTTTTTTTTTCGATTTCAAATATTGGATTTTTCAAAATTCGAAATTTTCATTTGAAATATCTGAAGTGGCATGTCTATACCAGCGGCCCTAGTATGTTTTGACGAAGTTGAAAGAAATTACTCACAAAAGAAAAAAATATCCCAAAAATTAGTACAAATTCTCGCCTACAGGTCTGCAAACGAAGCCGCAGTGGCCATTTATATGGAACACATCTATCGTGCTCAAAGAACCACTCTGGAGAATACACACCAGCAAAATAAATATTGACCTCAGAAGGATGGGTTACTGGGTTACCCTCAAAATAGACATTTGACTCAACTAGGATCATTTGGTTTTATAGATAGAAGAGAGCATTGCGAAGATCTTTAAACATAATGAGGGATTTCCCTCTATGATAATATTTATGAGCTGATAACTGATAGCGTTACTCTTAAAAATGAACTCCATAGCATGGGGTTACCAAGTGGGCTCACTCCTTTATTTGATTTTACTGATAAAATTCAATACATCTTTCTATATAATATTTGGATCTGAGTCGATTTCAAATCAGTTCAAAGCGAGTTAAATTCAACTTTAGTTAATAATAAAGGTAAGCGCACGGGATTTTTATCTTATTTAGTTGTAGAGATAGTGACAGAACAACTCCTGATTGACATAATCCTTCCCAGAACAAGGAGATTAGTGACAAAAACTGCCTGGGTTCTGTCTTTCCCAAAATCTGTTTTATGTCATAACTGTAATATATATGAACGCAAACTTTTATTTTAAAAGCTTGAGATAACTAGCTTCCAATTTTTATTTTTAATTTTATAACGACAATGTACGGGAATCGTATATTTCCATGGGCTAACAAATGTATTCAGTCAACTGTTAAGATAAATACTATTAGGTAACCATAATAAAATAGTCTCCGAGTTGTTCACAAACTAACTTTCATATTTCAAAATTGTTTGAATAAAGTTTTCTTATAGGTATGTTACCTATAAGAAAACTTCTTATAGGTGGTATACGGCATACAGTATGAGTTCAAAAGTTCCCGCCAGGTCAGTAATCACAAAAAGCACTGAAATCAACAGTGCCCGCCTTAATTGCATATCTTCATTTTCCCCATTAAAATTTTCCTTTTTCTCATTGATGTCACTACTTTTTAAAAATCTACAAATGTGGCAAATCTATCTTTTACGCCTTTTATTTGCAACTTTTCGCATTTTGAAAACTCACTTTCACACCTTTGGCGATGTGCCTACAGGTGTGAGAGTGAATTTTCAAAATGCGAAAAGTTGCGAATAAAAGGCGTAAAGGAGAGATTTGCGACATTTGTCATCCAAATTTTTCACCAATGCAATACTTTATTTTCCTATACTTCGTATAAAGTAAAAATATTGACGGTTTCATAAATGAACTATAGAGATGGCGCTTCCATTAGTGGTCAAAATTTACAATGTATCTTTGAATTAAATTAACACAATATTTTTTACTTTATCTTCCCATATACGAAGTATAGGTAAGTAAAATATTGTATTGAGAAACATTTCGATGTAACTACTCGTACTCGTACATTCAAAAAATGGGTCTATAAAAAATGTGTGTCCGTCCGTCCATCCGTCCGCAAAAATCGTGTTCGCGCATCTACAGTCTTTATTATTTGTCCGACTTCGATGATATTTGGCCACAATATTTCTTGAGTCCATAATTCGAGCAAAAACCTTTTAATTAACGATAGCACCCTCTGGGGTTTATTTATGGCTCAAAAGGGGTTATTTTGGGTTGACCCTCTAAAACAAAAACGGTAGGCCCGATTTTGATGAAATTTAAAACAGTGACCTTTGTAATTACCATCGACAAATATTGGACCTCATGGAGGTATTTTCATCTGGGGGCACATTAGGGCACCAAACCTAAAATTCGGGTCACTTCTCTAAAAGCGGCCATATCACTTCAATTTTGCTGAAATTTAAAACACAGACCGTTTAACATATCATAGACAAATTTTGGACCTCATGGGGCTATTTTGATCTGGGTGCACTTTAGGGCACCAAACCTCAAATTCGGGTCACTCCTCTAAAAGTGGCATTCACTCCAAATTGAAAATACCCTGTATACATACTACAATATTAAATAAATAATGTTCCATTACAATATAATGCCCCCAACTTACAATTTAGGTAAACAGTTTGAACTTTTAACGGTATTGCATGTCAAATAGGTGATTCGTATGCATGAAAGGATCCTTTGACCGACGAGTTAAGTTTTCAGCTCAACGTCAAAGTTTTAATTTCTTTCCAAATTAAAGGCGAACACCACCAGTCAGCGTGAATAGCACGTTGGGTATACAAGTTCTTGTAATATCACTGAGCAACGTTGAGCGAATTTTTGCTTGATGTTTTGGGTGACCACTTAGGTTTATGCCCTCGTGATACTGACTTATTCCAACCTAACCCAGCTGAGTGAGGTCATTATGGGTAAATGATGTTTTTTAAGCTTCCAGGAATTTCCAAGTAAAAACATGATTTAAAAAAAAAAAAAAATTGATTAAATTTTTTTCGCTCCGCGCGGTATTCGAACTCACAACGTCCGTAATAATGGTTAATGTTTTCAAAAACTCGGCCAGAGATATCGGCAAAAATATCTACTGGATACCTCTAAACTGGACCTCTCCAACGAACGGACATCGACCATCGTAGGCAATATGGTTTCAATACCCTTAGAACACAAGACTCTGAAACGCACTAATAATACATCTAAACTGGACCCCTCCTACAGACGGACATCGTAGACTTAGCAATATGGTTTCGATACCCTACAACACAAGACCCTAAAACGCACTATCAGGTAACGGGACGAAAAATCGGCTATTTGAATAGTTAAAACGAAAGTTCGTAAATGCCGGACATCAGAATAAGCTCATACTGTGCGAACCATCTGTCTAGAATTTGTAATTCATTCGTTCCAGTGCTAACAGGGAAATAATCAGCAATGACTTTCCACTATGCTCTATGTTGTTTGCTAATTTCTATTTCAACTTCACAAGCTCTCGTCTCATTTGGTGCGTGTCCAATAAAAACCTCTGTGAAAAATTTTGATCTCAAAAAGGTAAGTCATTTTGGGCTTCTTGTGTTTAAAAATAACAGAAGAAATTAAAAATAGTTACCCTCCGCATTTATTATTATTAATTGTGGCGGCCTTTCCTTTCGGAATTTCAAGTGCTGCGTCCACTAGTTAGGACTATTGCACACCAGTTTTTCCACATGTCTAAGTATCTCTCACCCAGCACTGAATTTTGCCATTCCCCTAATGAAGTTCAGCGACGATTCTACTGGGTTAGAGTGTGACTCTATAAGTTCACAACCCGGGAACCCTAGCGTTCTGAAGCGTTGTAGCGCCATGTATGAACATTCAAATATGATGTGCAAAGCAGTTTCCTCTTCTTCTCCACACATCCCACAAATCGCTTTTCCCTTGTTGACTCGTTCAGTTTTTAGTTGTTTCCTTAGAGCAAGTGACCCGTCAGCAGCCCAATCACCAGTCTGATATTACGTCTGCTGAGATTCACAATTCTCTTTGCTGTTTTCTCCAAAGGGCCAGTAATCATCCTCTTAGAGAAAGGAAGTCCCGTGATCCCTTTCCAGGTCTCCTTGTGTTTTTCAAAGACCCAGTCTTCTATAGCTGCCTTGGTCAGGCATTTCGCTATGCCAACCTCCGGCTCCGGACTAGTGAAAGGTGTCGAGGAATCGGCCCTGACTAGCTCGTCAGCTTTTTCATTTCCCTCAATGCCCTCGTGTCCAGGTACCCAATTGCTATGGATCCTGTTCCTCCTAGACACCTCATTGAGGAGCTGTTTGCACTGCCAAACCAACTTGGAGTTGGCATATACCTCATTACCTCATACTGGAACACCGTAGTGTATGTCCCCAGTCCTACGGATAGTTTTATCATTGGGCCGACCCCGTAGACGCCGGCCCTTTGAATTATCCCTTGAATGGTGGATTTTTATTTCAGCCAAACTGTAGGAAGATCTTGCATCAAAAAAATACAAACCTTCTTAAAAAATCGATGTTAAGTTGTAAAAACCTAAATCCATCAAATCGTCCTCACCCGTGTTGGCTTGTAACGTACAGGGTAATTCCGAACTAATGGAAAATCCTTTAAGTGCATATTTTTTTAAACAAAAATAAGACGAAAATGTTCTATAAGCATAGGGTCCAAATTTCTTCGCCTCCGAATGAATCCTATTGGTCCCAGTTTGAATCACCCTGTATACGTAGTGTAGAAATAAAGTAATGAGACTGTTTTTTTTAATATATTTACATTAAAACTGTTTCCTTCAAAGTAGTTGCCTTGGGAAGCCTCACAGCGATGCAGACGACTTCTCAATGCAGTGCTGGAGCTCGGAATCTGAGATAACATTCAGCTGTCTGGATATTTTCCAATGTCCTAGAATGACGTTCTTTGAGCTGATTTTTAAATTCAGGGGGGGGGGGGGNNNNGGGGGGGGGGGGGGAGATTTCAAGGACTCGGGTCGTGTGAATAAGGAGGTCGGGGAGATGTGAAAATGTTTTTACTGGTCAAGAATTCAATTATTGAGAGCTCAGTGAGAATGCAAGTTAAACGAGATAAAATTGTAACACAATCAAAATCAATATTCAGAACGCACCGTTACGCGAAAAACAAATCTTGGTTGGACCACGTGAATCTACAAAGTTAAACATGTTCCACTCTAACTCCTGCGATTTCCGCCTTCCCAGTGTTTCCAGTCGCATTACTTTATTTACATATCAAGTACAATGATAATACTAATTAGAAATTGTAAATTTAGTTTTCAGGTTTCTGGTATGAAAATAGAGCTTTGGATGGTATACATTTAACACAGGAAGTTTGGGGAAGTTGCCAAACAATACTTTTTGATACGAATTCACTAAGGAACGTCACTGAAAATGATATCAATGATGATAATAACATCTTTCTTCCGATAAAAGGTGGAAGTGATTCGGACAATACAAATAACAATTATACGAGAGTATCTACAACTTTGTCTACTTTGGTGTAAGTATTTATATTTTGACAGAATCAATGACCCGTTGAATACATCTGTTCCCGTTGGATCACTGAAGTTAAGCAACGTCCAGCGAGTCTTTACTTGGTAGGTAGATTCGTGGTCACCCACCAAGTACCTCGAGAGGCTGTTTGTAAATTTCCAGTGAATGGAGGGTCAAAACATGCTCCCGTCTCAAATGACATTAGTTGTTAAAGAGACAGTGGCGGCTGCTCCTTAAGGGCAAAAGGGCACAGCCCCCCCAAAAAATTACAGAAAATAAAGCATAAAAATATTTTGTTTTTAATTTAATTTTATATCTACAAAAGTATTCTTCTTTCCCCAAAAAGGGAAAACACTTGAAAAAATATATCCCTTTATTTTCTATAACTTGCGAGTTGCTTAAAATATCTGCTGTTCACTTGCAAAAAATATCGTATGTTCACCATGTCTCACAGGCAGTATATAATATAACGGGCGTAATGCTTATAGCTCCAAAATTCTAGAAAATTTCCTTTGTAATTTCGGATCTTTTCCCGCTAATTTCAAAATAAGAGAGGAATTATCCATCCTATTTACATAGAAATTGGGCCTGCTCATAAATTATTGGTTCTCAAAATGTATTATAATGTTCCATTTTATCGCGTTCTGAGGGGAATTTTTATTTTCTCTCCTCTCAAATAGGGGTACGTTTCTTCTGAAAGAAAAAATTAGATGTTGCCAAATGTTTCGGAGAAACCCACAGAAGTATAGAGCATAGAGGGAGAAATGCAAATTTATAAAAAAAAATATTCATCGAACCCACGACTTGCTTAGGGCTCCAAATTAAGCTGGAAAAATTTAATTAATTAATTCAAACAATTTTCATGGTAGGTAGATAGATAGATAATACATTATTATCTTTAATTTTATTTTTATATTGAGTAATACGGCTCAAATAATATTTGATGTAACATCAGCCAAACATTATTTAAAATATGGCAACACTGTGATAACGTATCAGCAAAATTCAAAAATTTTATAAACAAAGTGTTTGATTGCTTTTGTTGATTGTAAAATATAATTATTGATAAATTGTTTTTTATTTTATAGAAAATCTATTTTTTGAAGCCAATTTCGACTTTTTTTCCTATTTGGAAATAACCCTAATTAAATAAAAAGTGTTTATTAATTTAAATTCTGTTGGAAAATGAGTCTTTTCTCAATAAAATAAACGTCGCATTCAGTGTATTTTGGTAATAAACATAAATTGTATTAACAATAAAATATTTTTATTCATGTTTACTTTTGAGTATCAAATCAATCAAAATCAATGCAAACGTTGCTCAACTTCAGTGATCTGACGGGAACTGTAGTATTCAATTTTTAAGGCATGAATGAATTTTGTTTTGGAATCTATTTTTTTTTTTTTTTCTACAAGAATAGTTATTCTATATCTTTAAATGAAATTATTAAATATATAATCTTAAAGTTTAATTTAACCATATTTCCTTTACAATAAATTATATAGGCAATTATTTAGATCGTGTCTGAATAAATACCTAACCTTTTAACATGCAAATTCAAAGTCTATCATTGGAAGAGGAATTAAATGGAAACCAAATCTAAATATGACTCAAATTTCGATATATTAATCAGGTAAGCCAAAAAATCAAATTCTATTGCATTTTAGCAATGCCTGGGAGGCATGTAGCCCCCCAGGCTAAATATTCACGGGCCGCCACTGTAAAGAGATGTTAAACCAGGAAAAAAAAGTTGAACACCAATTCAAATACGAAACTGATTATATGATTTTAAAAATTGTGTTTGATGAAAGGATGTCCAAAAATAAAATGATTCGATTGAAATTTCCAGCTAGATTTTGACATTAGTTTTAGAGTTTTCACGACAATTTACCTCAAAAGTATCACAAAAGATTCATATCTGATTCAATAAAAGTAAAACGGTCATGTCAAATAATAACATCACCAATTTAAACATCACAATATTTAAACACTAACATCTGTGACGCTCAGTTCGTTCCACTTTGACTACTCGAAGGCCCTGTCCAATTTTGATGAAACAGGATAATAGACATTAATTTTGTTCATGAAATTAACTGATTGGTGTTGGGACCCATTGAGTGAGGTCGTGAGTGAGTGAGGTCTACAGTTCTTTGCAGAACTACCAGTGTCATAAGACACCTAGTAGTGTTCAATAAATAATATTTGATTGCCTTCTATTGTATTAAAACACATTTTAAAACATATTTATTTTAAAACAAAATCATAGCTTACCTTACCATTATGGACAGTTTCAAGATTAATCTCACCTTAGAATTTCATACTAGGTTCCACCAAATCGGAAATTGTAGAACACTTTTCACACTTTTATTTTTAAAGAACAGTAACACTTGTTATTTACACACTTGCAGACGTCTGAGAGGTATGACTATTTAATTCGAGAAAAAGACAATGAATGAATTTATATTATTATATATAGGTATATTAAACTGCTTAAAAAAATACAAATTTTTCATGCGCCATGATCAACTTTGTATACTTTGGTTATGTAAGTTGGATGGGTAGATGGGAGGCTTGCCGCTTTTTATTTTATTCGGTTATGGCTTCTGACCAATGACAAGAACTGAGGGAAAAGTTTTAAATTAATGCATTCTTATTTTTTGCCACGTTCGAATGCCTCTATTTAGTTCTTAATCGTAAGGATAGTTTATCATGAACTAAATAGATTAATATTTTCACTAAAATAAAAAATGCCTCATGCATGTCTTATTTTTGAGAAAACAAATGACACATGAAAAAAATGACCAGATTCATTTTTAAGTATTTTTTTCTTCTAATAGTGATTATTGGGATCACATTTTGATAAGAGCACACGATACACAAGTAAATTAAATTTCACTCATGTCGAACACAAGATGTGCTTTTGATGAGCACATTTTCAGATAAACACTAACTAGGTAGGTAGATAATATATGTACTTTAATTAAAAATTAAATAAAAACACAAAATAATTATTAAAAAAACTTTCACTTCAAAAATGCAAACAATTTTCACAATTAAGATTAAAACATTCCAGTTATTGTACAACAATGAAATCGTTTTGATTTTTGATATTAATCGAACGACGAACGAGAGATAGAAGATCACAAACCGGCTACCGGCATGGTCACGCGATCACAATGATCAAAGATAAGATAAAAAGGGGTCCGACTTAGGGGAGAACCGTAGGGTCCTTGAACAATGAAAAATCCCACGTTCAAAATATTTTTCCCGTTTGGGGAAGAAAAAAAAATTCTCAAGCAATAAAGGGGGGTTAAAATATGTCAATAAAGCTAACAAGTAAACATAAAAAGTTAAAAACAAAACAAAATAGAAGTGGAAAAAATAAAAATATGGTTGGTGGGATTTTTCCCGCGATGTGTCACGCCGCACAACTATGGGACCCTACGGTTCTCCCCGGAGTCATACCCGATAAAAAGACAAAAGAATCGATTTGTAAACAAAGATGTCCTTGACAAAAAGGTTCTCGAACCAAGGAGGAGTGTCTGGCAACCCTTCGAATATTTTAACCCAATTAGAGAGGTTAGGAAACGTTTTTCCGGCCATGCCTCTTTTGGGTATGTACAACCGTCCAAAATGGATCCATGATGCCCAATAAAAAGCTAGTTTTTTTCACAAAAAAATCTAGCTTTTGAAAAGGGTTGCCAGAAAATCCTCCCCGGTTTCAGACGCTTGACAAAAATCAAAAAGGAAGGTTGCCAATTCTAACAATTGAAAATTCCTAATTGGGGTTACTGTTTATTAAATTTAAAGGGGGATTTTTATTTAGGTTATTCGATCCCCTTTGAATATAAATATAATAAAGAAACAAAAGTCCGTTCTTTGTTTTTGCTTTCCTGAACTAGTGGTTCAGTGAACTGCAGATCTCACCCAATTTCGAAGAACATGAAAACTTGAAGAGGAACAAATGGAGCATGGGGAATAATTTATAAACAGGTCATAGATGTATGTATTTGTGTGGGAATCCAAATTTAATATGTTTGCAATATTTTCTACATGTAAAATAGACCGCTAAAGAGCTGCTGCCATTTGGCCCGGGTAGGCCAAAAACTAATTATATAACTATATGATCGTAATAAATGTCCAAATTTCATCAAAATCAGATAATTCGTTTGAGAGTTATCGTGGGACAAAAAAACAAACATATTTTCCCGTTCGTATCCAAGAAACAACCTAGGACATCATAGAACTACCAGCTGTAATTATGAGAACGGAAACGGCTATGTCTCTAAATTGACAAGCGAAGCAGGCAGATTCCACTAGATATTGTAGAACTATAGGATGAGTGATACAGCATTTCACTGCCTTTAATTAGACTGTAAAAGTACTAGAAAAAGCAGGGATTCCTAATTTACAGGAACTTTTAATAGTAAATTTTATTGGTCAGTTAGAAACTCATCTAGATATACATATCCCCATAAAATTAGGTAACCATTTAGAGGTCTCAAAGTGGTTGGTCTGATTGTGTTTGGAGATAACGCAGCCTCCAAATAAATGTGGAATAGCTATTGTAATAACGTCAAGTAGCGTTATAGCAACTGATATTAGGACGATTGTAACAATAACTTTTATTAATATGACACTGATTAAAAAACAATAATAAAAAGAACATTACAATTCAATCATCTTTTGTTGCTGTTCTCAAATAAGCATTCAGTGTATTTAATTGTTTGTTTTCTTTCGGGATGTGCCAATCACGTGTTTTTGTTATTATAATGTCACCAGCAACTATTGTATTCAACGTTCCATTGACGCTGCTTCTTTTTTTATTTGGAGCAGCCTTGGGAGGGGTGCCTTGTTTTTACAAAAGGGCACATGCAATCAAGAACGGCTATTCAGTTGTCATCATGAAGCTGAGTCGTGTCCTCGAGCGGACTTCCATCCAATTACTTAATTTAAATCTTTGAATAACATATTAATTATAACTGTTAAAAAAAAATTACTTTTAAATAAATTAAAACAAAACACTTACCAAAAACACTATTTATAATTATTTATAAAGAAACTAGTTTCGAAAATTCATCATCAGTCTAGTCGAGTCTAAAGATGGAATTTGACATCAATAGTCAAATTCCATCTTTAGACTCGACTAGACTGATGATGAATCGAATGAATCGAAACTAGTTTCTTTATAAACAATTACTTAACACGTGAACTTCAGTGATTGTTTTTATTCTACGTTGTATAGTCATTTGTTTGCCCCATTATTATTGATGATGACATTCGCAATTTTTCTGCACAGTATGTGCAATGTCCATCTATGAGTATTGGCCTAAGAAGTGAGATCACAGTTTTTACTCCTCATTTTTCTATTTGTACCGCAATAACTTGACGAAACTTGATATAGATATTTTTGTTCAAAGTTTTTGGGCCTACTAGCCAACTTGGGGTTTTATGGACCTAACCAATATATTGGTAGGTACTTTGGTATCACGTTGAATGCACCCAATAGTTCCCATTAGATCACTAAAGTTACGCAACGTCTAACTTGTTTAGTATTAGGAATTCACTGTTAATTCTCTTCTTTTTTTTATAATTTTCCAGGCTTGGTAAAAACTATACCGGCAATATCAACTCGGATTTCATTAACTCAACGGGACAATTCAAACTCCACGGTTCATGGAAATGTGAGTAGATACAAATATGGAAGAGTGCCAATTACCTTTTCTGTGTCTAGAAAGGTGCATTCTTGTACAGGGTGTATAAAAAAAAGAAGCAGAGCCCAATATCATGAGAACTCTTTCTGATTTCGCTGAACTCACGTTATTCTGTATTCCAAAGGTGTAACTTTTTCGAGTGATTATAAAATTGCCGTAGCCAACGATCATATTACGTTGAATACACCAGTTCCCATCAGATCACTGAAGTTAAGCAACGTCGGGCGTGGTCAGTACTTGGATGGGTGACCGCTTGGGAACACCACGTATCGTTGGCTCATTTTTCCGGCCCAACCCAGGCTGGGTGAGGTCAATGTGGGTAGCTGGTTTGCAAGTTTCCAGCGAATGGAGGGTAAAACCCCCGACTTGAATGACCAATAGATGTTAAAGAGACGTTAAGCCAAATTAAAAAAAAAAATTGCGGTTCTATACCAGAATGATCAACTTTGAAATCTTAAATGTAACTACACCTTTGGAATACAGAATAACGTGTGTTCAGCGAAATCAGAAACAGTTCTCATGCCATACATTTATGAACATTAAAATGTTTTCAGCTTTGTTCAGGTCCGGAATCATTCCCAGTTGAAGTTCAGCATTTGTATACCTTTACTTTTACTTTCCCCTAACTCTTCAAGATTTTTAAAAAATTGAAAAAAAGAGAAGCTTTTTCCCCTAAAGTAAAACAAACTTTGAAACCGCACTCCAGATATGACCTCAATCGGGGTCGGAACAAAAACCTTTGTTTTGAAATTAATAAACCTCGTGGAAAACTCAATAACATGAAGTTTTTTTACCCAAACCTTGGGACTTAGATCTGAGACAGGCTCAACTTTGATCTGATCATGACGCAGAGTTGCTAACGTTTTGAAAAGCTGAACTTCAACCTGATTAACTCAACCCCTGTTCTGAGTTTGGATCTCAAATGAATTTCAAAAAATATATTGCAAAAGTCTAGTTGACACCCCTTAAAATTGCCAAAAATTTTAAATTCACTAAAAAAAGTTTATCCTTTGGAATTTGAGCTCCGCTCCCTTTTCTCGGACACCTTTTATTTGTTTTTGGAACAGATTGGCCTCGGAATTAAAAACCATCAACCACCAAAAAATGCTGTTTTTAAGGAATGTCGACATTATTAATTTTATACAGGTTAGTTGGGGGTTCACCTTTTTAATGTTTATCCGTACAGGTGGTTTCCTTGCAATCAATAAAAGCCACATACGTTAAGTTGGGTGGATTCAGATCGGGGACACGCCGTGTTGTAGGTTGTTCTGTGGTGTACTGCAGAGCTTCGTGTGGAGAAATAAGCAAGTATTCACTGTTGAAGGTTGCAGCGAAACGGCAGAGGAGAAATGTATACCTGAAAATATACCTTAGTTCTCAAAGAAACTGATAGAGTATCCATTCTTTAGACCGGTGGTTTATAGGCTTTGAAATACACAACATTTTTAATTTTGATTTTCTTTTCTTTTCCAGTCTTGAGCATGCCTGTTAATTCCATTACTGTTTTGGATACAAATTATGAAAACTGGTCAATTTTATGGTCTTGCCAAGATTTGGGTGGTGTACTCAATAAACGTAAGTTCAATGGTACCATGAACATACCATTTCCTGTAAGATCACTGAAGTTAAGCAACTCTAAGGAGGTTTCACTTTGTGGTTGACCATGACCACGCAGGTTCGATTTCTGGCCAAGCCCAGGCTGAGTGAAATTAAGGGTAAAACCCGTCTCGAATGACCTTAGATGTTAAAGAGACCTGAAGAATATAAACAAATGTAAGTCATGTGATTTGAAATTCAGTTCCTATTCAAATCAAAACGGGCCAATTATTTATCTATACATACACTGAGTGACAAAATTAGCGGAACGATAAATTTTTTTCGATTTTGCAAACAATTTTTTGGACAATAATTATGACAGGTTGTTGTATTGTTGGGAAAGAAAAGCAAATTTTATTATGATCTTTTTCAAAATGGCGACATTTATAGAGAAAATCTCAAAAAATGACTGAAATAGGAGCATAGGAAGGATCGGACTTTTGGAATATCTTAAGATTTGCTTCAAATTTTGTAATCGCATGAATTGCCAGCCCAGGCTCAAATAAGGGCTTCTACTATACATGGAATGCTCCAGATCAGAACATCACAACGCCATCTTTGAGTAGAAAGTGTGACTCCTGAGCGATGTCAGCTTTATAAAGCCGCTTTCCTGTGCGTACATAACTCGTTATCGACCAATCTCTTGATAAAGTTTGACAAAGCCACGAATCCCAAATTTTGACAGAATGAGAGAATTCGCCACACTCCGGTAGCTCCAACCAACACTGGTTGTTGTTGTTAACGTTTGCGTCTACGTCTTGGTCACATCACTTCAAGGTTAAGGAATACAGCCACTTCCACGGGATTCGTCCAGAGAGATGTTGGGTCTAGATTTGTAGGATTTGGAATCGCTGGACATTCAAATAAGTGGTGTACGTCGTGAGTCTCCGCTTGGCATGATGGGCAAAGGTCACATTCTGTGGGGTCTATTCTGGCCTTGTAGTTCTGCAAGATTTTACACCAGCCAGAGCGAAGCTGAGCTAGGGTAGTTCTTGCAGATCTGGGCAAGGATTTTTCAGAGTCATCTACCTCAGGTATTATGTTTGTGCCAAGAACTCTGTTCGGATGGTAAGTTTCGATGATATCGCCCACTGTGTTAGCATGTATTCTTTGGAGTAGGGATTTATAATTAGCGTTGCAGGGTGTATCACCAAGAAGGTGCCTTTCATGCAACACTGGTAGGTATGTGTTGCTGATGCTTTTCCTTACAGTTCTTGGTGGTTGGTTGGCAGTTGTTATTGCATTGCATGTATGGTTCGGTAGTAAACAACTTGTTAGGTACTGTAAGGAAAGCATTTCATTGTGCGCTTTTATGGGGATGACTTGTGTTTCGGTGTAAAGATGATGCTCATGTGTCATCAGATGACATCCTGTGGCTATGCGAAGAGCTGTGTTTTGTGTGGTCTGTAGTTTATTCCAGTTGGTCTTACAGGTGTGAGGAGTCCATATTGGGGCAGCGTAATTAATGATTGATCTGCCTATTGCCTTGTAGGTAATTGTTATAATTTCCTTCTCTTTACCCCAGGAGCTGCCGGCTAATGCTTTAAGAACGTTGTTTCTTTTTTGTACTCTAGTGCGTACGGTTTTCACGTGTTCGGAGAAGGTAAGTAAGTTGTCCAGAGTACCATAGGACTCCACGGCGATCGGTTCTGCGTACCGGGTCCACTCGAGAACCAGAGATATCCAAGGATCATCCAAGGACTTTCAGGGATCTCGACCAAGGATCGCCAACCCCGTTACGTCAACATCAACGTCACCAACACTGGTAAACACAGCCGCTTGTACTTCAGTAAAATCGTCCATCATTAAAGAAAAAAGGAAAATACAAGTTTCAAAGAGCACAATAAAACTCAGGGTTGTCTTCATTTTGAAAGTAAGTAGCAGAATACTGAAATCTCAAACATGGCAAGGTATACGTAAATTCTTTTCTTAGTAAATATCCGAAGAAAAGATTAAAATTGAACAGTAAAATTAAACTTGCAAAAATTAAGTAAAAAATTTCATAAGCTTGTGAAAATGTTTGGTATTATCGTCACCTATAATATTTGTGATAATAATTTACTAAACAGGGGCTCCCAACCATTACATATCTTGGGCTATTCGAAAAAAATGGAGTGTTCCGCTAATTTTGTGACTCAGTGTACCTATTATAAATTAAAGTCACTTTTCGCGTCTGCCTGTTCGCGATAAACTCAAAAACTACCGAACGGATTTTCATACGGTTTTCACCAATCGACGACAGATTTCCAAGGAAAGTTTAATGTAAGTCACATATATACGGCCGTTTTTTAGTTATGGACGATTTTCCGGCCGATTTTCCAATTTTTCCTCCACATTCTCCGAACATTGGCCAATATCTTAAATTTTGTTGCGTCAACATATCAACTCAAAGCGAGAAAGTTTTAGGTGACATCTTAATCCTTGATTTAGTACATATTTTGCGAAATTGTGACTAGCCATTCAAGGGTTACAAGTTCGAATCCGGGATCGGCCAAATTGAAATTTAGACGGAAAGAGATATAGAAAAATTGATGGGAATGGACCCAAAAAACCATAGACTTAAACCGCAGAAAAATTATCAGAATTAAAAACTCTACAACCGTTTTCATTGTACGGCCAATTTTCCGATCTTTTTATGGGAAACCATAGAATGCTATTAGAAACGGTAAGAGATATAGAACAATTGATGGAAATGGACCCTCCCCCCAAATTAAAAACTGAGACCACAGAATAATTATCAAAGTTCAAAACTCTTCAAACCGTTTTCGAGTTTCGTCCGATTTTTGTAGAAAATTCAAATTTTTGCACCATTATGTGTAATTTAAATAAAATTTTGTACAATGACGGTTAGTGCCGATATAATTTAATAAAATTGAACACCAAGTTTGTTGGTAGTATTATTGGGTTAGGTTCCAAAAAAATGAGTGTGAAAGTCTGCGCAACAGAACCAGCCTAACTCAGCAGACTTCAACACGCATTTTTTTTGGAACCTTATCAAATACTACTCCCCACACGTTCTACACAGCTTACCCGACACTACTTGCCATAACCCGACACTACTTGCCATATTCTACACAAGGTAACATAAGTGTAGTTTATATGTAATCTATGTGTGGTGATATGAATACTACTGTAAAAGTCACATTTATTCTCATTGTTTCTCTCATCTTCTCAAAACGAAGTTCGGGTACGCACAGTTATATCTAACTATACAGTAGTTTTGTGAAATGTAGACCTCACTCAAATAATATAAGTTAAAGTTCCTATAGAGCCTTATAGAGCCCGAATTCTATTAACATCTAAAACTTAATGTAAAGATAGATGTATGTATCACTAATTGTTTAGCCAAAACTGTAAGAGATATCGAAAAATTAGTAAGAATGGAACCCCCTCCCAAAAACCCCTTTTGGTTTTTGGTTTTTTGATTCATCTGTTTGTCACTGAAAAGTTATCAAAATTCACAAACAGATGAATCAAAAAACCCCAGAAAAGTTATCAAAATTCAAAAATGTCAAATTCAGTCCGTCACGGTCCGATGTCTTAAAATTTGACGCGACAACATATCAATTCAAAGCGAAAAAGGAAATAATAGAATACTATTAACACGGGAACGGTCATGCCCTAAGGCACCAGGCGAAGCGGTAAAAAATAAAAGACGTATTTTATTATTAAAAACTCTACCATACTCATTTAATACGATACAAAAATAATCAATTTTTGTAAATAAATTAACATCTACGTGTCACAGCTACACAAAAAGTTCAAGTGATCATAGTAAGTGAAACAAACAGATGAATCAAAAAAGCACTGCCTCTCTTTGATCTATTCATCTCACTGACACAGCCTTCCAACCAGCAGGTCCACCTGCTTTACTTGTATGTATGAAAAGATAGTCACTAGGTCGTAAGAATAAAACTAGGGTCACTATAGATCTAAGTCCTCTTGTTGGCGGGTTCTACCGCAACAAGACGACCGGGAACGGATACCATCACAATGTTAGGCCTGGCGTTATCAAACCCCTTCTTCCATTTTTCCTTACCTGAATCTAGAAATTGGGAGAATATTTTATTAAAATTGCAAACCAAAAATCAGCTAATTCTATGAATATAATGAATGTCATACCAAATTTCATTAAAAGGCGTGAAAATTGCAATCAGTCTGAATCGGAAAATCGGAAGACCTGAAACCTGTTTTATATTAATAAGATGCTAATCATTTCAGAATCTGCCTGGGTGCTAACAAGAACCAAAACAATCACTGGATCTGACAGCAGTAATATCATTTCATCTTTATTTGCAAACGGATTACAAGAAGATCAATTCAAAGTTACAGATCAATCGAACTGCCAAGTACGAAGAAGGAGAAAGCCCTTTTATCTCAATAAAGTAAAAGCTGCAGACGATGTCGAGGACATTGATGGTGGTAAAGAGGCCGATGATGCGGACATTGAGAATTAAAAATAATTATTTAGTCGAGCTTTTAATAGCGCCCGGGATATCATCATCAGACCTACTCCAACCTCTTTAGAGTCAACTGTATGACGATTCCTGCCGAATCGATGCGATCTTTTTAGATACATATTTTGTTATTTACATTTTAGTCGAGTTAGAACGATGTCAAATTACAACGATGTGTGTAAAATTAGCTCTGGTCTGATGATGGCAGTTTGTGTTTTGTTGAAAGCTCACCAACTTAAATTATTAATTTTTATTAGTTAAATTTTAAAATTTAATACTAAATAAACTCTAAATCGATAATGTCGATTTTTATATTTTTTACAATCCTAAGATTCTTAAACTCATTTTTAATGTTCTTTTAGTTTTATACATAAGATCGTCAAGAATTGGTAAGCAAAAGGCATAAAATTTATTTCGTATACTAATACGAAATAAATTTTATTCTTTAGAAATACTATGCCTGCTTATGAGTTCACTATTTTTTCATACATCGGGTACAGGGTCCGGAATGTGACTGACAGTTCCTAGTAAATAGGGTCCAATCGTCTTCAGGTGCTGACAAAACCTATTTCTAAACAAATCTGGGAACCTAGCACATTGCCAGCAACGGCCATGTTAATCTTTGTCAGCAAGTCAAAGATTGGATTCAACTTGTCGGATATACTACCGAATTCCTCTTTTCCAATAAAATGTAAATATGATTTTCAAAGAGTTTATTTTATATCGATTACAAGTAGAGCGGTAAATTACGAGCTATTTCGTTCGTTACGAGTGGTTTCGTAACGGACAATAGCGGTCGTGATTCACCGCTCGATACTAAACGAAATCTTTGTAATAAATAATTCATATTGACTAAAATCCTAAATAGGTACCATCTCTAAATTAAATTCATTCAGAACTCAATTTTCAAGTTCCTATCTTGATGAGATAGGAACTTGAACGTAAAATATATATATATTTTTTTTAGAAAAAAAGAATTTTCTGCTTATTGGTCATATTGAGAACGTCTCCGTAGTAGAGTGCGCATCATACTTGGCTTGCTCCAAGGAGGTTTCGGGTTCGAATCCTGGATGGGTCGAAAATTTGATAAAGGTTTTTCAAATTTTCCACTTGGTCTGGTTGTGACTGGGGGTAACTCAGCCTCCTGAGAAAATTGAGTAGCTATGGTAATAGCGACAAGTAGTAGCATTAAAAGGAATTTGTTAAAGTGTATCTTAGGCTAAGTGATATTGGAGTGATTGTTGAGAATACCTTGTAATGTTATGATGCCCACTAGAATTGTGGTTCATATTCGTGAGCTAAATTCCTCTTTAGGGCTATGTAAGTCCCTGCACCTAAGCCTCTTCTGGGGTTTTTGTGCTTGGAAAGTAGCATGTTTCCTAGCTAAGGCCTAAGATCTGCGCAAGCTTGATCAGCCTTTTTGCTGGGTGTTTTGCGTGAATGTCAAGCCTGTGGTGCAGCTGTCCCATACTTAGTCTCCACGCTATTAGGGAGTTGCAATCAAAGATGACGTGAGAAGCAGTCTCCTCATCCTCCCCACAGAGTCTGCACATAACCTGGTCTTGATGGAAGCCCATAGTGTGCAGTGATCAGGCCTGCGGCTAGTCTGATGAATGGCGTCGCTGACTCCATTCTTGCCAGGTGGGCGGCTTGTTCATGGCCGGAAATACCATTATGACCTGGCACCCAATCAAGGTTAACCCGGTTGTTCTGTGCCAGTTCCTTTAGTGCCAGCTGGCATTCCCAATCTTGGAAGTCGTGCTATAGCTGACTATAGCCTTCAGCGCTGCCTGGCTATCAGAGAAAATGTGAATCTCCTTTTTAGAGAGTCCCATCTTCTTTACACGAAGCAATAACACAAAGAAATATACATATACATTTTTTTTATTGGTCACATTGAGGAGCGCGGAAGCGCTCCGCCCTCCAAGTCAAATACATACAATGAGCGTTACACAAGTGATATATTACTTCCCGTCAAAAAGTGCACTTTTCAGGTCTCTCTACAGCCACGGGATTATGTATTTTTCACATTTGAACAAATCCTCACATGAGACTGTGAGGCTCCGGGCCAACCAACAACACGTGGTGTCCTCGAGAGGATTTTCATCTGAGTAATCAAAAAGTTTGACACGACGCGACGTCTTAACTTCAGTGATCTGTTGGGAACTGGTGAATTTAAATTTAGCGTCAATGACAACCAGTTCTCGTAAGACAATTGAAGTTAAGCAACGTACAGTGAGGTTTTACTTGTACATTTGAGTCCTCGTGATGATGGCTATTCCGGTCAATATTTTTTTCTAGAAACCCAAATATTAGTGTTGTTGTTGTTAACGTTCTCAACGACTCTCACTGTGTCTCCAGGCCAAGAAAGGCGGCCTCTCCAACAGAATCTGTTCATAATGCTGACGGCTCTAATTTGGTTGGGTTTGATGGATAGTTGCTGGCTACTCATGATTTACATCATGAGCAGCTAGTATACATAGAGGACAACGATTAGATACTTATATACCAACTCTTTGAAGAAGTATCTGGAGCAGCACGGCTGGGATGAACAGCTCCAACGGAGTAAAACACAGTGAGTTGTCGTCATTCCAAATATTAGTCCAGACGTTGGAGTAGTGAACAACGTACGTTCGGTATTTCTAATACTGCCTTCGATTACATATAACTATTTAAAATACACTTAGCACAATGTACAATTTAAAAAAAAAGAAAATGAATTCACTTTTGAGCAGGAAATAAATAAATGATTTTAATTCACAAGAGAAAGTAATGCGTTTAATGAGAGGCATTAAAAAAATACAAATCAATTATGTATTTATAAATAATAATTATTCAAATACCCTGTAGACAAAATTATAGACAATTGTTATTAAGAAATGTTAACTAATTAGAACGATGTAATAGATGAAAGTCGTTCCCTGGTAGTTATTGTACTATTTGCAATCAACTGCGCACCCATTTCTGAAATCAAATTTAAAACAAATGGTGGATGGTGGAAGTAGGTTATCAAAACTGATTAATTTGCATTTATTTTAACAAAGCCGTCCTGGCACCATCGCTATGTTTGGAGATATTACATCGCTGGATCTTGTTGGTATGCGTTCCAGAACATCCTGGTGCGCAGAATAACAAATCGTAAGGTAGTTTTCGATCCAGTAAGGTAGTTTTCTAGCTTGGTATTGAGGTGCGAGACACAAGACCAAACAACATTTCATTATGGTTTCGTGTTACATTATTAGTAGACATCATATCACTACAATGTTTCAATTTGATCTTTTCATTGTGAGAAGAAGTCTCTTTTTGAAAAATATTCGGATTTGGTAACAAATCTGAAAGGTTGAATGATAAGCACCAGATTTATTTTTTTCAATTATTGATTTAAAAGGATAGAAATTAATTAAAGTCACCTTCGTAAAGTTAGAAAGTTATGTACGTCATGTGTAGAGTTGAGGAGGTCAATGTGGCTCGAATGACCTTGATTGATATTAAATTAATAGAAAAAAAAAATAGATTTTGACCTACAAATCGGTAAATGCCAGTAAAATGTAGCGAAGAATAGTCTTTTGAGATAGAATCTTCTAAAGATATATCCAATGAACTATTTGAGCTAAAATTAGTTTGGAACCCTTTGACATGTAACCAAAAATCAATCAGGTGTTCCGTGTTCCCCTTATAGATGATAAATTCCATGTTTCTAATGTAAACAAAATATATAAATATGTAAAAATAAGTAAATACAAAATAATTTACAAACGCAAAATATGAAAAAATAGTCTTCTTTGGTAGAGAACACAAAACTAGTTTAGTTTCATTTCAGCAGAAAGAAGATGTTCTCCTTTCCTTACAGATGTGATGCTGTAAGAACCACCTGCATAGTTATGATTTACAAGACACAATATATTATTATTAAACAAGATTTTGGATTTCTGCTTTTGAGTCACTCATAAATATTGCTCGTATGTGAAACTAACAAAAAATTGTGTTCTCCAAATAATCACTAAAATAATAATAAAAAAAAATCATAGAAAAATATTTCTACCCATCACAATATAAATCTTCGACAATTCTCCTTATCAAAATATGTATTAGTTTAGTCTTCTGCTAAAGATATTAATATTAGGTACACTTGAACTTCCTCAGATTTTTGCATGTTTGCAATTAGATTTCCAAATAAATATTTCTCAAATTACATTATAATGATAGAAAGGGTGAGTTCATAGTCGAAACACCTCAATTTCTTTTCTCTACAAGAGAGTATTTAAATTTTAGGTGGCGATTAGTCCCAAGACGTCACACTATAAATTCTTCTTTTTTTCTTTTTCCTTTGTTATATTTTTGCAATGATTACATGAATGGAATTCATTTTTAAATTGTTTATGAAACTATTCAATAAAGGCGGCAGTACCTTATATCTTTCTGAGTTTGAATTTTTTTCTAACCTTTTCAGAAAGTCTTGGGATTATAAGTTCATGTGTCACTAGACCAGGCGGATCTGAAAGTTTTTACTAGACATATTGATGTTCTTCAAAATTCCTTTTCAACAAAGTTCAAAATACAAGTCCCTTCACATACCATTATATCAAAGGAAAATAGTCGGAACGTATTTTTTTTTAAATTAAAACTAAATAAATAAATAAAAATATTTTAAATTTAAACATTTCAAATCAAATTAAAAATCAATTACAGAAGAAGGAAAAATTATTTACACCAATAATGATAAGGTCTCACAAAATTAACGACAAGATATTCTCGCTCATCTTAACTACAATGTAAAATTGTTGACGGGATCCATACTAGAGAATGGATCCCTAGCCACAAACTAAATCGAGCGAAAAGATATTCTCGCCCATCTTAACTACAATGTGAAATTGTTGACGGGATCCATACTAGGGTATAGATTCCTAGCCACAAACTAAATCGAGCGAAAAGATATTCTCGCCCATCTGAACTACAATGTAAAATTGTTGACGGGATCCATACTAGAATATGGATCCCTAGCCACAAACTAAATCGAGCGACAAGATATTCTCGCTCATCTTAACTACAATGTAAAATAGTTGACGGGTTCCATACTAGGGTATGGATCCCTAGCCACAAACTAAATTGAGGGACAAGATATTCTCGCCCATCTTAACTACAAGCCTCTAGCCTCTCTAGCATAAAATGATTTGACAATTTTTCAGTCAAAAATGTTTATATTGAATAATATTGGACTGACCTCAGTAAAAAGAACATCAAATGATAAGGCAAATAAAGCCTAGCATTGTGCAGTTCAACTTTGGTTCTCCGAAAGATTGGCTCTGCCAATGATTTTGTGCGGAAGAGAGAACACTTTCCTCCTCATTTTTGTTTTCAAGTGGTTTCTGCATGGCTACTCTCGAGTGTGGTTTATCTGTTTTTAGGAAAGGTGTCTATTCTATTAGACACTAGACTGTGTCATTTTTTATAGTTCAAGCACTGAGCAATTTTGTTTTTCATTTGATGAGACAATCATAACTATTTACAATTGATAAATAAAATGATCATGGTATTTACAAGACATTGGTATTTAACTGTACTAAACAAGATTTCGTCAAACTAAACTTACTGTATAAACAACTAGTGATAAGAGGACATAGGATCAATGGTTACCCTTTCTGAACAAACATTTTTAATTTATGACAAATAACGTCCGTCCCAAAAAACGTTTTGCGTTGTTGTAATTGCAGTTCTTCATTGGACAATTTGACCCTGATACAATACTTTTGTTGAAAAATCGAGGCCAACAGGGATTTATTCTATCAAGTGAGTACTATCAGCCTTGTATTCAATTATAAAATCAAAAAGAACTCTCATATGAGCATTACAAAAATGATTTATACGTTGTAATGATAATTCAGATTTGCCTGCTGTGTTATTTTATGTCATCAGTTAAGGTGGACTGGGACCACAATGAGGTTTTCCGAAAACTAAAAGTAAGATCCATTTTCCTTTTCAGAGATAGAAAGTGATTAATTAATAATACAATACTCGTACAGGCAAAATATCCTACAATAAATTAAAAAGTTAGGTAAAGTTATCGTAATATAAAACATTGCACTACTACATTCATTATTTTTACAGGTACATTTTTGATTTTGACGGCACTAACTTTACAATCTTACAGTGTGTGCCTTGAACTTTGTTCATCGCAAAAATATTTGATTAACTGAAGAATCAAACTCGCATTATATTTGTGTGAAACTATAGCCTGAAACTCCTAGAAACTAAAACTTCGAGGTGGTTCAACACAAATTGTTTTACAGTCATTTAACCCTTCTTTGATTATTTTAGTGATTGTGCATTTTTTTGACAAAAAAATTAGGACTCTTTAATTTTTATCAAAACTAGCAGATGTCATAAGTTCTAAATTAAAAGGGTCTACCAGGTTTCGCTAGATTTTAATATTGCTAATCATTATTCACCGAACCTTGTCTTGAGTACCATTTTTACTTTATCTTCCCATACGGAGCACGGGGTGATTGCTTATTGTACTCAAGAACATTGTCGTTTTATAATATAAAAAGGCACACATTGTTAGTATTTTAAAAGAAATATTAAATAATAATTTGTTGCATTTTAGTGGCAAACTAAACAATATGAGTAATACATCTTTGTTAGTCCTTCCTATGCTCATGGAAGTCTTTTTTACTTCTATTAGAATAATGATGAGAACTGCTATCCATTGAGCTGCTACTGGATGAGGTAGATGGATCTTTACTAGATGATGGTATAGAATGACCCACTTGATGACGTCGTACCAGTTCCACATTACCGTCAGTGGTTTGTTCTAAACTAAATTCAAATGGAGAGTAAGGATTGCCGTCAGAATCTCTCAGCGCCTGAAAAAGAATTTACAACAAATTTGTAAAGCTAGTAGTTCTATAAACTGTATATTTCACTCAGTTAAAGTATTTAGCATCAGGTCCCGTGTGGTCTAAAAATAAACAGCTAAATTTCATCAAAATAAGACGAGGCGTTCGAGAGTTATTGTGGAACCAACATATAAACAGATCGTGGAGTGACAACTCATTTGGTTCGATCAATTAATGATTTTAACACTCAATATTTGATAACACAACAATTTAGCTTACAATTTAATTAATTTAAATTTGATAAGTCATTTTTTTGTGATCTGCATATATTCCTTGTTCAGTTCATTTGATTTCGTTGAACTTTTCTGATACATGGAGGAGGAGTCTATAGGCGATCACCCCCGGCCCCGGATTTTAATGAAAAAAAAAAATAAGATGACTTTTTAAGGTCATTTTTTACCGTTAAACGTAAGTTACATGCTTCGTTCGATTAATCATTTATTCATTTTATTAACTCTGATGGTGATATTCCGAGTTTAAGCATTGATTTCCCCCATTCCCTTACCTGAAGCTCTGTATCCGTCTCTGTTCCTACTACGCCAGCGCAAAAGTTTGTTTCTTGACACTTCATTTGGCTAGTCCGATTTAGTTAGATCTCTGAACCAAATCAGAGATGGAAACCTATAGTAAACATCTCCCGGCGCTTATCAATTTCTTGTTGATGAGCTACTACTTACATTAAACACATGTTTATAAAGCTGACTAAATTGGTTTTTGACTCTGACCGACTCCTGACTCAGATACTCGTGTTGTTGAAGCAGGTGCCTCTTCTTGTCTTTCATCTGCTTTACTTCGTCAGCCAAACTTATAATTTGATCTAATTTGCGTTTTCTACAGTTTTGAGCCGCAACCTAAATTAAAGATAAGAAATAATTTCTTTGTGATACCTGCGCCGCCCTCATGAGCGCATCTCTCCGTTTTTATTTCTCAGATTTTCAATACATTAATTAACTGCAGTTACAAGAGCAGAAAATTTGCATATTCATCGAATACATGTGCAAATGTGCGTTGGAGACACTTCTACACAGGTTACCTGGCAAGCCCCGCTCGCACTCTTTTCTCGTTGAACGTAATTCTCTTTTCATTCAGCGAGTGTGATGGGAACTCTCTCTTCTTCCCATACCTTGGATGAGGTATTTTACCTATAAAGCAAGATACTTGAAATACTAACTTGTAGTATATTGTCTACATAAATACGTACATATAGTAGTGAAATGTTGACTAAGGATATTCCAAGATGACATTAGAGGAGATTATGAATACAGGGAAGAACAAAATCGACAATCTCATATACTAATTTTAACCTCCAATGCTGCCATGAAACGTCACTTGGCATTGTTCTCACACATCGTTGGTGTTAAAAGTTCGAGAGCCAAATCGCGATGAAATTCTTCATTTCAAGCGTACCATGAGCATTAACGAATTGTTTTACTATTAAAATTAATGGTAAAGCTGGATACCAAAAGTCTTAAAGGTTTCAGAAGCTCATTATAGAACACTAGTAAATGCACATATTTAGCCTGACGTTAAATCAAGAAACACTTGACGTTCATACCTTATTTTTGCCTCTACGTCGAATATCTCGAATCAAACTAAGTTGGGTTTCTGATAAATCATATTTTGATAATCGTTCGTTGAATTCGTCCATGGGTAAATTAATAATATCATACACGGGGATAGGTATATCGAGAGCTCGAGCTTTCTTTTCATCTCGGGTCATCTGTTCCTCTTCAGACTTACGAACGGCAAAGTCAACCATCTTGAGTTTTTCAATGTCTGTAAATGTTGGAAAAATAAGTAAGTTTACTTTCTTGGTGGTTCACTCTCAGAGGGTACACTCTCAATAGTATTTTTAATTTTTAGCAACAAAGTGATTTTTTCTTCTCACCCATTCAAATATATCATGTACCAACAATTTTACCCCATAACACTGCAATCATGAGGCTCAGTACATCCCGTAACACATCAAAGCAAAATATTCGAATATATTTCTAAAATTTGAAAACCGGAAATTAAACCCGGGTGTCCAGGGTGCAATCTCAGTATGATGAGTGACTAACACTAGATCAAATGAGAAAATAACTATTAAACGAAGTGTACGGCTCTCGAGCACATAAGTTTGTCATACAACTGATGAGAATTTAGTTTTTGGCGTTGTTCCTATCAAACTATTTTTTTCCAATCATTTTGATGCGAGATTACCAATATGGTTTTGATGGCTCTTAATAGGAACTGTTATGATATGCGTTTCAAGTCGTTCCGAAACGAGAGATTTCAAATTTAATAATACAGAGAAAGCTTTTAGATGAACTTACATTTTGCAGTTTTGTCTTTGATATAATTTCTTGTGGAGGTACCAATATTATCTGGTGCCATTGTATAGCTGTGGTTATGAGAAACCAGTTCGGAGAAACTAGGTCGATGGCCTAAAAAAATAAACAATTTTTAAATAGGCAGTTGATTTTGGCGTTAGATTCATATGACGTACTTAATAAGTCATGCACCGGTATGACTTATTAAGTACGTCCTTCACTATAAAATGTCCATTGTGTGTTGAACAAAAAAAAATGTGGTCTCTTTTCTAGCAAAGTCTTAATGTCCGATTCTTGTATATGGCTCACCAAAATCTTTTTTTACGAGATAATAGAAAAATTATCTTTAGCAGGACATTAAGGTTCGAAATTATGAAGCCCGTAGGTAATGTAATAAGTTACAAAAACTTACTTTGCCTTGAGAAGTCTGAACTGCAACTGTATTTGGATTCTGAGCTTGAATTGTATGATTTGGATGAACAGGAGGGTTCCATAAGTCGCGAGTCTGGCTCGTTCATTTCATACTTAATGTTAGCAATGGCAGAATCAGTACTATTGAGATCACTCGATGTGGACGCACCTAGAATCAAGGAAGGTTTAAATGTTAGCAATGACAGAATCAGTACTATTGAGAAAACTCGATGTGGACGCACCTAGAAACAAAGAAGGGTTAAATGTTAGCAATGGCAGAATCAGTACTATTGAGATCACTCGATGTGGACGCACCTAGAAACAAAGAAGGGACATTAACGTGATTATGAACATGACTACTCAGCAAAAGAAATATACGCAGTTCTGATGAAACCTTTCAGATGTGGCGGGTGTTTGGCTTTTTTTTCGCACGCTTTCGACGCGATAGCGCTGAACTCTCACTGAGATTTTTATCTGCTCTAAAATAGCGCTATATTTACACTTGAATATTCATCATTTTTTTATCTTTACCGTTAACATTAAAATTTCTTTTCACAATTTACGTGAAAAACCCCCGCGGCCCGCGGCTTTGGTAATTAGGACTATAATAATAGACCAGATAGAGCACATCTCAGATCGAAACACAAAAGCAGGCCAATGTCTGCTTTTGTGTTTCGATGAATGACCTGGTGATGGACTTACCCGTGCTATTATGGTCATGAAACAAACGCTTGCCATACAAGTGATATTTCTTCTGTGCTACAGGAGGTATTCTGCTCGGAGATCCAGTCGAATTTTCACTCATCGAATGAGATCTGAGAGTGTACATATAGTTGTCGTACCATCGGTATTTGCTGAAAACAGAGAAGATTAGACTGTAGACTAAAGTAATGAGGAGAATAGAATTCCCAAGGCTATCATTGGAGATTTTGAGCCTAAAAGTCATCAAAATATCGACAGTGTGTTTGGTTGTGTTACGCGATCCACACATTCTCAGAAGGACAACGAAATACTGCAAACGATGGCAGCATTAAAGTATAAAACACGTAAATAAAGTAGTTGAATTAGAGATTTTTTTTTTTGTTTAGCCAGCGTCCTTGGCACGTTGAATACAGCAGTTCCCGTTAGATCACTGAAGTTAAGGAACGTCCAGCGAGGTTGTTCTATGTGGGTGTCCACGTGGGTTTGCGCCTCCGTGATGCTGGCTATTTTTGGGGCCCAACCCAGGCTGGTTAAGGTTAAGGTGGGTAGCTGGTTTGCCAGTTTCCAGCGAATGGAGGGTAAAACCCCCGTCTTGAATGACCAATAGATGTAAAAGAGACGTAAAGATGTGAAAGAGACGTAAAGCCAAATTAAAAAAAAGAAAAAAATGACCTGAGTAAATTGCCAGCCTTCTTATTTCTTTAAAAAAATATCTTCTTATTTCTTTAAAAAAATATCTTCTTATTTTTTTAAAAAAAATAACGGCATAACCATTATACAAAATCGAAAGGAAGATTTTTTTTCAATAATGATATCCAATGGATTCCAAAGGTTCATAACTTAAAATGGAAACTAAAGTTCCCGTATCATTAAATCTAAAAATGCACAAACAGGTCCATGGAAAAAGTACACGCCCACATTGCTACTTAAGTTTCCAAGAATTTGTAGTCTGTCTATTAAAGAAAACCTGCTTATATAAAATTTTCATTTTTCTTATGGGAGATAAAACTCTGTCAACGCTGTGATGAACCCTCAAAAAATTTTTACAATAAAAAACCTGATGAACCTCAAAGTGAAAACTCACCTGTAATCGGCAGAGTAATGATCTCCTGGAGTATGGCCGGAATCAGAATTAGTTTCCATCCACTCATTATCAGAAGATAGAGAAGGTACTCGTTCAGATCCCATTGAACTGACAGCCGAGTCCGAATCTGTGCATCGCTCAGGTGGTGCTAAGGGGGTGGTCAAATTATTACTGGCATTTGATGTGACGTTGTCCAACATATTCCCATACATACCTACGAATCAAATAAATTATTTTAGAATTAGAATACTCGACTGCGATTTCGATTTGAATAAATATGCGAGGATCATTGTTGTTTAAGATTCGCTAGACTTAATAGAGCGGTGGTTTTAATGTAACAGCGGATCACTCTTTGCCATCCCAGAAAACAGCATTTTAGAATTTAAATACAAAAATCAAAATTTCCTTCCCCAAATTTTCGACCTCACCAGGTTCCGAAACCTGTATCTTATTGGTGAAAGCCGAGCGTGATTCACAAAGACATCACATCATTTGTATAAATCTCCTCTGAGTAGGGGAACCAACCATTATGGCCAACATCTAGTGAAACATCACATAATTTTAAGAATTAACAAAAGATATTGTTTAGTACGGAACCGCATGCAATTTAGGCAGTATTTTTAATTTTCAATACTATGATCTTCATTTTTGATGCTAGAAATGCATTTCATAATGAAGCAGCCATCAAATTTTCAGACTGACGCGACGGGTCTATGGGTGTCTGATTTACTTGTGAACTTACTTTCATTCATTGCCATGTCCATCAGTTGGAGATCTTCGTCATTTAAGATAGAAGGAAAGAAACTCTCAGTTTGGTTGTTCAGACTTTGATTGGTTGCGTTATGCTGGTAAAAGAAAAGATAATAACTATCACTTGTACAGATAATTCTTTCTCAGATGATATCCAATAGTTAAAAGTATTATCTACAATGTTCCGGTTCTTCCCTTTACGTCAAACAAGGCAGACATGCCTCATGTACATGGCCGTCGATATCGTAATAACGGTAGTCCTGTCACTCTCAGGCCTATATAATAATAACTATCAGTTGTACAGCTAATTCTTTCTCAGAAGATGTCCAAATGTTACAAGTAGTTATGTGCAATGTCCCGGTTCTCCCCTTTACGTCAAACTAGGCAAACATGCCTCATGGACAAGGCCGTCGATATCGTAATAACGGTAGCCCATGTCACTCCCAGGCCTATATTATCTCTAACTAATAATGGCACGCCGATCAGTTTCTGCGAGAAACAAGGACAAACAAACACATTTTCTTATTCATAATATTGGTAGGATTACTCTTGCGAGTATTAAGGGAGAAGACAAATACCCATTTTTTTCAAAAATACAGGGAAATGGTAATTTCCTGGTGATATCAATAAATTACACCTAATCGTTTGTTAAATTTTAGTTAAGTATCGATTCACACTAACTGATTTTTGCAACTTCGCATTGATCTATTTGCGTAGCTGTAGAATAACTTTGGCTAGAATAATTCAGTATCGATTCATACTAGCTGATTGATGCCCACAACTTCGCATTGATCTATTTGCATTGCTGTAGAGTAACTTTGGCTAGAAGTATTCAGTATCGATTCATACTAGCTGATTGATGCGCACAACTTCGCATTGATCTATTTGCGTGGCTGTAGAGTAACTTTGGCCAGAATAATTCAGTATCGATTCATACTAGCTGATTGATGCCCACAACTTCGCATTCATCTATTTACGTGGCTGTAGAAAAATTTGAAATTCTGCCGTAACTGGGATAAGAACCAATATACAGTGGATTTTCTGGAGGGTTTGGGGAAGCCCACTTCTGGTTATTTTTTGATAAGGATGTGTGATTGTACCGCTAAAAAGCGTGTTTCTGGCGGTAAAACACTTCCAGTTGAACGTTTTTTTCCTACTTTTTTCACCTACATACATGCTTACAGGAAACTGTATTCCTCATTTCAAGTTTCTACGTTTAGTCATCAACGAGTTCCGTTGATTTTGATTCAAACATTATACAAACTGGGGTTTGTGTTTTATCAGTCTAGATTGTAGATATATTTTTTCAAGGTTTTGTCGAAATTTCGATTTAAATTGATGTTATTGCTCGTAATTCTAGAGACAATTTTAGGATCCAAATTGTAAAGAAGGAAAAAACTTGACAAGTTGTAACACATACCTGATAATATATTGAGTCGTTGTCCATTTTGTACGAGGCGGCCCCCGTATGCGCTATTGAAGATTCACTATCACAATTTGTTAAATTCATAGAACTGCTCACAGCACTGCCTACATTTGGACTAGTACCTGTTCGGACAATGATATATATATATATATATATATAAATAGANATATATATATATAGATAAATTAATACTTATTGTAATCATCAGAAGCGAGGGATAATTTAAAGCAAAAACACATTTCAAAGAATTGAAGTTACCTCACAACAGAAACCTAACCAAAGTAGGTATATGAAATATTTTCTTTCCTGCACCCATTTAGTGGCAGAGTCAATCGTTCGGGAGACCAAATAAGGGAAAGACCAAAATTTTTCTTCCCATTTTTCTTTACTGGGGTACCTAAGTCAAAGATGGACAAATACGATGTAAGAATGAATAATAAATATTGAAAAGCCAATACCCCATCATTTTGTATTAAAATTTGTTACTTTCTTGATACATAATCAAACGAGTTTCGCCCGTTAGGGCATCTTTGACCACTTTTTGTTAGTTTTTAGTGGGATCTTTATTTAGAAGTGTGGAATAACTGTCTGTTATAAAATCTGTCATCTTTTCGCCCTATTCTGCAATGGTTCTGATGACATCTGCAGAATGCAATGGTTCTAATGACATCTACAGAAAGCAATGGTTCTAATAACATCTACAGAATGCAATGGTCCTAATGACATCTACAGAATGCAATGGTCCTAATGACATCTACAGAATGCAATGGTCCTAATGACATCTGCAGAATGCAATGGTCCTAATAACATCTACAGAAAGCAATGGTCCTGATGACATCTACAGAAAGCAATGGTCCTGATAACATCTACAGAATGCAATGGTCCTAATGACATCTACAGAAAGCAATGGTCCTGATGACATCTGCAGAAAGCAATGGTCCTAATGACATCTACAGAATGCAATGGTCCTAATAACATCTACAGAAAGCAATGGTCCTAATGACATCTACAGAAAGCAATGGTCCTAATGACATCTACAGAAAGCAATGGTCCTAATGACATCTACAGAATGCAATGGTCCTGATGACATCTACAGAATGCAATGGTCCTAATGACATCTACAGAAAGCAATGATCCTGATGACATCTGCAGAATGTAATGGTCCTAATGACATCTACAGAAAGCAATGGTCCTAATGACATCTACAGAATGCAATGGTCCTAATGACATCTACAGAATGCAATGGTCCTAATAACATCTACAGAAAGCAATGGTCCTAATGACATCTACAGAATGCAATGGTCCTAATGACATCTACAGAATGCAATGGTCCTAATGACATCTACAGAATGCAATGGTCCTAATGACATCTGCAGAATGCAATGGTCCTTCTGAAATTTACAGAATGGAATGGTGATTTTATAACAGACAGTAATTCCAAACTTCTATTTAAAGTTTTTATTGGCTAAAAATACAAAAAATAAATGCCCCTGACAACGGCCAGAGGTATACATTTCTATTTTAGTTTTTTATATCCAATTTTATTTCGGTTTCAATTCTGACTATTTCTCCTTTATAAATTTGTCTACATTATCCAAACGAAAAATGTATACTCCACTCACCTATGTGGTAAGGAGACGTGTTATTGAGGTCTCCAATAGGCGGTGGTAGAGTGGCGTTGTGTATGATGGCACCCGAGTCATGATGATGAGGATGATAAGCAGATCCCATATGATAGGATGACGTCACATTGGTGCTATAGTTGTGATGTAGATGGTGTCCTGAATGGGGATGAGAATGATGGTGTGAATAGGAGACATTTTGGTCTGTCATAAAATTGTTTGCAAAATCTTGCCATCTTTGATCTCCAGGTATTCCCAGCGCAGATCTAACATACGGTACTCGGCTCTGTAACAAACGAAGACAAATAAAAGGTTAGTGACGTTGGTTAAAGAAATTATTGACACATGAGATTTAGTTATGGAACAGAAGTTTTACAGCTTTTGATTAAATACGTCATTTCATATACGCAATCATGTTTCATTTATCGAAATTTGACAGAGGTGACATGCAATGATTTTCTTGCACCCCAGAAGACTAAGAGCTGAATCATTTATAGAAAATCGAAAAGCTCAGTTTGACCATAAATGTCCATAGAGAATGTGATATTATTTGAGCCATAAAAAGATGACCTAGTGTGCAGCACACCGGCGTTTCAGGCGGTAGACTCAGGTTCCAATCCTGGCGGAATTGAAATATTTTTCGGATCAGTATTGGACTGTTCGGGATGCACTCAGCCTCATCAGAACTACTGAGTAGCTACTTAAGATGTGAGTAGCGACAAGTCGCGACATTACAAGAGCTAAAATAATAATAAGGTAATGATTTAGTGCAGTGACCATTGTAATGCTGTGATAACTATAAAAGCAAGATGTGACAATGCAAAATTATAAGTTATGGAAAATTAACATAAATAAGAACACATTTTTTTTCCATATTCCTAGAGAAGTTACACAAATGTAAATCCCAGTTCAGAAGTTAGACTTCTTCAAAATGAAGTGGGTATTAGTCATGTCAAATAAATTTTGGCCTTTAATTTTTTTTTTTTTCTCTCTAAATTTTTTGGATTAAAACACCAAAATGAGTTCTCTGGGAACCAGAAAACAATTCTCAGCTCACCAATAGAACGAACATTTACACGTATCTATAACAGTAATTAGACACTTTCACTTCAAGTCAAAATGTTAAGTTACAATGAATGGTCCGTCTGATTCTGAAGGTACCTACATGTTGCGTGTCAACTGCACCCAGTGCTGCGGTAGTGAATTTGTTTATAAAAAAAAAAAATAGTGTCCATTTTTGTTCAGCTGGCCAGACTATACTGAATAAGTGCATAGCAAATAAAGGGCGGAGCGTAAGTATGAATTTTCGTTTTCCAACTAATATCCGGTACAGTATTTGTCTTATCATTAGAAAAAGTCGGATTGGATGGCAATGACATGGCCAAACAATATCATTGTCAATTGAAACCAACAATATTATTGTTTATTGTCCCAGAGATCCAACACCAAGAAATTCAATCAATAGCTACTAAAGGGACTAGACAATATTTTGATTTTGTGAAACTGCAATTCAGAGGAATCGCAGGATAAATTTTTATATGTCTCAAAAAATAGGTTGGAATCGATATTTTTAATATGTTAAAAAGATAACTTTATAAAAGATTTTATAAAAGCAGTGGCGTATCTACGGTGGGGCCGGGGGGCGGTCGCCCCGGGCGCAATGATTTGGGGGAGCGGCAAAACGATCTTCGCTGTTCCGTAAGATAAAGAAATGATACTAAGAAGAAAAAAAAATATTACTGAAAAATCAAGTTTTTCATTGATAGAAAGATTACGTCAACATTGGATCTCAATTTTTGATGAAAAATGAATTTTTTATCTGATTTATAAAATCTCGAAACATTACAAACTTGAACTTTTTTTCTCCATCACAATTGAAAAACTCAAATGTTAACTTTTCCCCCCTTAATCGCTGCAAATGTACATATTATATCCTCGTAATCCAATATTGCAGCAGTTACATTTTCCATTGAAACAATTGCTGGATTTTTTAATCTATTTTGACTCAGGGTTGATCTCTAGTAAGATTTAATCAATTTGAGTTTCAAAACTATCGATAGTATCGATCGTTCTCATACTATATATTGGACCAAGTATTACTGATTTTTTAGTGACGTACGAATATGTACGTGAGTTAATAATGAAATAAAGCATGAGAATTGTTAAAAATAATCCGTTACAGAACTTAAAAATAATCCGTTACAGGAAACGTGTAAAACCATGGATGGGGGGGGGTCATTCTTTGCCCCGGGCGCTCAATGATCTAGGTACGCCACTGTATAAAACATAACTTTTTCTGATTCCTTATGGAACCTATATGTATAGAGTATAGAGATCATTAAATTCAGGACACAAAAGAAAAACGTCATTCTGAGATACATAAATACGATATGGGAAAAAAATAATACAATTTTCATCAATTTATGTTCTGAAAAATTTCGGATTTCTCAAAAAAATCACTATTGTGCTTCATCTTCAAGTCGCTAATATTCAAGCTACAAAATAAACTGGGGTCTAAAATGGCAAATAATTAAAAAAAAGTTTATTCAATACTTGATCCTTAAGATTATTCTGATTATTCAATTTTTATGAATATCTGATATATTTTTTCGATTTAAAGAACTATTTCGAAGAACTTTTGCTTCGAAATGAAGTGATGATTTTAGTTAAAGGAAACAATAAGATGCTTGAAGGTCAGAGAAGAAACTGCAACTAAATCCTGCGAGTCGAATGCCAAATGAAAGAATCCCTAAACGATTTTTTAATTGGAAAACAGAGGATAGAATAAGCAGAGGAAGGGCAAAACTGACATTTATGCAGAACCACTAACTGATTTGGGTTAAAATCAATGGACTTTCTATACAGAGGAACAGGGATCGCGACATCTGCTAAAGACATCATTGAAAAGGCAAAGGAGAAACAAGAGAAGACTCAAATGGGAAACTAGAGTAGATTAAATCAGAACATTGTGAGGAGATAACGTACATAGTGTAATAATAAAATTAAGGAACCGTTTGAATGAATAATTGAGGCAAGCTGAACCAAGGCTCCTCTCAGAACTAATCCTGACATTCAAAATAAAATTAATGAATGTGGAACCCGCGTCAGTACTTAATGATCTCTGTGCTTGCTACTTACAAAACTGGAAGGTGCTTTATTACAATTTGAAATCATTCTTTTCTTATTGCTTTCGTTTTCTATTGTATTCAATATACGAGTAAGCTATTTTTAATTCGTTTTGGTTTTTGGAGCAGCTTTGAGAAGCACCTCTAAATTCACAATTTCGAGATTGATTAAGATATAACTTCCTCGGTCGTTTCGTTTTAAACAATAATAAGTACTCAGTTGTATTCCTGGAGCTAAGTACACGCCGAGACGGCCGAAAACAACAACAACAAGCGAATTGCAAACAGAATACCGATTAACTTCCATGAATAGAAAGGACTAATAACCCATCTGTAACTTTTAGTCCCGCGAACTTCTTACATCTTTAAATAGAACACACTGCAATACAAGGTTTCCATATCGATGGAGTCAGGAAAAATGATCTTTCGCCAAGAGGAAGTTTAATACGTATTCAAAAATATCCATTCCAACCTATTTTTAGATAAAAATTTGAAAAACTCTAAAAATGGCTACAAGCTTCAAACCATTTTATACTTTTTTTAAAAATGCAAGCAAATTAGGTATTGTACATACAGTACTTGAGTTAGCTAGCACACAGACGTACATACCAAGTGACGTCTGTTCCAAGTTAGAAATGAAGTATTAGACATTACCTTTTTGTATTTGTGTGAGAGAATAATGAGCCAAGTGAAAACATTATTAGGAAGAAGCGTAATCAATCATAGAGACTTAACGCTTCAGATTTGAGAAATGTTCAGCAAGTAGACAAATGAGAGTGTTCACAAACAATGAACATACAGACAAGAAACAGTTTGGTCTGTTTACAAACATATTAAACAATTTTGTTATCTTAGAATACTGTTGTATCCGTTGAAAAATCAACGAAAATGACCGTTACGGGCCCCTCAAAGATATTGATATCGACGAAATACTATCCTGCCCCTTAACTGAATGGGTCAATTATACTCCCCAAGATTTCAAAACTTCTAGAAAATTCCCAGGACGTACAGAAAAAACAGGTTCAAGAAAAACGCAAAGCGAGCTCCAACTCCGAAAACCATTCATTTTTGTCAATTTGCTTCCAGTCTATGTAACTGAGAGATGTTCAGAAAAAAATAAACCTGTGTACCATTTTTAAAAAACCAAACAAATTAAACAAATACAGAGATAAATATTTTCTTGTGGAATCAATGCAAGATGAACATTTAACCAAAATGTGTATTTAAGACAGAAAAAATACTCGAAAATGTCTTACAAATTTCATAAATTGTAAAACTGAACCTAACAACATCTCTAAATCTAATCTTCTAAATGAAGACATTAGAGAATTCGGCAAACAACATACACACACAGACACACATAAAAACAAAGATACAATTCAAGCCTCGGGTTGGATATTCTGTAAGAAATTAAGATGCAATATTGTACGAAAGAACATTATGGAACAGAACATTTTGCTTCTCATGAAACCTAACGCGGTATCATTAGGCAGAGTGATGGTCTTCTATGCAGTTCACTACAATCCATAATTAGACACTACTGCACCAAGCTGTTATCAAGAAGAGAGCAATTAATGAGTTGCAATGAATTCGTCCATGAAGAATTTCTGCTGCTGATACGTTCTTGAGAAGCATTTGAAAGCGCAAGAAATTATTCTAATAAAAACAGAGCTTTGGATATAACTTAAAAACATTTCATTACGCATTTATATGTATTACATATTACATGGTTCTCTCAATCCAATGAAGGCACTGCAGTCAACTAAAGAAAGCCTAGAGAGAGCAGAGCGATGATGACAAAATTTGAAGTATACTTTTTCAATGGTGAGGATAAACCGCCTCTGATGATGAACACTAAAATCTTGAAATTGTAAAATGCTCGTTCACGCGTATGTAAAGGTTCACAGGCAAGCCCGTTTACAATATACGGTTGATTATTTTAAAATATAAAATAATCATTTGATCAAAATAAATACGATGACTACCTATTTCTACGCACTATACTCTTCCATTCGTACATTCTCCTTGTATATCTTACTACCTTTTAGATGATTGATAATACCAATAAATATTCATGTTAAATTACGTCGTGTTTGTGTTTCACTGATCCATTCTATATTGCCATACCGTTCATCCAAAGACACTGAAAACAGCTTTGGCAAACTTCTTACAAAAATAGTTTGGTCATATTTCAGCTTTGGGAAGCTTCTCACAATATTAATTTGATAGTCATGTTTCAGTAGTCTATTCTATATGGCCATACCGTCATCCAAAGACATTGAAAACATTTTTGGAAAGCTTCTTACAATATTAGTTTGATGGTCATGTCTCAGTGGTCTATTCTATATTGCCATACCGTCCATCTAAAGATAATGAAAACATTTTTGGAAAGCTTCTTACAATATTAGTTTGATAGTCATGTTTCAGTGGTCTATTCTATATGGCCATACCGTCATCCAAAGACATTGAAAACATTTTTGGAAAGCTTCTTACAATATTAGTTTGATAGTCATGTTTCAGTGGTCTATTCTATATTGCCATACCGTCATCCAAAGACATTGAAAACATTTTTGGCAAGCTTCTTACAATATTAGTTTGATGGTCATGTCTCAGTGGTCTATTCTATATTGCCATACCGTCCATCTAAAGATAATGAAAACAGTTTTGGAAAGCTTCTTACAATATTAGTTTGATGGTCATGTCTCAGTGGTCTATTCTATATTGCCATACCGTCCATCTAAAGATAATGAAAACATTTTTGGAAAGCTTCTTACAATATTAGTTTGATAGTCATGTTTCAGTGGTCCATTTTATATGGCCATACCGTCCATCTAAAGACATTGAAAACAGCTTTGGAAAAGCTTCTTACAATATTATTTTGACGGGTATGTTTCAGTGGTCCATTTTATATGGCCATACCGTCCATCCAAAGACATTGAAAACAGCTTTGGAAAAGCTTCTTACAATATTAGTTTGATGGTCATGTCGCAGTGGTCCATTCTATATTGCCATACCATCCATCCAATGACATTGAAAACAGCTTTGGAAAAGCTTCTTACAATATTAGTTTGATGATCATGTCGCAGTGGTCCATTCTATATTACCATACCATCCATCCAAAGACATTGAAAACAGCTTTGGAAAAGCTTCTTACAATATTACTTTGATGGTCATGTCGCAGTGGTCCATTCTATATTGCCATACCGTCCATCCAAAGACATTGAAAACAGCTTTGGAAAAGCTTCTTACAATATTACTTTGATGGTCATGTCGCAGTGGTCCATTCTATATTGCCATACCATCCATCCAAAGACATTGAAAACAGCTTTGGAAAAGCTTCTTACAATATTACTTTGATGATCATGTCGCAGTGGTCCATTTTATATTGCCATACCGTCCATCCAAAGACATTGAAAACCGCTTTAGAAATCTTCTTAAAATATGAGTTTGATGCTTTGAATTACCACTAATCGTCAAGTCATTAAACATAAATTCTTATAAGTAGAAATACGCATAGCTTAAAGGTTTCTTATGACTATTTCTCAAATTTACACCTCACAAACATTTGCTTGTAGATCTTAATTACATCAAAACTATCTTTCCAGAGTAATCAGCACTAACGATAAGTACGGGGTCTCACAGTTGAAGATATATTACTTTTACATGAGTGCCACATAATACAAGCAAATGTTCGTATGGCATATTGATAGACATATTATTTTTTGTTATTCGGTTTTATTTGGTCATGCAGCATATCAGTTTGAATGATGAACTTTGCTATTCCGATTTTCGGAATTTTTCTATTCATACAAAAATTTAAAAGCAGAAATAAAGAAATAATAATGGAATAAAATGGTCTTTTTAGGGATTTTGCATTTTTGAATTGTCCATGTTGTTTACATTTAAAGCAAAATATCAGCTGTAGAGAGTATCGTTTCCAAGTATAGATGAGCAGAGTTTTAATTTGGTACAAGGAGCAAAAAAATGGTTCCTAGTAATTTGAAAATTTTGATCACAGTTTTCTTAAGTTTTTTTTGGACATTTTAGAGACTCCTCCTCAATTGAGAAAGAAGGACGAGAAGAATTGAAAAATAGGGTGAGATATAGATATTTATTTTTAAAATAAATATTTTTTAACACTTATGACTAAACATGTTATTCAAAGATTGAGATATACACGGCCAGTTTTAAGTGAACTTAATTTAGAGAAAGTTCGAAACCCTAAAAATTAAACTATGATATAAAAAAAATGTGATAATTTTGGACAGCGCTATACGATAACATTATTCATTTCTATATAATTAAGAAGGTAATTCCCACCCGTATATAAGCAGTTTGACATGTCACTGTCTTGTAAGGAAGCAAGCAACATTCATCGGCGTAAGTTAGATGAGACTTGTGTCCTTTTCCATTTATTATGGTAAGTGAAAATTAATTATTTCCCAACAACACAACGAGATTGATGGAAGTGATCAGTCAAAAGTTAAAATATAAATGCAACATAAAAATTTTAATTACGGGGTGACTCAAAACATTGTTTAGGCACAAATTAGTTGCTGAAGAGCAACCAATACATATATCTAAACAGAATATTGCCAATGACCGTTTCAGTAGGCAAAGTCGTAAATAATTACACTTTCCCTACTGACTTGTATCGAAATTGAAATCGTTTTTTTGCCTTTATTTTTTCAAAACGTATTTCGAAAAGGTTTGAGTAAGTTTTTTGATTTTATGAAGAAAAAAAAAAGAGTGACGCAGAAGAATTTCAGTAAAGAATAAAATTTCAACTCGTACCTAAAGTTAAAAAACCAGATACTTGGTTACATTTTCTGTCTTGTTCCACGAAAAAAATCTGGCTATATGTTTTAATGGCTGTATGTGTCATTGCAGATTGGCAGAACAACATTTATCTCGCTGAGCATCTAATAAATTATCTATCTTCACCATATCAACAAAACATGATTTTCGCTCAACTTTTTTTAAAGGAAGATAAAGAAGGCAAGTTGGGGCAATCTATATAATTGTAGGTACATATCTATCGGATATAATAGATTGGCAATGCAGCTTCTTTGGTATGTGTCAAGATTAGACTAAAGATGATATACCAAAATAAAAGTTTATTGAAGAAAGTATAAAGAAATAAAGCTCAGACTACCTTCAAATGTGAGAACTCACAGACGAGAAATTAGGCACATAATGTGAAGAGATTACTAGTAAGAAGTGTCAGAATGTCATCTTTGCCTTAATGTGCTTGAACATGATGGTTTTGACATATTTTATGAGCTGTTATATCTTACACCGAATCAATTTAACAGGAATTTCCGATTTGTACAGAAATATAACTTTCAGTACCTATTTTCTGTTGGGAGTGAAAAACATTTGACTTAAACCTCGGGTACGTACATTTATATTATTAATAATAGATTTAGAGCGATTATTTTGTGGAAAAAAAGAAATTGCTAATGAGTTTATATTTATAGAGTTTTGTGGAAAAAAGAAAGAAATTGCTTATCAATTTTAGGAAAAACAGTAAAAATGGATTTTTATTGTTTTTCCTTTTTCATTCCTTAAATTTAAAATCATCAACGGTTTGTTAGGGCGTCCTAACAAACCGTTGATGATTTATAAAACATAAGCTAGTTGTTGGGGAAGGCCTTCAAAGCAATAAAATAGTAATAAAGAACACAGGGGAGTTAGAAAATAATGGGCGAATATGTTTCAAGGTGGTCATGGCATATGAAATTAATAGATTATCATAATTCATACAAACGCACTATCTCAACAACTCCTTGTATTAACACATCAGATTAAATTAATGGGCCACACGACACCAAAGTTATTTATTTTTTTATTTTATTTTTTTGAGCTTTAATGGGCATAACAATAAATTATTAAATGAATTGGCCAAATAAAACAAAATAACCCTCAGAGACGAAGGTTTCCACCATCAGATTATGCAACCCCATCGTCTCAAAAAAAAAAAAAAAAAAATGGAAATTTGAAAAAGAAACGGTCATTTATATTCTGTGTAAAAATAGGGGTCAAATACTCAATAAGTGTATCGTCTCATCAACAGGTGCATCCATTGATAGTGAGAGGTATGCCATTGCAGCTCTAAATAGTTTTTTTTTTTTTTTTTNTTTTTTTTTTTTTTCAATTTTCCAATCTCTGATTTATTTTATTTAATAAAGTTTTTATACAAATATAACTTTCCTCAGTCTATAATATGACTGCTAAGGAATTTGGAAAAGAGAATTGTCTCTCGCTTATTAGCACCCAATAGACATAAACCATCTATTATTTGATGTTGGAGATTAAACATTGAGAAGCACTCCCAGAATCACGACAATCGCCACAATATAATTACAGGTATATGAACAATATCAGGAATGATACTGTAGAGTTGCTTTCTGTGTTATTTTACACCATGAGTGCTACAAGATTCGGACCTTGTAAAACATTCCAGTAAATTCCCACTCAAGTGCATTTCATCTTAGTAAAAGATGCACGGATTGTATGAATACTCTTAGCAGATAAATGGTTCGTCAAAACGTTTAATATGGATAGTGTTGATACAATGTTGGTACAAAGACAGAAGATTCAGATAACCCAGAATATTTCAATTGATGAGTTCAGTGTGAAATATGATAAATGCTACAATCTGCACAATAACTTAATGGACTTCCCAACACTCATTGCAAAAAAAAAGCTAAAATCATATCGTACTGGACCTGTCACTATATTACAAGGTTCATTCAACTAGAACAAAAACAAAGATAAAATAAGCAACCTAGACATTGATTTGAAAAGAACAACTTGGTAGGAAGACGTATATCTAGAAGAAGAAGATAAATTGAAACCATCAAAATAAGAATAAGTCTCAAATGAAACAATTAGTGTAAAAACCCCAACCCAAACAAAACCAAAGCACAAAAAGAAAACTGTAAAGAATTAGAGGAGAGTATAATAGACGGGCGTAATGATATTATGAATGAAAACATGGTATGTTTGGATAAACCAGATACAAAGAGACAAACACACACACACACATTGAATCTACCTTGAATGGTATTCATCTTTAAGTAAAATATAGTTTAGTTGAGCTCTTTTAGGATCACAGGTTGTTTCAAAAATGGATAGAAAAATTAAACTTAGAGATATACATAGCAAAAAAATCAATTTTTGACATATGGAACTTTCCCGTGGTTGTAGAATTTCCTTTGCCAAAGTAATTACCTACATCTATCGGAAAATTTGCGATAGCTAAGATACTAAGCAAGATACAATGATTTTTTTATATACTCGTATATATAATATTCCTGTTTACTGGTATAAGGAACCCCTTTTGAATGACTAGCAGTAAAGCTAAGCTTGGAGGACCAACTAGAACCCAAAGAGCACCTACATACCAAGTAGAAAAAGGTTCAATAATGAACCTTTATGTCGAGCATAAAGGTTCATTATTGAAAAAAATAAACGAAAATCGCTCAGTGTTTCCGTTATTTTCATTTCTTGTTTTAAAGGTTTTGTTACTCTGATATCTAATACTCGTATGAAGGAGAAAGGTCTAGTAGTCATTACATGCTGGAGGGTTAGAAATTTCGAAAACTTTAAAATATTTATTACTGATTGCTGGTTGACGAATTTGATGAACGCAATAAGGAAATCGAAGACAAAACTGATCCACATAAAACTACTAGTACTTCTTCAGATATGAATTCTATTTATAACTATTTCTAATGTGGGAGTAGAGGTAATGAAGTTTTCAGGCATTTAAATCTGGCAAGTATATTGAAAAGAGTGAGAATCTCTTTAAACACTCAAACCAGGAACGAGACGTCAGGCGACAAACACGTCTCTCAAAATGATTGTAGGCTGAAAGAGAGGTTGTGATGGTCTTTTATAAATAATTTAATGCGTATATTAATGTTTGCTATCCTCATTATTGGATATTGGTAGCCATTCTGACTCTTTCCTTTTTAATGTTAATTGAAATCTAGACTTGGATATTTCATAGCAGTCAATCCATTAGCTTTCCGCTCTTAGCTTTAGTAGGTAAGAATGGCGGATTCGTAACTAGGAGGCTGTGGTTCGAATCAAAGTGGAGGCATAAATTTCAATAATAAATTAGGGAAGTGTATTGTGACAAAGCATTAGCTTTAAGGCAAATAAATTCCTTTCCTTTTTTTAGTTTCTGCTCTTTCATACGTGATGCGACTTCAGCCGTGTCTAAATTTAAAAAGTACATTAAATATTGAATTGTTGTAATAAGGTAATATTACAACATTTAATGTACTTTTTAAATAACAATTATATTATTTAAAGATTATCTACATTAAGAACCACCACGTTTGAGTCGCTTCCACCAAGATGTTCGAAAGGTTTACCTTTAATTATATTACAACAGGCCCACTAACTCCTTTTCTCAAGCCCAAGGTTAAAATTAAAATCAACAAAATTATTTCTTTTCTGATCGCTCTCCAATTACTTAACAAAACATGATTTATATTTTTTGACAGATATTCCCAAACGATTTTTAAAAATATGTTGAAGAGATCATTAAAATATTAAACAAATAATAAGTCGAATAAATGAGATAATAGGTACAAAGCCAGGAGGCCAGGCCCTATTGTTATAATAAGATGAAGGGATAGACAAGATTAGAGACTTGAGAAGAACTTCAACATGTTGTTGAATAAATATAAGAAAGACTTCTGATGTGACTTAAAGATAAATATTATTTTGATATCAACGTTTATTGTTATGGGGGGGGGGGGGGNGGGGGGGGGGGGGGGAATTCAAAACTGATGGGTCCTTCAACATCAGGGGCCTGTAGTTATATTTTTATAAACTTCAATTTTATAGTAAGGAAAAAATAAAGGAATAAATTATTGCACTCTTGGCTTCATAAGGACATTCTTTAATACCTTCTGTCAAGTTATATACGTATTTTCGATCTTCCTATCATTGTGTCTCCTATGGCTTAACATAAACATGTGTGAAGCGGAACACAACGACCACAAATCCGAATATCGAAACCGGCCATCATTACAACAACATTATATCAGTGAAAATTAAAGAAAATTCGGACACTTGATAATGGTTTCAAGTTTTGGTTTTGAAATATTCACTCATACGTTTATAAAATATCTTGTTTTCCTAGTGGGGGAAGACATTCTTGATCATGGTGATTATAAAATGAAAGTATATACTATCTTACAAAAATTATCATTGAAAAAAGGCCAAGTTCAAACCACCCTTCTAAAAAATTCCGCCCATGAACGTAGTGATATCTATTATTGAGGCCAAGTTTATTCTTGTTGCTGTTCATCCCACACTTAAATTTAGTAGTGCCCTTTTTCTGACTCAATTCTCTTAAAGCAATACTTACTTTGCACTTGGTCAGTTTTAAGTGTAAAGTCGGTATTGCTTTAAGAGAATTGAGACAGACAATTTAAGCAAGCAAGATTAGAATAAACTTGGCCTCAATAATAGATATCACTACGTGTAAAAGTGGTTGGAATTTGACCTTTTTTCAATGATATTTTTTTTTTTGATTACTTACTATGAAAATGAAGACCCAAATGTCATAAGCAGATCTAACACCAAATTATTATTAAATTAATATGCACTACAAAGCAAATAAAAACAGCAATATCTTATTGTGTATCTTCTTCCGAGTTATAATAACACTGTAAGTTAAAAAGTTTGAATTTTGATATATGCGCGTTTAAGTGTCTATGCAAGATTTCAGCGTCCTAGCAGATGAAACTAGCTTTCGTGCATTTTCTTCCCTAATACGGGAACATTTTGAAGCACTAGTAGTAAAAGAGTTTGAATATAAATATTTTTCCATTTAATTGAATGTAAATATCTTCCTTCATGCAAGATTTCAACGTCCCAGCCATTTAAGCTATTTTTTGTGCATCTCCTTTTCTAAAGCGGAACCGTCTTGGAGCACCGGAAGTGGAAAAGTTGGAATATAAATATTTTCCCGTTTAGTTTCATTTAAATATCAACCTTTAAGCAATATTTCAGTGTTTTATCAGTTAAAACTACAGCATAATACGTTATTGTCTTTCCTAAAGCGGCGCCGTTTTGGAGCTCTTTTGCTAATCTTTTGCTACCAGATATGTGCAAAACCCGGTGAATTGCTTCGTGTAAAAATACACTGGTGCTTTCCGGAACTTGGCCTGGCGCACTGCCGTACACACACAAGATAACAAATTGTTTAAATATCGTTTTTTTTCTTCACAAACGTCTTTTCCCACAGACATATGACAAAAGTTTACACAGATTGATTTCACTCAAGTTTGTACACTTGTTAGAAACCAAAATATACAAAGCAAGACGTAGAAGTAAGAATGTAAACAGAATGTTTAAAGATGATGTGAATCAAGAAATGTTACCACACAGTTAAACAGGCAACAGGTAGTTGCTGTAATTATGAACAAGGCAGAAAAGTTGACGTCAAGTGACCACTTTTTAAAAAGATTTCAAGAGGATAAAGGAATTTACTAAACACACAATGCTTACCACTACACACGGTAAAGTAAATATTGACTTATAGGGTCAATCGAAAGTTAAAAACTATTATATTTGTAATTTGACAAGGAATATCAGATCCACGAGTGTGTAACAAAACAAAACAGGTTAATTAGCTTATAATTAAATTTTGCCAGCTGATACCCGACACTTCTTATGCGTTTTTCCCAAGGTTGTAGATTTCCTTTTAGTCCCATAATAATCTACTTTGTTTCTTCCTTTTCAAATATCGAAAATCTGTCACAGCTTGGAGGACCATGCGAACCAAAATAGAGAGGATACTATATTTTTCTTACAAGATTTAGGTATAATTTTTAGGGGAAAAATGTTTTATCGCACCACGGGGGCCGTGTAATATCGCTAAAATGCGTATAGTTTTTGCGATAACCAGCTTCCGTTTAAGTAAAACAGTGTTGAAAATGAAGTAAGTAATAATTATTATAGGCTAAAGTTAACATTATTTTCGGGTATTAGAATAAGAATTCAATAGTGAACACTTCCATATTTTCTCCTGATATACCCATATTGGTTACGGTTCCATATTTCCAGGCAGAAGTTTGAGTGAAAAGTTATATTAGAATTATTTTTTTGGTTACAAAAAGCACTTCAAATATAGAAACTTGAAATTTACAATGAATAAATCTTCTTACAATGTAGGTACGAAATATAAAAACAACATAATAACGATTTGTATTTGTGTTAACCTGAGAAACATAGTCACAAATCCGCAATTATAACTGTGGGATTGAAGCGCTGAACCTCGGCACGAAACCTTTATGCTTAATGAATGAACTAATTTGTATGAAATACAAATTTATCTGGAGAATTCTCGTCGAGGATAAAAAATTAAGGAGAAAATATTAACCGCACAGAAAGGTGAGCCTTCTAAAGCGTCTAAACGAGCCAAGTTGTCAGGTGTCCACAACTAAATATTTAGATTGTTTCGTTCTGTATGAGAGTTGGCAACCCCAATCATCCATCATACGTTTTATACAGTCCACCCCTAAATATGTCGTTTGTTGTATTCCCAGTCTATCTGGGACACAAGTTAGCTCATTTATTAACTATGTACACCCTGTATTTTAATAATTTGAAAGACTTCTGAATATAGCTGTGTTAATATGATTATATTTTGGTAGAGTGAAGAGTTATGATAAATGACAGATAATTATCTTCTCTGGTTGTTTGGTCCAAAGGGTAAACTCATATTAGTATCACATATTGAGAGATTTTAGTTACATCAACTCAAGTACAATAGACGGTGTAGTGGAAACTGTAATTCACAAACAGTGATATGATCAGGAAATTTTCTATACTCTATTTTTTAGATCAGATGCACATGTGTCCTGTTTGCGTTCGGAATAAGCACATCATTTCCCCAAATACGACTTTCTATTTGAGATGAAACTACACTTCTTTATGAATTATACTAATAGGAACAGTGGTAATGCATAGGATTATATCTAATGCCGATTCGATTTCCGATCTAGTCAAAAATTAAATTTTTCTCATTGAAATTTCCTACACAACAATGTTTGGGAGTAAGTCTGAGTCCTGAAGATAATTGAGTCATGAATAGTTATCGTACTAGGAAAAGCTAGTAGGTACATAGAATAGTGATTGTGACATACTTTGTAAAGTATAATTACCCTATGAGAAGATAACTTATTACTGGACGTCACAGCAATACAAATATTGTTGTGACGTCCAGTAATAAGTTGTGATCTGACACAAAAAACATACATCAACATGGGAAATAAGGGGATGTTCATAATACGCACATATTAATTGATGGTACACCATTATAGCCCGTTTCCTTTTCCTCTGACGTCTTTTAAGTTATGGACTGTCTGTGGAGAACAATGAGTAGCATATGTCAAGCTAACTATAAATCTACAAAAAAAATCAAGTCGATATGTTGTTTCGTGAAAGAAGAACAAACCAACAAACACAATTTTGCTTTTAAAATATTGGTAGAACTGATTTGCCGAACACCCTGTATTTTCAAAAAGTAAATAACAATTTTATAATGCAATCATTGGGATGTTTAATTCTTATTTAACAACAAAAAATTCTAGCGTTGTTCTACAAAGTGCTAGCTGCTTTGGTTTGATTCTACCGACACTATAATTATACTTTTATTTTGGAAATGACTTAATTACTATACATGGAAGGTGATGGGATTTAATGGGCACTACTTTATCATTAATTCTACTCTATACAGGGTTGTTATCATCAAATAAAATCCTATGCGTCGGTACAACAATTTTATAATCTGATAACTCTAACGTGGTAAAATAACGCAATAGTTTACGATTGCTTTTTTCAAAGGTGAAACAAATGATAAAACAAATTTCGAAAAATTTAATAGAGAAGTGTTCACTATTAAATTCTTATTGTAACACCCGAGAACAATATTAAATTTAGCATCTAGTTCTGCGTTGTATTTCATAATATTGAGCGATCGATCCCGCATAAGAAAAATCGGGATCAATCAAATTCAAAATAAAGCTTGCAGCAGCCCTGAGTTGGAAAGTTTGGTAACCCGACCTATCTTTCCAACTCAGTTGACTCTATTCTGACTATCTCTTCACTAGCCTGACGACGATACTATCAATACTTCTGAAAACCTAAATTACTTTACAATTAATTTTTAATATTTTTGTAAGCATAATAATAAGCACCGATCCTAGGATTTTTAATGTTTGGGGATCAATACACTCCATTGAGTTAGGGGTCAGAAATGTATCTTGGTGTTCAAATCTTTAAAGGGGGGTTCGTGACATCCATTTAGTAATTAAAGGACGAACTCAGTTTCACCTCAAATGTCTCAAGATCTACTGAACCAAGAAATATAAAATTCTGAATATTGATAAAACCATTGAGTTCCTAACTGGATTGTATTTTAGTGAAGTTCATAATCTTTTAACCATTTCAGTTGATTTTTTAACAAGTACAGTACAAGTGGTATAATAATATAACGCAATGACATCTTCGGTCTCATCAGAAATATCTCGAGATCTACTATACGTTTGTTGATATATGTGTTGGGGAATAAGGGTTTCCCATAACAGCCCATTTCTTTCATTTTTTAACGGGATTATAAGTAAACAATATTATCAACCTAAAAACAAAACGAAAAGATGTAAGATTTTGGTATAAAAATTATGTGCCCCGAATTGTTTCAATGTAAATTGTCATATTCAAACGGAACTAATGTCTATGCTACACACGCTGAGTGTGGACGATCTTTAGTAGGGTGCCATTAAAAGTGCAGTACAAACGGAAGATTTGAAGTTATCTTAGTCCAAACATATTAATTTGAAAGAACATCTGGTTTATGCAACAGAAGATGAAGATGTACCTATCTATAATAAAGAAGATCTCCATCACAGCACGCATAGCAGAAAACAGATCTCTAGCTAAAGCCAGTGCGTCACACATCAATCAATTTATTTATATTACTCGTGACTGGAGACGTTTTACGACTCTGGTTCTTGTTTTTTAACAACTTGTACGACACTTTGAAACGTTATTTATATTGATACAGTATGACTCATACGTGTCTATGCAACTATTGTAAAAATGAAAAGGAAAACCAATACAGTATTGTTACAACATACAACTCAACAACTGAACTTTTGGAAAATCACCAAAAAGTAAATAATGTAAAAACTTTTGAAAATGTTAAACACAAAAGAAATTTGGACAAAATTTTAAGACAAAGATATTTTATTGTAGAAAAAATAGGTAATATACATTTGAAAGATTTGTTTCATATCATAGAAAACTGAAAAAAAATTCTTATTAAGCAAATGTCTATGTCAGATGTCAGTAGCTCAGTCGGTTGAGGCGGTGGATTTGTAACCAGGTGGCTGTTGTTTCGAATCCAACTCCATTCCCCTCTTCGACACAAGATTGGAAATGGAATCTTTAGAAGAGGACGCCTATTAAAAATATATACATATGAAAAAAAAAATATATTTTATTCTAATTCGGATCACCTTTAAATTAGCTCCAAAAGAACACATCAGTAGAATTAAAGGATACGTACTATTTAGAATGAACTTCACATTACTTATCAGAGTACCAATAAGTAATTAATATTAACATATCAGTAGAGTTAAAGGATATGTACTATTTAGAATGAACTTCACATTACTTATCAGGGTACTAATAAGTAATTAATATTAACACATCAGTAGAGTTAAAGAATATGTACTATTTAGAATGAACTTTACGTAACTTATTCCAATAACTAATTAGTATTAACACATTTTTTAACTTTTAATTCAAATGAAATTTAATATTCTAAACTTTTAACCAAAATGGGTTTGTATTTGTATTGATATGCTTCCGAATTTAGGGAATATTTTAGAGTAAATAAGGAGGATTCCTTAAAGGTACACATTTTCTGTAAATGAAAACTATCGCTTCAGAATAATATTTACGGCAGCGGTGTACATTTTTCTATTATCTTTGCTATTACCCAAAGAATCCCAATGAAAAGAACACCTCTGAAAAAATCATTTGATTTCGACTTACCAGTTTACACCTATTCCAATGATAGAAACTCATTTCAATTTTATTAAAAGCAACAAGGGATCAATGAAAAGAAAGAACAAATTGAAAATATTATAAGGACAACTTTTCCTAAGAAACTTATTTTGGAAATAAGAATAACACAACTGAAATATGTAGGAGACTTAGGAAAGTATAACTCTTATAATATATATGCAATTTGATTTTCAAAAGAAGGAGGTTTCCCAATATATGTTTACTTAAAAAAGAAAGATTATGGACTGAAACAAAAAAAGTTTCCGAAATGATATTAATAAAGTAATGATATACAGAAAGCGGCAGGCGGCAGGTAAACAAACAAGGAATAGAATATGAATATTAATGTTCTATCACAAAGCTAATTTTCTCAATGACACATGTTCAAAAAATATTTTTGTTTTTCTTATAATACCTACGAGTATTACAAGAAATTTAGGTCTGCCAAAGACTTATTAATTTTGAAATCATGAACTTTATACGCAATATCTATATAATAGATACATATAATAATTATCATTTTTCCGAATGTCGACTTAAAAAAGAAATTTTGAGAAGAATATACTCGTACTCCGTGGAAATGAACAATGCTCTGAAACCTTTGTGCAAATATGATTTTCAGTGGGACAATATCGCACTATTATTTACTAGTTTTATTATACTATAATGTAATATTTACTTCTAGTTTAATGTGTAATGGCCTCTATATTAAAAAAAAAAAAAAAAAAAACAGAAATGAAAATGGCAACTATTGTGTTATTCATTCAAAAAATTGGCGTGGGTCCCCAAAAGGCATACTATTTGTTTATATTGAAGATATTTTTAGGTCTGTACAAATTTATTGTAAGCTCCGGCTCCTTGCTGGAGAATATTATCGTCAAAAAGGACCCCCTTTAGGAAAGTATAAATGGCCACACAACACGAGTAACATACTAACAGGAGCTACTAGTTTTCATACATAACAATTCCTCCTTCATAAAGTCTCAACGGTTAGATCCAAAATACACCTTTAGCATAAAAATGACAACAATGCCACTTAATCGTAACACCAGATTCTTGTACACACTTCAAGTTTAAACATTTAATATTTGTTGAGGACCCCTCTTGACTGTTGACACATTTTAAGAAGGGGGTTGCTAGTATGAAGGTTGTGTTATTGCTGGATAAGGGAGAAAACAAATTTCTAATAATGAACCTTTGAAAATACCAAAAATCAAACAGTAGGAATCTTTAAGTGGTTGCCACTTGAGGGCAAAGTTTTTTTTCAATTTTAAATGTCTACCTAATTACTTTAGATGTTAAATCGATGATTCGAGACAAGGTAATTACGGACTTTTCTCAATAGAAATTGATTAGTTCAATTAGAACTATATACTATTCAAACGGATTCTTAAAAAGTTAAATCAAAGGGGTGGTCATAAGTAGAAATTTTCCTGGACGGAAATTGAATTGATATGCAACTGAAAGCTAAAAGTGATTAGGAAAGAGTTACGCAAAATTGCTACGTTTAAAACATTAATTAGTAATACGAAATGTCAGTGACCATAGAGAGGACAACCTTTCCTCAGAAGAAATTTCAGCCCAAGCTGAAAAAAATCGTACCATAGTATATGATGCCTGTCGGTACGGATATATACGTCAGAAATCATAAGAGTGTAGGGAAAACAAATCATCCAGTCATTCTTGGAATGTTAATATTTAATAATACTTTCGAGGAAAACTTTCCCCATATCTGGCGCGTCATGCTATTCAACACACGGTTACGACAACATATAATATGTGTCGCACTCTTGGCATTTACAGGCTACTTAGCTGCAAATATGGAGACATACATGGATAGTAATTTTTGAGGAATTGTGGGAAGGAGATGTTCCAGTAAAAAAAGTAGGACAAGAGGGTGATGGAACACACATCAGCCTCTATAAAATACTATAAATGTTTGAAAGAAACTTTATACAGAGTGTTCAAAAAGTCCCGAAACGGATTTTTTTATTTTTAACGGCTAAAGATATAGACTTGAAATTTTATAGGTAGTTTTAACACAAATTATTCTATTTTTTGGCGTAATTAAAACTTCTACAGGGTGTCTCAAAAGTATGTAAGCAGACACCAACTTTCGATTTTTAAATTGAAACCCCTAATTTTTTATTTCAAATTCAAATTTTACGTCAAATTCTACACACAATCGACTCCTCACTCGATTCTTTGATCAAACGGATCTCTGATCAAAACCGCCCAATCATTGATTTTTCTTCGGAATAAAAGTGATAAAATCAAGAGTGTAATACATCAAATCAGTCAAGTTTTTTATGCTGAATCTCGTGGTACCATTGGTTTTAGATTTTTTCAGTCTTTATACCCAAGGAGGGTAGAAATTTCATTTTTGAAATTTTAACATCAACCAAAAATGAATTTCTTGGGTAAAAAAATGTAAAAACCAATGGTACCACGAGATTCAGCATAAAAAACTTGACTGATTTGATGTATTACACTCTCGGTTTTATCACTTTTATTCCGAAGAAAAATCAATCAAAGTATCGACTGAGGAGTCCATTGTGTGTAGAATTTGACGTAAAATTTGAATATGAAATAAAAAATAGGGGTTTCAATTTAAAAATCGAAAGTTGGTGTCTGTTTACCCACTTTGAGACACCCTGTAGTAATTTTAATTACGGCAAAAAATAGATCAATTTGTGTTAAAACTACATATAAAATTTCAAGTCTCTATCTTTAGCCGTTAAAAATAAAAAAAATCCGTTCCGGGACTTTTCGAACACTCTGTATAATTACTAGCTTTAAGTACCCGGACTTCGTTTCGAGAAAATGAGAGAACATGGGGCTACTCCCCGTGGTTGTAACGGGTTTTTAAGCTGTGTAGAACGTATTGGGAGTAGTAATACTACTCCCAACACGTCCTACCCAACAAACTTGGTGTTCAATTCTGTTAAATTATAGATAAAAACCTATTCGCAGACCTACTGAAAGTACATATAAAATTTCATTAAAATCGGTTAAGCCGTTTTGGAGGGGTATGGTAACAATCACTGTGCCACGATATATTAGAAGATTATTGATAAAATTCAAGAAACTGGTTGTAGCCCCCCCCCCCCAAAAAAAAAAGGATTTACAGGATATTTTGTCAAACTTTAACTAAGTTCAAATCTTTTCGTTTTTATGTATTGCAAGCTCATTTTGTTTATGTCATTTTTTCAAAAGTATTTATCCCATTTCAGCATAAAAAACTTGACTGATTTGATGTATTACACTCTCGGTTTTATCACTTTTATTCCGAAGAAAAATCAATGATCCGTTTAATCAAAGTATCGAGTGAGGAGTCCATTGTGTGTAGAATTTGACGTAAAATTTGAATATGAAATAAAAAATAGGGATTTCAATTTAAAAATCGAAAGTTGGTGTCTGTTTACCCACTTTTGAGACACCCTGTAGTAATTTTAATTACGCAAAAGCAAAAGTCCAAAGAAAACACAGATATACGAATAACGCGATATTAATTTCATTCCATGAAACAGAAATTAAGTACCAGTTCATCAAATGTGTTTAGGAGGCTGTAGAAATAGAAATATTTATAAAATCAAATTTAGAAGTGTGAAATTGTGTTCACTGTACACTACTTGCAGAAGTTTAAAGGGCTGTGGCCCAGACAAGAGAGTCTATTACAGAAGCAACTAAACCGTTGCTACTAAAAGAAAAGGCTAACATGAAATACTCATCCTTTCTTACTAAAAGAGCAATGGCGACTGATTAAAAAAATATTGTCGAAACTAACCTGATAGTTGGTACACGGTATTGATGTCGAAGATGGAGAAGTTAATTTCCAAAAATGGGGGCTACCAAAACCATCAAAATTATTTGTTGGTGAAATAGCTGAACTTTCAAACCCTTCTTTTGTTGAAATAGGTGGCGGCACCATTGCCAACATTACCATGGTGATGTTATTTAAAAAGCACTATTTTGCATTTATTGGAAAAAATCATTGAAATCTGTTATAAGGCACTAAAATTAATAGTGTATAAATATCAGTCATAAGAACATTATTTTTACACCTTCTTAAAAGCAAGATTAATTTTCATAAAATATATCATAAATTAGCACACAAAAAATATGCTTTTTATGTTGTCAAATGTAAAAATTATATAAAAAATATAGAATTAATAATTTAATTTAAATAAACTGATAAATAATTTATTATAATATAAAATCAACAATATTTAATAATTATTAATTTGGCTTTATTTTTTTTAAAAAAAAGAACTTATATTTACATAATGTCAAATAATAATTGACAAATTGTAAACTGGTCCACTATTTTTTTATATAAAAAAAGTTTATAATATAAAAAGTTATAAATATTTTTTTCGATTTTTATTGCTAAATGTTTCGAGATTTCAAAATCTTTTAAACATCATAAGATTCATATAAAAGAGAAGACAGAAAACAATAGATGACACAGCAAGAGAGATAGTAAATGAAGAGTCAATAAGGATAGAGAGAGAGAAGAGAATCTGACAGTGTTAAGCTCCACAGCATGGATCAAGAAAGAAGGTCGGGCTTAAGGAAGAACCCAATATTATAATAAGGAAGGGGAAGTAATTAACACAGTTAGATTTAGCTAATAGAGCTAGGATCAGATCTATGTCAATAGACAGAGAGAGATTTTTGATATACCTACTTTACATTTCGTACAACGGGGAAATGCAATTTTCAAATCTAACGAACTATTTATTGTTGCAATCATGATGCAAACGCTCAAAATATGCAAATTCAGTCTAATGTTATTAAGAAAAGAAGTTCTTTGATTATTCTTGTATATCAAAGAACTTCTGAAATGGTTTCATTTTTAAAAAAAGTTATATCCTGAGATTCAACTGCACGAAAATACACTATTGAAGAGGTTTCCTCCTAACAATCCTGAAATAAAGCCATATAATGGACGGACGGCGAGACGATCGGTCAGACAAGGTAGATTTACTAATAGGATTCCGTTGTCACCCTTGGATCTTTAAGAACATAAACATATGAACGGGTAGGTTTCCGTTTATAGCTTTCCGATTTGGAACTCCAAAAATAAGTAACAATTGAATGGACAGTAGAGTAAGTAGACTCCTTGATATTAAAATGATCCACAAAAGAAAATGTTTATATCAAGTGATTCCTACCCTATAATATAAAAAGTTATAAATATTTTTTTCGATTTTTATTGCTCAATGTTTTGAGATTTCAAAATCTTTTAAACATCATAAGATTCAATAATTATATATTATCTTACGATTCTTCTAATAAAAATATTTATCATAAAATTCATTCACTCAATTAAATGAGTTATATTTACAGGACAATGCCCTAATATTAAGAGGACTCTGGACATATTAAAATGAGAATAATAATTTAAATTAAATCATGTGTCGAAAATATTTACTTTAAATAATAGGAAACACCAGAAACACCTTTTATATTTCTCAGTCGAGTGGAGTCGAACGATTCGGAATTAGTTTCCTTGTAATAAATACATATGAAATAGTGTTTTTGGTATGAGTTTCCTTTGGTTTAACTTATTTTAAAAGTTAAAGAATATTAGGAACTGAAATTTCTTGTATTAGGCTCTTTATAAAATAGAGACATTTCTTTTTATTTCATAAAATTCGATATAGGCGTCTAAAGGCAGGGTCGGAAATGACATTTTTCCATTATTCACGCAGAGATCAAGTAGAAGCTATACTTCATTATCCGTAAGGATTCTGTAGTATCAAGAACTTATGACGAAAAATGCGCGCCTCTAAGGCGCGCTGCTAGAGTCCGTAGCGGAGCACGGGCAAACAGCTAGTTTAGAATAAATTTCACATTATAACTATCAGGGTAGCAATAATTATTATTGATATGCTTTCGGATTTAAGGAGTATTTCAATGTAAATAAGGAGGGTTCCTTGGAGCCACATTTTTTCAGAGCAGAAATGAAGTTTTCTTTGTAGAACTATGACCGAAAAATAAGAAAATATTGAAAGGATATATTAAATTCATTCAACAAAGCTCTCAATGAATTCGACAAAAGAAAAAAAAAATGATATTGTCATTTTAAATTCACTCTACTTAATACAAAGATATACTCGTAACGGCACCCGTTTGGTAATGATTACTAGTAAAATAATTTACTATGAAATTCCATCGCATCGTAACAATGAGTTGTCCAAATAGTCTATCTACTATTAGGTCTATTGGATTTAGATCATTTCACAAAAATTTACCAAATCATTCTCATTTTACTCCAAAGTCATTATTGAGTTGATATACTTTTGTCCTGAGGAGTCAAAGAACTTGTTGCGTCTTGACGTATGAATTTTTGTTTCAATGCAATGACCGTGCAGGAATATTTGACAATTGGCGCCCTATCTGTTGTAGATTTTTTTGTTTATCATTCGATGATTGAGATTTTTGTTGTTGACGTAGTAAATACAATGTTGTGATAGGTCATGTAATGTTCATATCGAACGATAGATCTTACTAAGACTGGTTTCCCATATTCATAATAAAGTGGTTCGAATTCAAGCAAACAGACATGAAAATTTAGAGTAGCCTGGTGAAATATACATGCTGAACATAATTCAACTCTTCTATTTTATAAAGGAATAAAATCCCTCAAATAAAATTCGTTACATAAAAATCAACGGAAAGGGCTGTAACGAATCCTCCTCTAAAGATATCACTAAAATACACCCCAGTCCCCTAACCCAATAGTTTCAATTATTTACAAAATTTTAGACTTGGTCAAGTAGATCTCGAGATATTTTAGATGGAACAGAAGTTTTCCTTTGCTCATATTACTACATAACTAGTGTTGTACTTGATGTAAAATCAACGGTACTTGCTGTAACGAGGCCTCCTCAAAAGATAATAACATCACTCAAATACATATACTCGTAACTCAATGAGTAGTATGCATAAAACAAATCAAATATTTTACTTATGCTCCTATGTTTTACTTTGTTACAGTAATAGCATTTGCACAGTTTTTATTAGCACATATATCTCATTGTGCTTAATCAAATTCCAAACCTATAGATTTTTAGGTTCAGTACATCTCGAGATAGTTCGGATGAAACAGAGAGTACGTCTTTAGATTAATATATTATTATAAAAGTGGTGTTGAACTTGTTGAAAAATCAACGGAAATTAATGTTACGGGGCCATTTTCTTCGTTAACACATATGCAATTCGTTCGTTAGGTAACCTGAGTGCTATTGAAAGCTCATCTTCTCATTCAAAAAATGAATTCTCAATCGATATCGTCTTATTAACTACAATCTACTCGTACACCCAGAAGAGTATCCGTCTGCCGATAATTGTGCCCAACATCCAACAGCAACCACCCCAGTTTAAAAATTATGTTCTACATCTCATTAGTAAAAATCAAATCTGTAAACATTATGCTTGAGGTCCAAAACAACATAGAGTACCAAACTTTGATGAATTCTACTGAAACGAGATAATCTTTTAGCATAATTTGTTCAGATAATTGGTGTTTGTTTTACAGGCAATGATGGATGTTAGTCCGTTAATATGATTTACACCTAAGCTACATGGTAGCCATAAATCAACACTTCTCTATAGATCAAGCTCAGATTAACTCTTTAGTTCAAACGGCATGCATGATGATGGCCTCAGCAAACTAAACATGATGTTTTCTAATTAAAGAAAAAATGTAGAATCAAGTTGCTTATAAACAAAACAAACCACTAGGCGAGTTTAATGCCAAATCATTTTCTGCTACCCCTCCATGTTTATGTGGTCAAATATTCAAATTAATGAGGGAATAATGTTGCCTCAGTTTGGGATTGAACCCACGCCCCCAGTTTGGGACGTGAAGGTTTAACCACTATGCTACCGAGGCAGGTAAACAAAAAAAGATAAATTGATAAGAAAACTCTCGCTTCATTATGCTATGCGTTTCAGATATCCCATGAAAATACTAGTGTGCTTCTTCTCGAAACATCACGCGAAATGCGATGTGTGAAAGACATGATAGTTATATGTGTGTAGTTTGCACATAACACACTACAAGTGACCAAATTTTTGTACATCGTAATCGGAAAATTCCAATAGTGTTTATAGCGTAAATTATTCCTAATTATCCAAATGCAGTATCTTCACCTCTTTCTGGAATTGTAATATGGGAAATTAATTCAAATCCTGGAAGAATTAAAATATATACTTCTGGGTGTCCAAAGAATCAGAATAAGATTCACATGGTTCTGGGACTCCAAAATTTTTAATGTTGTGGTTACCGACAGGGCCGTAGACAATCCGGGTTGGGGAGGAAAATGTACGGGCCCCTCTATTATTCTTTCATCTAAAATTACCGTATGGGCAATAATAAACAGTGAAAGTAGGCAATTCACTTAGTTTATGTGAAAAGGCGTGTAAGCTTCTTCTTGGTAACACATAATTCGATTATCAAATGTTAATGTTTACGAAATATATACCAATATTTATGATTGCTGTACAAGCTGAAAGGTCGCACTATATTTTAAAATCAGTGTCCTGCAATAGACATTGTCCCATATTAGCCCACTGTTGCTAAACTTCTGTTTTGTGTGTTTGAAAATTTTTCAAAACTTTTAAGTTGATTTATTTATTATTTAAAAAAAAAACATGAAAAATTTCATTATGATAATTTTCTCACCGGGCCTCTTAGGAAATCCCGGGCCTGGGGGGATTATTATTATTTCTTGTAAAGGCTAAGGTTTCTAATTAAATTTCCCTATTAAGCCCAGATTAATATTCATATTGTTGCCAAAAATCAATTATCAAATGATTTTTCAAATATATGTTGGTCTATTATTTTGAATGAATTGTTGTTGGTTGCTGATATTATATCTTTGGGTAGTTTATTCCATAAGTTTTGAGTTCTCGATGTAAAAAAGAACTTTCTCATGTTTTTATTGCATAATTCTTTTCTTAGTTTATTGGAATGTCCGCGTGTTCTGCTGTCTGATATGATGTTGAACATTGATTTTAGGTTTATGCTTATTTTGTCATTTAATATTATATATGTATAGATTAGGTTTATTTTTAAAATTTACTCAAATATAACTCAGATGTAACTCAAAATAAATTAACTCAAATGGACTCAAAGAAAAAATAATATTTTTAAATAAAAATAAAATTTAGAAAATTATGTAAAGGTTTTCAGAACTCAATTAATAATTAATGTATATTTTCATATACTCAATTACTCAAATGACTCAAATATAACTCAGATGTAATTCAAAATAAATTAACTCAAATGGACTCAAAGAAAAAATAATATTTTTAAATAAAAATATAATTTAGAAAATTATGTAAATGTTTTCAGAACTCAAAGGATTCCTCCCATTCCCCCTCTCTCGTCGGACCTGGTTGCCGAATCAATTAGCTGAATTCTCCTCTATCAAACGCAGTTGACAAAGCACAACAAAGTGCTATCATTTGAAACTATACATAAGGTGACTCATTTTTATTTGTTTAAAATTAATTATGATGATTTACTCGCATGATTAATAAATGACCAAAGGCGTAATTTCTTCCAAACCAATTTTGACTTATACACACCTTGCATGGTGAAAAAGGGGTCATTCAAGAGAATTGAACCATCAGTACACACTGACCCGTATCGATCTTACAGTGGTGTGCGAAGTATCCTTTTGCGAACCGTACATATAGACCCATGTTTCAGGGTCTTTAAGCCAGCATACAAGAGATTGAAAAAAATTACTTGAGGGTAACACATCATCTCGGGCCGCTCGAGCCGATAATATAGAATATCATAAAAAGCAACTCTGCGATATTATTATGTTTGTGTTACTCATGTAATTATATTGGAAAGATTGACATGGTTCTGGGGGTCCATGCCAATTATTAGACTCCAATATTAGATGAATGGAGACAACAAAAACTTTAGCTACAAACAACAACTTATTTTAGCCACAGTCTCATACACGGACTAACATCGGAAACGATGATGCCACTACTGATTATGGAAAGACATTAAAATACTTTAAAAGGTACACAATTTTTTTTTTTTTTTGAATTGGTACCATTCTGGTGCTACAGAATGTCGGTTAGATACAAAGCATCATTAATCATCATAAGTTTTCAAAAAAGAAATCTTTTTAATAATAATCAGATAAAAAATGGGTCTGGCAGAGACTGGCTCATGTCAGAAAATTTAACTGAGTACATAGTATATCAAATGGCTCGAAGTATCCTCAATTGCATGATTAAATCAAAATACATTTACCACAACAAATTCACCAGATTTTGATGAAGTGATCTCCGGTATTTCGAGGGTATGATTGTGCAGCGTGTCTTTTTTTATAGTCATAACTCATAACCTATCCCTAATATCGCCAGTCTGGTCTGATCAAAACACGAGGGGGGGAGGGAGTTAAGAACCTCCATCAAATATCTACCTATATATATATATAAATTCCACCAAATAATTTTATGTATTTTTTCCTACAAAGGTGAGATGGTGAGAAAGCTACTTCAACGTATATACACCAAACACGAGGGTTCTTAACTCCCCCCCCAAAAAAAAATTGAATATATTTTATTCATTTGGGGGGGGGGGTAGAAACCCCCTTATGTGAGCCACTGATTAAACCAAAACAATTGGCCCACTTTTGTCTAAATTTGAAGGAACATGAAGAATGATCTCTTGGTCAACGCTCGTCAGGTAGGGCGCGGGTAGAGATTACGATCGCAGGATACCGGGATTCCGCCCGAAAATGGCTAAAATATTGATCCCGGGGATCGCCATCCAATCCCGGGATTGACAGAGATTTAATGAAAACAAACAAAAAACATACTTTTTTATTGAATTTTGAAATGAGGCCCAATACATCAACCTTGAACGTTTCATGAAAGTCGATGTGCTGCCATCTGCCATGCAATAAAAAAATGCAAGACCTTTTTAAATCCTTTTCTTCTTTGTGTAGAACGAATGAGCCGATGTGTCGTTTGCATTGGTAAAAAAAAAGGAGTCGGTATTTCACTTGTTTCAGACGTTTCAGATTCTTTTTATCTTCTGGCTTGTAAAAGTGTGCAAAGATTTCATTTTTAATGTTCTCATAGATTCTCACATCTTTTTTGATCGTAACACACAGCTCTCAAGTTAAAAACTTGATACTTCTACTTGATTTTTGGAAGGGAAGGTTCCCAATTTTTTTTCTAATCCCGGGATTGTGATCGTTCCAGTCCCAAAACTTCGGGATTGTCAAGAAGGTTCGGGATCATAATTTTTCTAGGCGTGGGTTTGATCCCCAAATAAGACAGTTTGTCTCATGTATTTGTCTGTTCGATTACATACAAATAGAAATTTAAATGTTGGGTGTTAAACAATGCCTCGGGGCTCGGGGAGTACCCTTGCCCGTTGGTCATCCTCCATTCAGAAGTTTTTTTAAAAAGAAAATTGTTTTATTTTCAACACCAACCCAGAGCCACCCATTGATAATATAATACGGAGGAAGAAGAAGAAAACACCAAATCACATGCTATCATTTATTACATGTATAATCAAATGTATACCTGACCTGAGGAGTAAACTGGCTTTTTATTATAATACAACGAGATATAAATCCCCGCCTACCCCGAACTCAACAACCAATCAAATTCAAGCATGATAAAAATCTAATATAATTATAGTAAAAAATTTAGTCTTTTTATTTTTATTTTAAAAAAAAGTCGGGGTCGTCATTAACTTGGTTCCTAGATTTTTTTTAGAAATAAGGGACAAAACAATAAAAAAAAATCAAATTGTAGTAAAAAATTACCTATTTGAGTAGAAAAACACACATGAGTGGGTAGTTACTGTATTTCTTAGAAGCTACATATACTTATAGGGAATTAGTTTTTTTATGGGGAAAGTATTTCTGTATTAAGGAGCATTCATACTAAGCAAGACAGTGCCGTGTCCGGCAAGTGATCCGACCGGCAAAACTAAAAAAAAAAATCTTCCAGGCATTGGAAGGAACATGTTCATACTAGACCGGCGCGGCGTGGGAATAACTTGCCGGCACTGTCACTGCTTAGTGCAAATCATTCTCTAAAAGATATATTTTGTCAGTATCTTCTATTATAATAATAAGCAATCGATGTCCTCTGTCCCACCTAAAATATCTACAAAACCGAGAAATCTGAAATTTTGATGTGGATGACGATGCTCATTTCCGTTGATTTTTCAACGGGTGCAACAAGAGTTATAAATAGATAAATATAAATCTACTTATAAAACGTTAAGCCCAGTTGATAAACCTCCATCCGAATTGACGTATCTCGTGTCGAGTTATTTTCTACAGGTTTGTCGAGTTATTTTCTACGAATTCTTGATTTTTTTAAAATTTATAATTAGTCCATTAGAATTCTGATGTGTTTACTCAAGCTTATTGATTTGTTTTCCTTTAGCCAATATGTTCTTCATTCAATCTCCGAATTCAAACTCAACACCAAAGATAGCAATTCTATCTGGTTATAACCATTATGTATATATTTCTAGAAGCAATAACTAACACCTTGCTACTAGGTCAGTGGAACTCCGTAAGATCACAGGCAACGAAAAGAGAAAAGAACAATAAAAAAAAATCAGCTGATTTTTGCACAGTCATCCATCGTGAGGTGCTCATCCTCAATACATATCTTCGTAGGGAGAACTAAATAATAGAAACAGAACTGGTAATGATACTTTTGTATTTATGAAAATATATATTTTTAAAATAAATTTCTAAAATTTGTATAATACTAGATATCACATAAAAGTGTGTGTGGTGTGTGTTGAAACATCTGTGAAAAGAGCAACGGCTATTCTTATTTGAAGGTTTTTCGGCAATGCCAGAAAAATTAGAACACAATATTAGGATTTTTACTTTTACCTTATCCTATTAGAACGAAAGTACTTAAAATAACTGAAATGATCAATGTCGAGTTACAGCCATTAGACCGTATGTGCATGCCTGTCTGTTACACGATGGGTATATCAAGTTCGCTAAGAGCTACATTTGTAATCGTTTACGGTTTAATAATTTTAAACCGTACCGACAAAATTAAACCATTTATCTATAACAATAACCATTATAGGTGATGTTGCTATACTGTTGTCTTAGCCATTTCTAGATTCAATATTTTTTTAACGAACTGACGATTTTTAACGAAGTGAATTGTCTTGTTTTCGATGGTTCTCAATCTAAAAACCACCTCCTATAATGATGTGTTTTCTCCCCATTAGTGTGATTTTCAATAGTGTTAGTGATTTCAAGAGGTGAAACTTCTGTTTAACGATATTTAAATAGGTAAACATAAAATCTAAATTAATATACAAACTCACACATAAAATTGATATGACGGACAAACATGAATTAGTACTAATTACACAACTTTTTACAACTCAAAGTTTACTTTTTACGATACAGGAAAAAATCATTCAATAGTTAAACTGAAAGGCGAATCATAAATCTAAAATTATAGGCTATGTATATCAATTTCTCTTTGGATTATGTATCGGAGGAAGTGATTGCGCCAGTGGTGTGCAACGCAATGCGTTATTTCAAGGGAGTGATAGGTGGATTTACAGTTAAATCAAGATATTGTAGATAAAATTCAATGCTATTTGCATTGAATTCTTTGGATTATGTATCGGAGGAAGTGATTTCGCCAGTGGTGTGCAACGCAATGCGTTATTTCAAGGGAGTGAGTGATAGGTGGATTTACAGTTAAATCAAGACATTGTTAGATAAAATTCAACTCTATTTGCATTGAATTCTTTGGATTATGTATTGGAGGAAGTGATTGCGCCAGTGGTCTGCAACGCAATGCGTTATTTCAAGGGAGTGATAGGTGGATTTACAATTAAATCAAGACATTGTAGATAAAATTCAACGCTATTTGCATTGAATTCTTTGGATTATGTATCGGAGGAAGTGATTGCGCCAGTGGTCTGCAACGCAATGTGTTATTTTAAGGGAGTGATAGTTGGATTTACAGTTAAATCAAGACATTGTTAGATAAAATTCAATGCTATTTGCAATGTATTCTTTGGATTATGTTTCAGACGAAGTGATTGCGCCAGTGGTGTGCAACGCAATGCGTTATTTCAAGGGAGTGATAGGTGGATTTACAGTTAAATCAAGACATTGTTAGATAAAATTCAATACTATTTGCATTGAATTCTTTGGATTATGTATCGGAGGAAGTGATTGCGCCAGTGGTGTGCAACGCAATGTGTTATTTCAAGGGAGTGATAGGTGGATTTGCAGTTAAATCAAGACATTGTAGATGAAATTCAATTCTATTTGCAATGAATTTTATTTGAAAAAAATCTTTGTACTTGAAAAAAAATCTCAAAATTGCGACTAGATGCGAACCCAATAACAAACGGATTGTGATGGGTACTGGGCCGCGGTGATTTATTGAATAGGCATCAAAACCTGGCAACCGAATGCATCAATGAAGACAATTACTTATCTCTGCAGATTGGGAATTCAAGATCCTCCAATCACACAAAATTACCACCGTCGCCGTCTTTACTCCTTGTAAAGGTGGCATGAGCTCGTATACTCCTACAATGCTTAAAGGCACAATAAAGATGTTTTTTTTTTTTTAAAAAAAAAATGCGTTTTAAAAAAATAGTGTCAGCAACAAAGGCTGCATGTTTTCTAATTAGCTAGAGACCACGATTGTATAACGGCCGAGTGTAAACTATGGCTCTGTTATGTAAACCTAGGTAACATTCTCACATCCAATTTTATATCCCTGTCCGCTGACTTGGTCCTGATGGGACCATACAAACATACATCATTTTGAGATGCATGGGTTGATATAAATTTTTTATCCCTGTCCGCTGACCTGTTCCTTATAGGAACATACATCATTTTGAGATGCATAGGTTGATATAAATTTTATATCCCTGTCCGCTAACCAGTTCCTGATAGGAACATACATTATTTTGACATGCATGGGTTGATATAAATTTTATATCCCAGTCCGCTGACCTGTTCCCGATAGGAACATACATCATTTTGAGATGCATGGGTTGTGATATAAATTTTATATCCCAGTCCGCTGACCCGTTCCTGATAGGAACATACATCATTTTGAGATGCATGGGTTGATATAAATTTTATATCCCTGTCCGCTGACCTGTTCCTGATAGGAGCATACATCATTTTGAGATGCATGGGTTGTGATATAAATTTTATATCCCAGTCCCCTGACCCGTTCCTGATAGGAACATACATCATTTTGAGATGCATAGGTTGATATGAATTTTATATCCCTGTCCGCTGACCTGTTCCTGATAGGAACATACATCATTTTGAGATGCATGGGTTGATATAAATTTTATATCCCTGTCCGCTTACCTGTTCCCGATAGGAACATACATCATTTTGAGATGCATGAGTTGTGATATAAATTTTATATCCCAGTCCGCTGACCCGTTCCTGATAAGAACATACATCATTTTGAGATGCATGGGTTGATATAAATTTTATATCCCTGTCCACTGACCTGTTCCTGATAGGAACATACATCATTTTGAGATGCATGGGTTGTGATATAAATTTTATATCCCAGTCCGCTGATCCGTTCCTGATAGGAACATACATCATTTTGAGATGCATGGGTTGATATAAATTTTATATCCCTGTCCGCTGACCTGTTCCTGATAGGAACATACATCATTTTGAGATGCATGAATTGATATAAATTTTATATCCCTGTCCGCTGACCTGTTCCTGATAGGAACATACATCATTTTGAGATGCATGGGTTGATATAAATTTTATATCCCTGTCCGCTGACCAGTTCCTGATAGGAACATCATGTTGAGATGCATAACTTGAACACAACTGACTGCGTGACAGAAACCGGAATCATACATTTGATGTGATCTATGTTTATTTACTAACTTCCGCAACAAAAATGAATCTTACTTAATATTGTAAGAAATTAATGGAGGCTTGGTATCCTGAGTGTCGAGTCCACCAAAGCCGATGTTGTATAGAAAGTAACTCTTCAATGGTATTACGATTTTTAACTCATTTTCTAGTGGTACCGATACAATCATAGGGACCAGGCAGAAACTATTAATTTTTTTCTAAGCAACTAACCTAACTTAAAATATGATTAATTGAAAGTAGAAGGTTAATTTTCACGATTAAATGGTGGGAAATACGAGAAAACTCACTTTTAAATGTTTAATTCACAATTTTATTGCTTGAAAATCGACGAAACTTTGGAGAAATCAAAGTTTATTCGGACTTTTTTTAAAATATGCCGAGATTTTTTTTTTTTGTTTAGTTAATATATGAAAAAAAAAATCACTACAATTTAATTTTAGTCTTTTCCCGAATAGTGCAAGAGTTTTTAGGGAGCAACTTTATGAGAAGAACAAGTTTAATCGAGGCATGGCCGATCAAAACGTTTCCTAACCTCTTTGGGGGGGTGACGTTCATCTTAACGCTTATATTGATAAAATAAACAAACTTTCACTGGACTTTTTTCATGTTGGTACAACTATGTCTGCTTCAGTTCAATATATTCAAATAGTTCAATAAATACCTAATACGGAAGAAAAGGTTTTTTTTTTCAAAATAAATTAAAATTAAAGTGAATTAATTAATCTCCCACCCCTAAAACGTTTAAAAAGGCTTTTTAAATTATATTAAACCACATTTTACGTTTGTAATTTGCTCCAAAAAAAATTAATAGTATCTGTCTGATACCTTATCATATTTAATTCGATTGAAATTTAGTTTTAATTGCAAAATTTATCTTTTCGTTGCACCACCATATCTTACGCATGTCTTGTCCGATTTTCATAAATTTGCTATTGATATTTATTATGTTCAATGCAATAAAAATAATATTAAGCAATTGCATTTTATTCTATGTTGGATCCGCTTTAAATTTCCAAAAGTAGAGTTATCCGGGTATAAATAATTTTATTAATATTAACATTTCCTGGCTATAAATTCATATGAGTTTCTATTTAAAGCATATCGCTTTCGATTTTTAAGTGAATGAGGAGGGTTCCTTGGAGCCAAATTATTTTTCAGAATTTCCGAACGCCCTATTGGCGACCATTGTAACTGAGCGAGATCTGCATTTCGCAGAACTACTAGTGTAGCGACTAACTTAGTTCTGGGGGCCCATGCCAATTATAAGCTTTTACCAATAAATGTGTAAAGACAATTCAAAATTTAGGCGAAGTACACAAACTTATTTTATTTAGAACTACAGACGTATAGCCATAATACCATCGAACAGTTTACTTTCTAAAACTTTTGATTCGCCACTATAATAGAAACTATGCAACAATGTAGGAATATTGTTCTATCATTTAGTTGCACATTCACCAGCTGTGTTGAACAAGTTTTATGTTTTTATGATAGTTTAATGTGTTTGTGCTGCTTTTTTTAATATACACCGCGGACCGCGGTATTGTTTTTTTATTGTTTCCAAATGAATGATCTATCTACTAGTGCTTGCTATATGTGTTGTACATCATACTAACACAATGTGTGTACCGTACATCAGATCTAAGTATAGGTAATGCACACATAAAAAAAAAAAAAAAAAAAAAAAAAAAAAAAAAAAAAAAAAAAAAAAAANAAAAAAAAAAAAAAAAGTACCACATAACTCTACAAAAACAATATTTTAACTTAAATTGTTTTAAACATCCATTGGTCATTCGAGCATTATTTTAGTTATAATAAAGAAAACTGTAACCCGCGATTCGCTAAATACTTATAACCAGGGCCCTGTTTCATAAAACACTTGTATTAAAGTTCGTATTAGTGTAAGTGTTTTCTAATAAATCACAAATGCCTATTTTGTCTTATATTTGGCTTTAGTATTACAGACAACAATACTTCTGAAGTGTTGAAATTTACTTCTAATACATGCATTTTGTCTGTAATACAGGACTCAAAAGTTTTATGAAACAGACCTCAGCTACCCACATTTACCTCACTCAGCCTGGGTTGGGCCAGAAAAATAGCCAGCATCACGTGGGCGCGAACCTACGTGGACACCCACATGGCAACTTCGCTAGACGTTGCTTATCCATATTGATGATCTAACGGGAACTGGAGTATTCAACGTGCCATAGTCGGTGGCAAAAATATTTTTTTACCGTCTCGAATGACCAATAGATGTTAAACACAAGTTAAGCCAAATTTAAAAAAAAAAATATATAAAAAAAACACAGGTTAGGGATCAAACGAAAGATCACAGATGCAAAATACAATATTTATAGCTATTAGGTATATTGGATAGGGGGACTTAAAAAGAATACTTCCACAAGGCACTCAAAAGTCCATGACAGTCGTAAAACGCGACTAAGAGCAGGATCGGAAACGATATCTTTTCCATTACCCAGAAAGCAAGGAGAAGCTACTGCATTATCCGTAAGGATTCTCAAGTATCAACAACACATGGCGAGTTGTTGCAAACCAGCCCCATGGCTGTTAACCTATGATGATATTTGTCCCAGTACGATGTTCAATTCCATTCCTTCGTTCCAGATAAGAAAGGTTGATTTCGGCGATGTCACCTAACTTAGTTGAAATTTAATGACATATTTTATTTGCATTTTTTGTGCCGTTCTTGAAGCCATTCAGTACCAGTTCTATTGTTCCCACGTCATTCTTTGGACACCTTACAACGATAATAAATATACAAAATGTTCCCTCTGTAATTTATGCTCACAATATTTCATGTTACAAGAACCAACTTTCAAACTTTATCTGTACCAAACGTTAGAGCTTTTACCATAAACCAAATGATTGGGTGAATCTTCCGTTATATCCATCATAGTGCTCAAGATTGTTGTCGTTTTGTAAGTGCCAAGTAAAATAAAAAAATATTTCTACAAAAGATTATATTAACCTGATGTGATGGTTTTATAGGCAAGTGCGCTTAACACAGTTAGAGGCATAGATCTCGGGCCAAAAACGTCTAATCAAACAAAACGAAATTTATGCTCACAATAATAAAACAAAAGGAAAAGTATGGAAGGGACCGGTATTATCGACATCCATTCTGGCGTCAAGGTAAAATAATATGTTAGAATAGAACCCTTTTATGTTACCCTGACGCCAGAATAGAACCCAACCCTTTCACCAACATCACTTTCCGTGATGGACACGAAAAGTAAGTAAGTAAGTATTGGCCGCGATGGATGGATAATAATAATGGATAATTATTTTAAGACAATGGATGGTACCCACTAAGATCTAAGATATTTCAGGAAGTTTACGCCTGCCTGAGCAAGATGGGACGATCCGCAAACTTCTGAATTGATGGGTATGACCCCCCTCCCCCCTCAAAAAAGCATGGACTACGACCCCAGGAAAATTATCAGAACCAAAATATGCCTAGCCATTTTCAACCTAATTTCTAATTTATTCACTCAAATCGGGCAGTCATGGTGCGATATCTTAAATTTTCTAGACAACATAGCGGATAAGTCAACAACAGGTGCCGCTATCTAAGACGGGCTAGTTAAACTAGCCAAAACAACGTGCAGCGGGAATCTATTGTTACAGATAGACAACATATCAACTCAAAGAGAGAAAGTTTTAGGTGGCCGTTTAGTCCTTATTTTAAGACATTTTCTGCAAAGGTATGACCAGCTATACCAGCCAATTAGGTATTCCAGAGTTACGAGATCAAAAGCGGGAACGGGCAAAATAAAATTTAGAAAATACTAAAAGTCAGAATGGCCGTGCCTCTAAGGGCCCTGACGAAAAGTTTAAACCTTGTTTCTTTAAAGCTAACGCATAATCCCCTCCCCCCAAATTCCAATGTCCTCGAAAAACAAAAACAGCAATATAAGAATCGTAGCTAAAAACAGTTAGTTCAAAATAAAAAAAAAGAAAATATCAAAAGGGGAAAAAAAAAGAGTAAAGTGACGGAGGAATTTTTTTTGTGGCATTTTTTCTACACATTGTTTTTAAGCGCGATTGAAGACCTATCACTAAAAAATATTAAAAGTTATGTTTTATAGCTTTTGTCCTCTGACTGACTGACCATAACACAAAATGTATTGTTTCCGGTATGGGAACTGTCCTCGATCCCCTCATATGTACAATGTGCATGTACAGTGTCGGTATTGACAAAATATTTATCATAAATTTGAGAATCATGGAAGAAATTTAAAACTACCGAAAAACAATAAGATTGTGTCTTAAGCAATATATCACACAATGTATAATTATAATATAAATAATAGTATACAGATACTTGACTTGTCTGTTAGAGTTGGAGGATTAACTGTGTCGGTTTTCACACCAAAATCGTATACCCTTTAAGAACATTGGGGGTTTCAAAGCAGACATTTGCATCTGAACTACACCCTGTATCAGTAGTAGTTACATGAGCCACAGACATCAATTAATGGGAAAGAATTAAAGAAATGTGGCCTGAAAATAGACAACTCCATGAACGTAATAAATGTTCATAATGAATTTCATCAAAATCGATTTTTTTTTTTCTATTATTGTTATTTTTTTTTTTTTTTTTTTTTTTTTTTTTTTTTTTTTTTTTTTNAAAAAAACAAAAAAAAAAAATCCAACATTTATTTAACTGAGTGGGGTCTAACGGTTCACAGAATCATGACAAGGATGTACACCCGCATGGGACAAACCAGTTCAAGATAAGTTGCCTTTCTAATTATCTGATTACACTTTAGCCTGAGGCTCAGCTCAGCATTGGTCTTTGAGAATATTGACAACCCAAAAATAAATAGAGCCAGAGCTAGAGAGTAGAGAGTCAGATACCCAATCGTACATCAAACCAGCTCAAGATAAGTTGCCTTTCTAATTATCTGATTACACTTTAGCCTGAGGCTCAGCTCAGCATTAGTCTTTGAGAAGATCGACAACCCAAAAATAAATAGAGCCAGAGCTAGAGAGTAGAGAGTCAGATACCCACTCGTACATCAGCATACATTTTAAATAACTTTTTAGTTCTGGCCATAAAATGTTTGGTTTTATGATAATTGTTTGAATTGATTACTTTTCTGTGTGCGATGCCAAGCAAAACAAAAAAGAAGATTGCTTTGTTTTAAGGACACGTTGTTGTTGTTGTTACTGCATGAGTACTGAGTACATTATATGAGAGAAATACGGAAACATTTCTTTTTGAAATACAAAACTAACGTCTGTCAACAAGAGCGGGTAACGACGAACATAGTGTTTCGGTGGCAACTGTCAAATCAGATCAATTGTTTATTATTATATTGCACGTGCAAAATCATCATGACATGTTATAAGATTGAGTTTGTCAACAAAAGCGGGTCGATAGTAACGACGAGCATATTGTTTCGGTGGCATCTGTCAAACCAGATCAATTATTTATTATTATATTGCACGTGCAAAATCATCATGACATGTTATACGATTGAGTTTGTCAACAAGAGCGGGTCGATAGTAACGACGAGCATATTGTTTCGGTGACATCTGTCAAATAAGATCAATTGTTTATTATTATATTGCACGTGCAAAATCATCATGACATGTTATACGATTGAGTTTGTCAACAAGAGCGGGTCGATAGTAACGACGAGCATATTGTTTCGGTGGCGTCTGTCAAACCAGATCAATTATTTATTATTATATTGCACGTGCAAAATCATCATGACATGTTATACGATTGAGTTTGTCAACAAGAGCGGGTCGATAGTAACGACGAGCAAATTGTTTCGGTGGCATCTGTCAAACCAGATCAATTATTTATTAGTATATTGCACGTGCAAAATCATCATGACATGTTATCCAGGTGCATAAGCATCAATACATTTTTTTTTCAACTACACAAGCTCCTTATATTGCACATGCAAAATCATCATGACATGTTATACAGGTGAATAAGCATCAATACATCTTTTTTTTTCAAGTACACAAGCTCCTTATATATTGCACTTGCAAAATCATCATGACATGTTATACAGGTGCATACGCATCAATACATCTTTTTTTTTCAACTACACAAGCTCCTTATATTGCACATGCAAAATCATCATGACATGTTATACAGGTGTATAAGCATCAATACATCTTTTTTTTTTCAACTACACAAGCTCCTTATATTGCACATGCAAAATCATCATGCCATGTTATACAGGTGCATAAGCATCAATACTTCTATATTTACAATTACACAAGCTCCTTATATTGCACTTGCAAAATCATCATGACATGTTATACAGGTGCATAAGCATCAATACATCTTTTTTTTTTTCAACTACACAAGCTCCTTATATTGCACTTGCAAAATCATCATGACATGTTATACAGGTGCATAAGCATCAATACATCTTTTTTTTTTCAACTACACAAGCTCCTTATATTGCACATGCAAAATCATCATGACATGTTATACAGGTGCATAAGCATGAATACATCTCTTTTTTTTCAACTACACAAGATCCTTATATTGCACTTGCAAAATCATCATGACATGTTATACAGGTGCATAAGCATCAATACATCTATTTTTACAACTACACAAGCTCCTTATATTGCACATGCAAAATCATCATGACATGTTATATAGGTGCATTAGCATCAATATATCTATTTTTACAACTACACAAGCTCCTTATATTGCACATGCAAAATCATCATGACATGTTATACAGGTGCATACGCATCAATACATCTTTTTTTTTTACAACTACACAAGCTCCAACTACGATACATTAGCCTCCCCTGTTGTCCTTCCACTGCATCAAAAGCCGCTAGTGAGTTGTTTTCCCCAGGTTGTACAGCACACTGAAATACTTAACAAAACATACTATATCCCATTCCAATTATCAAGTCGCACTCAAATCTTTTTCATCCTAACGCTAAATTTCAGGAGTCCCTAACTCTCCTCACGTACTGTGAGCTGCTAGATAGATTTGATTGTTTCTTACAATGTGTCAGTATGTATGATGACTCCTGTTTGGAATGTGTCTTCCTTGCCGGAGAGAAAGTTTTACACTTAGCAGGTAAAAACACTATTTAATTATTTTGTACGTGTCGTGCATGGATTACGAGCGGTGGAAAGTCATTATTTACATACAATAATTCATTTGAATTTAAAAAATTCAAAGGTCTAGATATCTTTCAAAAATCCAAAGGTCTAGATATCAATAGTAAAACTGAGCGCACGGCATTGCGCCAAGCTAGGGTTCCAGCGAACACAACATGATTGACATTTCTATTCTCCTTACCCTAAAAGGTACGAGGTTGCTCCGTGGCCTAAATTGCTCGGGGCAGCTCTGGACTGTAGGGGGTGAGATATATCAGTGAAGTACAGTGGCGTGGACAGGGGCGTATCATGAAAGTGCCTCAAAGATGACGTCAAAATAATCTAATCAAAAAAATTGGATATTTTTACCTCGTATTATCCTGCCTCGGTAGCTCAGTGGTTAAGCGCTCGCCTGGTAAACAGGAGGGCGTGGCTTCGATCCCCAACAGAGGTAGGATTTTTTTCCTCATTAATTTGAATATTTGACCACATGAAAATAGAGCTCTAAGGGTTAAGTGGTAGAAAATGTCTCAGGTATTCACCTCGCCCAGTGGTAACCATCCACTCAAGTCTATTTTTTTTTATTATTATCATTAGAGAGTGCAACACATGTTAAAAATATTGTCAGAACTAAAATACATTAACCTTTTGTTGATCGGGTCACAAACTTTCATCATCCTGGTAGGCCCTGTAACGGGTCATGTTTGCAAGGGCAGGAGACGAAAGAATTATCTAGAAAACACTGCACCTCACATACACCGAGACTAGAAGAGGAAGACTGAAGAAAGAAATTGATGCACGATACGTTCGGCAGTCAAGGAGATCTATTCCACAAAGCACAAAGAGATTAGAATATTAATTGCAATAATCTCAAAAGCAATTAAACTCCAATGTACTAATAAAATATACTTAAGGTGTACAAATCGATTTGCGCAAATGACGTCCCGTGTGTACGTACACTTTGATTATTCGAACATTGCATTCAGACATAAGACTGCTGTTATGCATGATTGATTAAATTGAAGCTAATTCAAGGATTCTTCCTTGAAACAAATAATCATAAAATTTTCAAAGTTTTTTTTTCTAGCAACGCCATTCAGATTTTTCATTCATTTCTCCCGTAAAGGCGATCCATCGTAGAATTAGGACATCATCAAAATCGATAGTGTTCAAGATAATTAAAATTACTGACAGTTTTAAAAAAGCTTTTGCCTGAAGAATAACCATATTAAATATCAATCACATTACGTACGCATATAATGAATGAAATTAAATTATAGTAACGGAGTACGTATTCATGAAAAAGTTTACCTACTCAGAGAATATAAGGGCTACTGCTTACCCATTCGGCGACCAGACAATTTAATTAACATCTCCCGGCCCTCTATACATTAACATCATTTAACATACCATAATATAGTCTTCAAAATAAAATTCGGGACTCAGTAATAAAATTACACTATCGAGCTGATGATGTAACATCCAGCAAAAAGCAAGTTTTGAAACTTCAATTCTGGCACAAATGGTGGACGTCCATAAGCACATCACCCTCAAGTAAATTTACGTCTAACCTGGGCTGGGTGAGGTAAATATGCATATTTTCTTAAAATAAAAAGACAGTTTTGAAACTTCAATTCTGGTATTAATGGTGGACGTCCATAAGCACATCACCCTGGAGTAAATTTACGTCTAACCTGGGCTGGGTGAGGTAAATATGGATATTTTCTTAAAATAAAAAGACAGTTTTGAAACTTCAATTCTGGCACAATTGGTGGACGTCCATAAGCACATCATCCTGAAGTAAATTTACGTCTAAGCTGGGCTGGGTGAGGTAAATATGCATATTTCCTTAAAATAAAAAGCAAGTTTTGAAACTTCAATTCTGGCACTAATGGTGGACGTCCATAAGCACATCACCCTCAAGTAAATTTACGTCTAACTTGGGCTGGGTGAGATAAATGTGGATATTTCCTTAAAATAAAAAGCAAGTTTTGAATCTTCAATTCAGGCACTAATGGTGGACGTCCATAAGCACATCATCCTTAAGTAAATTTACGTCTAACCTGGGCTGGGTGAGGTAAATATGGATATTTCCTTAAAATAAAAAGCCAATCTGGAATTTATGGGTAGAAATTGTTAAAATGTTTGTGTTTCACTAAAGTGTTAACCATCATGACATTATACTTTGGATACGCAATGTTATTGTTGAAGGTACTGATGTGGAAATAACTTTGTCTATGAAAAGAAAACACGTGGAAGACTTCCCAGTTTTTGTTTCCATTCGTTTTACTTTCTGTGAAGGTTCCATATTGCAACACTGCCAGTCAAAGGATATTCCAAAGACAATTGATAACACAATGTAGAGACTCTTGGCTAGCGTCTATGGATTATTGAATACACCAGTTCCCGTAAGATCACTGAAGTTAAGCATCGAGTCCGTCAAGATTTTACTTAGTGGTTGTATGGTGCATGACGCCGTAGGTTCAAGCCCTCGTGATGCTGATTATTCCAGGCCTCACCTGGGCTGGGTGAGGTAAATATCGGTAGCCGGTTTGTAAGTTTCCAGCGAATTGAGGGTAAAAACCACGTCTCGAATGACCGACCGATGTTAGAGACGTTAAGAATAAGAGAGAGAGAGAGAGAGAGAGAGAGAGAGAGAAAGAAAGAAAACACTACATATTAGTGTATGACGTCCTTAAGCACATCACCCTCAAGTAAATTTACGTCTAACCTGGGCTGGGTGAGGTAAATGTGGATATTCCCTTAAAATAAAAAACAAGTTTTGAATCCTCAAGTAAATTTACGTCTCAAGTCCATCAAGATAACACAATGTAGAGACTCTTGAACAGACGTTAAGCATAAGAAATGAATGTGTTGATACCATGAACGAAATGAATGTGTTGATACCATGAACGAAATGAATGTGTTGATACCATGAACTAAATGAATGAGTTGATACCATGATATTACAATTTGTGATTTGTACAAAGCTCACATCGTGGAGTATCCCATTATAATAAATAATGAAGCCATTATCTAATTACAAACACAATGAGGAGCATCATTTTGAAAATAATGAAAATATTTTTTGATCGCGAACAAAATGATTTTTTTTTCTTTTTTTCTTTTTTTTTTAACATCTATTGGTCATTCCAAACGGGGGTTGGTTTACCCTCCATTCGCTAAAAACTACAAACCGGCTACCCACATTGACCTCACCCAGCCTGGGTTGGGCGGAAAAAAACAGCATCACGAGGGTGCGAGCCATAGACGCTGGCTGAAGAAGTAAAAACTAGTTTTAACTCCACGATTATCTTTATACATCTGTTCGTTCCACATACCTCTCGAACACCTTTCCTATATTGATGAATCTTTTTATGAACATTAATTTATTAAGTTAATGGAATTAACTGATTAATTGCATGAACCTAGGGCTCCCTTGGTCCACTAGGGTCCTAAACGGTGCCCATTGTTTCAGTGACGATTACAGTTCACAAAACTACACTCACTCAGTAAAAGGGCGATATTGTTCTAAAAACAGTTGATACCATGAACGAAATGAATGATTTGATACCATGAACGAAATGAATGAGTTGATACCCCGAACGAAATGAATGTGTTGATACCATGAACGAAATGAATGTGTTGATACCATGAACGAAATGAATGTGTTGATACCATGAACGAAATGAATGAGTTGATACCATGAACGAAATGAATGTGTTGATACCATGAAAGAAATGAATGTGTTGATACATTGAACGAAATGAATGTGTTGATACCATGAACGAAATTAATGAGTTGATACCATGAACGAAATGAATGTGTTGATACCATGAAAGAAATGAATGTGTTGATACATTGAACGAAATGAATATGTTTCGTCAAAATCGGAAAATAGAGATAGAGTCAAACGATTTTTTTTTTGTCAAACCGATAAAATTGATTCAGATATCACACAGAAGACTGAAAGAAAATTCACACAGAATACAATGGCTTGTTCATACAATCACATCAAAGTGAAAGGACTAACAAGTTAACAGCCAATGAGAAGATGAGGACACTCAACAAGAAAAACAAGATCCACAAAATAATACAAGCGTTCCCGAAGGTGAACATACTTGCAATCCATGACTAGTATAGATCATACAGAAGCAGCTACTTGATGATAGCGACGGTCGGAAATTTGGATTGGACGGTAAAACTACGCAGAAAGGAACTCAAAAATTTACAATATCATTCTATTGAGTAACTCATTTTCTTAGATTACTAAAGTTATTATGATATAGTGATTGACATGATTCTGGGGGGGAGGGGGGTCATTTCAGTNGGGGGGGGGGTCATTTCAGTTATTGACTTAACGAAGTGACGTCTACTTTCAGCACCACGATTTTTTTCTTTAAATGTCTGTTTGTCTGATGATCCTACGATAGTAATTTTCGAAAGCATTGTCCGATTATAAGGCTCACTAACAACATTTATTGCGTTCATGTAATTAGATGAATATGTATGGCCATTTAGTGTATGTTCATATAATATATAATTTGCTACTAATATGGGTTGGTGGTGTAATGGTAAGACGCTCAGATTGGTATAAAGTAGGGCGTGAGTTCAAATCCAGCCAACCCCTGGAATTTCATCATCATGAATTTGAGATATTTACGACTATTGGCGGACATAGAGGGATTATTAATATCCACTCCGGTGTCCTCAAAGTAGCATACTATGCTACCCAACCCTTCTACCAACATCTAATACCGCAATGGACACGAAAAAAAATGCTGCTATCAGAGGCCCCATAGTGGCAAGTCTACAGTAAATAGATACCATTGACATACCCTATATGTATTCCATCTGTGCTATCAAGAAAAGCAATCAACTTTGATGGTGATTACTCACAGAATGTGTGATGTAAACGGAGAAAGTGTTTGCTATCGAGCTGTCTCCAGCAGACTCTGCAAGCAAATACAATAGTTTGTTCCCATGGGACGTAATAACTCATCAATAAATTTTTTTATCATATCCAATCTATGATTTATATTATGGAGATATAATTTGTAGTTGTGTGAACTATAGAATTCATTCAGTTAAAATGGCCACCAAGAGGCCCTAGATGTCCCAAAAACTAATCAGAAAATTCTATGAATATAAATGTTTATAACAAATCTACTCAAAATTGCTTGTTCGTGAGTTATAGCGATAAAACTGTTCAAATATTTCCACCACTCTTAATAGATGTTTTTACTGTTAGATCTATACTTATAAAACGCAAAGCCCAGTTGGTATACTGACGTACTGACTGACTGATTGACTGACTGATAATATTTTATATGGGGGAGAATAATAATAAATAAATAACTGTTTCAATTGTTTATTGATTTCTTATTTAATTCGAACAAAAATTTCTAAAAAAATCAAAGTTTGCACATTACATTTGGATCTCAATTATCTCTCTGAAATGTTTGCGATAACTTTGGGAACCTCCTTCCGTTGAAGAGTGTTTGCGAAGATTTTTAATTTATTATTTTCACCTTTGGATTCCACCTCCATATAAAATCCTGAAAGAGAGGGAAGTTTATTTGTTTGTTCCAATAATCACCGGAGATTTTCTTTCAAATTTACCTTAAATCCTAGAATACCTAAGATAGCAGTAAAAATGAAACTTTAGTGGGGTGTGTATCTCAGAAACAGTTTGCAGTCTAATCTGACTTTTGACTTTCACAGATTCGGCCCGAAAAGCGAGATTAAGAATATTAAGAAATGCATGGTACGAAACATGCAGATTAGATTAGACACATGGAAGTCCTTGTTAATTCATTTAACTGCGCCAGTGTTAATCAGACATTAGGAACGTCTTGTCGTTAGAACAATGAGATGATGGAAACCATTAGCAAATCAAAACAAAGTGTTTTTAATATTTCACGGAGTCACTTGATTACTTCCTTGGTCCTAACTCCTTGAGCTCTTCATTCTAGTATGGCCTTGACATTGTTTGTACTTGGATTATAAGATAAATCTTACGCAACACAGCGACAGCTCATACTCTATTCTGTACCTGTCAGTATTGTCAGGTATAGTTCAAAAGGGATTGTTAGGTAAAAAAAAAAACGGAGCTAGATACCATATCAGAAAATAACAAAAAGATTAAAAATTGGTTCAATAAAAAATAATGCTAACCAATATTAATTTTTTGGTATCGTAATGTTAGCTCGTAACAGGGCCGTACCCAGGATTTTTTTCGCGGGAGGGGGCCGAAGCATTGACAGCCAAGCCAGGAATAACACCTGAAAATTATTATCATGGAAGGCGATGTTGTTTTTGTTGTTCTTGCTGCTGTTGTTGTTTTTGTTGATGTTGCTGCTGCTGATGATGGTGTTGTTGTTGTTTTTTGTTTTTTTAATATTATAGGTCACGTGCACAGTATTTTCATTAAAAAAAAGATTTTAATTTCGGGGAGGGGTCTGATCCCCCCCTTGGGTACGGCCTTGGCTCGTAATGTCGATTTGGATACGTAACAGTTACTCTTTTATAAGCATTAGATTATTTTAATAAGTTCTGTATCAAAGGCTTAAAAAGACAATAATAATGTTTACTTTTATTAAAATAATTTAAAAGACAATTGGGGGGGAATACCAGTTGTCACAATTGGGGGGAATACCAATTGTCTGAGTACTTTTGAGGGAGAAAATATTTATGGAGTTAATTCTAAGTGGTATTTTTGATATACATTTTTTTATATTTCTTTTTTAGGCTAATTATTTTAACTTAGATGACTGAAAACATATAAATTCTAATCGTGCTAAAAACAAAATGTAATGTCACTGAAAAAGTTGGATTGAAAAAAAAGATAGAATCTTACCGGATGAAAGGATCGAGCCGAGTGGTGATACTGAGCTGTTTGCATCATCTCAAAGAAAAGGTCCAATTCAAAATTTTGCTTGAGAAGATCGTCAGATTTTTTATTTTCTTCCTTTTTCTCTTCAAATTTGGAATCTGTTGACGAAAAATTGCTAGATGCACCCTGCAAATTATTACAAAAAGTATAAAATATTGGACCAGACACACAATAGAACAGGAAAAAAGTTCCAAAAAGATTTGGCGGGCAATTATTCTATTCGAATATGATAAAACGCCTGAAAAGAGTGATTTCCAAAGGGAAATACTTTAGTATTTTGAAGGAAAGATTTTTTTAGTTTTGATTTTCGTCTATCGAAAAATGAAAAAGTCGACGAAAAAAAATTAAAACTTAAAAAAAAAAAAAAATTTTTTGCCTTCAAAAAAATAAATAAAGGGAAATACTGATTACAGTTTCTGTGTTCGACGTATTCTACTTCCGCCAGGTCGGTGAGAACGTTATTCTGGTTCATCCTGTATAGTATTCCATACTAAAATTTTAGTAGGGAATTTCATTTTTAGATTTTACGTATATTGAAACGATTTTTTTTTTTGGGGGGGGGGGGAGCAAACTTAAACANGGATTTAAAAAATTTGTTAGCTAGTAATATAATAAACCCATGTGTCACATTGGCAGAGCTTTTAGTTTTACGAGTTACGAGTACTTCAAAATTTCCAATCTAGTTTTTTTAGACAAATCTACGTCTACCAAAAAACAAAATCAAAATAGTTGTTAATATGCCACGACGTGGTGATGACGTCATCAGATCAATTATATAATGTACTATTCTACGTATTTATCACAAGGTCACAGGAATTTCCGGTTCTCGATCTCCAAATATCTCATGAACGGACTTTGTGTAACCGAATTTATGAAATTCGCTACATTTACAATGGAAAATATCGACTTCCAAGTGTGCTAAGGATGTTTAAAAGTTTTTCATGAGGAGGATTATCAAAGTAGAAGAGCAACCCCTAGAGCTGGGTGTTGCTCTTCCACAGCACCCTGCCTCGCGCGGGCCAACGAATCCTTCCTCTTGTACTTCTTTAACATTTATAAACCTACAAAACGATTCCGCATCTATACTAATAAAATACAAAGCCCGGTTAATATATCGGGAATTAATTCCCAAAACCGCACGCAGAAAGTTCAGGAAAAATGTCAAATTTTCTCTAATTTGGATTTCAGATATTTTCAGGAAATAAAATCAAGAGAATTTGGTCAGGAGGAACTCTGCGGGGAGAATAAAAGAAAAAGACGCATACGAACTTGATGACACTAGCTAGTAATATTATATCTTTGAAATTTTGAAACCATTTTGATTATTTCTGCCCAAACCTCACCCGATTGGAAAAGGTTTAAAGGTGCGTACACATATGCGCGCCGCGGCACGAACGCGGCAATCGCGCAGCAATGTTCGTCAGATTAGGACGCGTTTTTACTGTGCTCGCGAGCACAACACTTGGCAAAATGTTATCTGTTCGTTGAAAATTTATGTTCGCCGAACTGTTCGGCAAATCTGTGTTCCCAAGAATTTCGACGAACACAAATTAGTTGGTGTTGGTGGTGGTATTGGTGTTGTTCTTGCTGTTGTTGCAAAAAAAAAGATGCTGAAGTTAATGCTAGACCTTAATTCGTTCGAGAGTTATAGTGGTGCAAAAAATCCAATAGATAAAGAAAAGAAAACTGCTGAAGTTAATGCTAGACCTTACTTCGTTCGAGAGTTATAGTGGTGCAAAAAATCTAATAGATAAAGAAAAAAAAACTGCTGAAGTTAATGCTAGACCTTACTTCGTTCGAGAGTTATAGTAGTGCAAAAAATCCAATAGATAAAGAAAAGAAAACTGCTGAAGTTAATCCCAGACCTTACTTCGTTCGAGAGTTATAGTGGTGCAAAAAATCAAATAGATAAAGAAAAGAAAAATGCTGAAGTTAATGCTAGACCTTACTTCGAGCACTCACAAGTTTTAAGAAAATAAATAAATGAATAACTGATGTTCGCAGAAACCAACGAACAGCAAAAATACACGTACTTAATCTGACGAACAGAGCCACAAACATTTCGAAGTGTCCGTGAAAAAACCCACAGGAGATGGATCGAGTAAATTGCCGCGTGTTATGCTCGCGCGCTCAGTGAAAACACGTCCTAATCTAACGAACATGCCGCGCGATTGCCGCGTTCGTGCCGCAGGGCGCATATGTGTACGTACCATTCGCCGAACTGTTCGTTGGAATAAATTTTTAACGAACAGATAACATATTTTGCCGATTGTTGTGCTCACGAGCACAGAAAAACACGCCCCAATCTGACGAACATTGCCGCGCGATTGTCGCGTTCGTGCCGCGGCGCGCATATGTGTACGCACCTTAAGACACATGCAGTCTGTAAAGAATTCATTGAACTGGATTTCGGTTATATTACCTGAGAACAGCAGTCATTCAGATCACATAATTGCAAAGCATTATTTATAAGATATTCGTCTCTGAACAAATCATGAGGGGGCTCATCAGCTACTAGCAGCAAGTCGGGTTCTTCTTCATTTTTGAATTCATTTTTGAAGTCTACACCAAACTCTCCTGCAATCAAAAGAGATTATGACAAAATTTCAACAAAATGCATGGAAACTACAAAAATGTGGACTATGACCATTTTCAGTATTCAACCCAATGTAAACGGAGTCTTAACAGAAAAATCGAAAAACCCTGCTTATGCCCTTTCTTTACAAATAAGTTCCAAATCCCATTGAATAGGAGATGTCAGGCTGAGACCTAACACGGGCAAAAATCGCTTACGTGTCTCTTTTGCCAGCTTAATCACTACTTTCCTTTGAAATTGGGGAAAAACACTCATGCCAATATTTAAGATGGATTTTCCTAACACGACATGACTCGCTAACAAATTTCATTTTTTTCTTTCATTGACGGAATTCAAACCCACTGTCGCAAATGTGAAAATGGTTCAATATAATTATCAAGGGCGTAGCCAGCATCTAGCCTAGGGGGGGCAGCTGAGATTTTCATGTCGGGAGGGGGGGGGGGGGCGATAAAGTAAATCGTCACTTATTTAATAATAAACCCCCAGGGGTAACTGATGATT
>CM022878.1:20753004-20773117 GCA_012654025.1 Pachypsylla venusta | reverse complement strand
ACATTTGATTGTTCACAGTGGGGCTGTTGGATTAGGGACAAAATGTGGCATTTATCGTATTTCGGTACTTTTGATGACTTTTTTGCTTCCAAGAATCATTTTATCTAGTGTAAATCTAAGATGCCTCTTCCGTGCTGCATACTCTTTAGAATTTCTGCCCCCCTTCCTACGCCCATGATAATTATGATCGGCATCACACCCAGATAGATACAATCATTATGTGGAATAATCAACTGCCCACCATTTCCTTCTGCCGTCCATAATATTGCATCCTGTTAATTTTGATTCTAAATAAAAAACATGAAGAAATAAGTATGTATATCTATATTTTACAGTTCATACCCGATTTATTCAAAATGCCGCTCAAATGAAGTATCGTACATCTGATAGAAATGTTCGGTTATTTTTTTTGACACAAAGCGACCATTAACTAACAGATCTTTAAAATATGCCGAAAACACATCTCAAACAAATACTCTTTAACCCTTTTTTATTTCTCTTTTGTTATCTTATTAGAAATTTGGTGCCATTATACTAACTGTAGCCTTTGAATTATATACTCTTCATAAAGGAAGTCAACTTTTGAAATTATGTTTTATTTTTGTCAAATATTATTAATGATAAGATAGGCCTTTGTTCAACATAATAATATGTTGTTGGAGTGATTTCTTCTTCACTCTCACATTCTTTTTCACGGATACAAGATCTCAACTGGTACTTTACTCTGATGTCTAATTCATTTAAACAATTTTTTTGTGGGCTCTATATTGAGTCTATTAGGGTTACGAACGCAAGAAATACAAATGAAACCTATATTAGTAAACCAATAATGTCCAGCCATCTGTGACAAGGTCCTATTTCAGAAATCGTATATGCCTTTATGCCTTTCTATAAAATATTTCAGAAATGGTATATGCCTTTCTTTTATAAAATAAGTTGAAGCGCAAACAGTTTCAATTTTCAGGGATTGTGAAAATTTCGACAAAAAATAAAACTATATATTGATAATGTTTACCTATAGACATCTACTGACGCACCCAGGATTTTCATTCGGGGAGGGGGGGGGGTATAACTAAAATATACATTCATATTTATCCCTAAAATTGCTAGAATGCTCCAGTCAAAATATGGGGGCGGGTTAAAATCTCCGGGATATTGGGTACTCCCAACGTTTTTTTTTTGTACAGTCATATTAATTTATCCTTAAAATTGCAAGTTTGGTCCCGTCGAAAAAATGAGCGGGGGGAGGGGGAGGAAAGTTTAGACTTTCCAACAAACATCTACCCATAAATTCGACCTAACTGTTTTAAGTAACTTGTTCTACAGAGGTGAAACGGTGAGGAATCTAGGTTTTGACGTATATAACCGCTAAAAACCGCCCGAAAGGTAATACTAGGCTCGATCACTAATCACTGTATGTACATAAAAACTTTAATATTTTTTTTTTTTATTCAGGGGGGGGGAGGAAGGAGGAGGCACTGGTACCATCACAACAAAACAAGAACAGACCAATCATTTTAAAAGAGAAAATCTTCAATAGCTAGCGAGGATAGTGCTCTATCTTACATTAATTGTGGAAAATAATGAAATGTCGAATTAGGTGCACAACTAAGGGGGATCAAGGTCTAGCCCCCAGAATCAATCAAACATCATGTCTCTTACGGTTATCGAATCTGGTACATTTTACAAGGTTAGCGCACATCTTACCACCTAATTTTCCTTTTTAGTTTACTGAGGAGATGCATTCGTCAATCAACTTCAAGATAAAAGGTGGAATAAAAAGTTAGGCGGTCTACATAAAATGCTCGTTTTTCACTGTACAGCAGAATTTATTGGGTGAAAAACATAAGGAACTCCCGCATCCTGGTTGCCTCATAAATTAGTTTTCGTTAAAAACCAATTTACTACAAAATTTGCTCCAAATCATGACCATCTGGTAGCTCACAAGTTCGCAATGAATAGGGAACCAAGCCAAACAGTCAATGTCTACATGAAGACAGAAATGTTTTCAACGACCACAGGAAAATGTTGAAGATATTGGTTTTCACAGAATCTAATACAAGATCACCTAGTTTCTACGCTATATTGTTTTGTTATTCAATTAGTCTACATGAAGACAGAAATGTTTTCAACGACCACAGGAAAATGTTGAAGATATTGGTTTTCACAGAATCTAATACAAGATCACCTAGTTTCTACGCTATATTGTTTTGTTATTCAATTAGCGTATTCCATTCTATCAGAGCACCTTTGTTCTGATTGGGAGAAAGGAAGTCTTCTGTACGGTTAAAACTTGGAACATGCCTTAAGCTATAAGATATCTAACGGTCTGAGTAACACAGAACATCATCATCTGAGACCAAACCAGCGATTGGCTCAACACAGAAAAAATGGATAGAGTTTAGAAAAACAATCTGATTACTATACTGACTGTACGTGACTGGTCCAAAAATATATATATATATATATTTTTTTTGGCTTAACGTCTGTCTCTTTAACATCTATTGGTCATTCGAGAACGGGGGTTTTACCCTCCATTCGTTGGAAACTTGCAAACCAGCTACCCACATTGACCTCACCCAGCCTGGGTTGGGCCGGAAAATAGACAGCATCACAAGGGCGCGAACCCACGTGGACACCCACATGGAACAACCTCGCCGGACGTTGCTTAACTTCAGTGATCGAACGGGAACTGGTGTATACAACGTGCCATAGACGTTTAGATTGGTTTTAGATTTATTCTAAGATATATCTAAAACCAATCTAATCATTTTACAACCAAAATAAAAGCATGACCCTTTGGGGAACCAATTTCTGGTTGATCGGCATTAGCAAAGACAAGTTGACACCATTCTTAAATTTTTACCTACAAATATTAGGTCTTGTTTAAAATTTAGCGATCTCGTCCACCCAAACCAAAAGATGTGACCGTCGTTGGCGGTTGAACTTCAGGCACACGTCATCTATTAAAGAGGAATTGTATGATATACAGTATATCCCGGAAGTCCTAGCGAAGGCCCCGTAACTTTTGAATGACTTAGAATTTTTGAATTCTGATTGATCCTAGGGTAGAGAAGATGTCATGGCCATTCGACTGGTAATAGTGAAATCAGGGTTCGATCCTCGGAAATGGCATATTTTAAACAAAAGTTTCGGTTTCTCAAGAATTTTAAATGGAATGGTAAAAATTTTATTTTTTAATATGACAGTTGGAATAAATTGAACTTCAGGAAAATATTTTTTTTTTTTAAAAAAAAAAAAAAAAAAAACGTCCAACATTAAAAAGCAACAGGTTTTTACAGTCAGTAGTTCTAAACAGTACCAAGATACTATTTTTTTCTAATTACCTATTAGAAGTAATTAGGCATTTGAAATTATTATCAATAACTGCTTGTCATTTGTTCAGTGATTCTCCAAATGTGTTTTCACTAATAAATAATAGTGATCGCTAACTGCAAAAGTCGTACATCAGGACTTCTGTTGTTTTTTACCTCTTTCTTGAAGTTCAAGAAATAAATTATTATTGGTAGGTACATAGTGGTGTAGACTTCAGAAGAAAACTGACGTTTGTTTTTCCTAGTCTTTTGATTTCACAAACTCTGTGAATATAAAATTTTCACTCAAAAATCGGTTCTAAAACCATAATCGTTGGTCGGATTGTCTTAAAAATGGTTTAATTTAATTGCCTGATTAAAAATACATGGAAAGCATATGTCGTTCAAATTTCAGTACCTACTGGGAAAAATTCTAGACCATAAAAATAAAATCCCATGTTAATTCCTATGGTACAACTAGAAACACACTATATAATGGGGTCGAATCCTGTATAATTAACACACAGTATATCACCCAACAACGGGTGAAATTATAACACGTGAAATCTTATGAGGCGTCGGTCAACTTTGAACCGTCCATGTCGACGGATGTAAAATATTTACGAATCCCGTTCTAACAAGTATTAATCGTCAACGGCTCTCGAGAGCCTTTAAATCGTTAGCAATGATTAATTCAAGTAACGCAGCCCTAACAATTTTTTCAGCATAAGTTTTTAACTTTGATAAAAGAAGTAATTGAGGGACGATACAAAATTATATGCTACATGATAAGGAAGTGAGATGAATTTTAAAGTAAAAAATGAGAAAAACCTAAAATTAGTTGAACGAACGAAATGAGTTCTAGTTTTAACTTTTTCTTTGGACGTCTTTACCTTGTTTCTTCCAAGATAACCCTCGAAAGCCTTGTCCATTTTGTTGAAAATCTGTATGAACATTCAAAATCAACTAGTTTGGCTATGGTTAAACAGGACGATTGTAACTAACTTTCCAAAGATCATAATATTTATTGTCCCGGATGCCCATCGATCATATTGTTTATTCAACAAACATTTCATATGAAAACAATCTGCTATAATGTTTTGACACATCCCAGGGATCAATTCCAATCAAACAACTCTAATCCGTTTATCTAATAGCTATAAGATTCTTTATGCGGAGAAGTAAACCAGAACTAATCCCCTCCTATAACAAGATGGATCGCATAATCCACAAGGGATTTTTATGAAAAAAATGAATTAATCAAAACATGATACAAAAGAGCTTACCTCGCCATTTTTATCGAAACATTTGGCTAAACAAAACCTGGTAGTTTTTGAAAATGGTAAGATATATATTTTTACTCTTTAACAACATATATACCAGTATGTCCAGAAGTACTACCCGTTGCCTGTAACATTTGAATGGCTTGGAATTTTTAAATTCTGACTGATCTTAAGGATAGAGAAAATGGCCTAAAATAAGGACTTAACAGCCACCCAAAACTTGCTTGCTGCGAGTTGATATGTTGTCGCGACAACATTTAAGATATCGGACCGTGACTGTCCGATTTTGGAGAAGAAATTAGAATTTTGGCCGTAACACGAAAACGGCTTGACACATTTTAGTTCTGATAATTTTCCTCAGGTCGTAGACCATGATTTTGGGGGAGAGGGTCCATTCCTATCCNGGGGGGGGGTCCATTTCCATAAATTTGCTATCTGCTACAGTTTGGGCTCTGGTATTGTAACAGACAACCCCAACCACATAGATACACACAAATTTCTAAATTATTTAAAATAGAAATTTCTTCAGATAGACAGAAGTTATAGGAAAAATTGATATACCGTTGGAATTTCTTACAAAAAATGTTGAACAACCGTAAGAGTGTCCGTTGCCTTTTTCGTAATATACTCAAAAGCGAGGCTTCTAACTTTCTGGTCATGAAAGTAATTTAATCTGAACATAAATTTTCCATGTGTTCCAAAAAATTTGTTCAAAATTTAAAAAAATATGTACAAGAATGTTATGGACATATTTGTGACGTCAGGAGTACACGTGTAAAAAAAAAGATGAAAAATGCGAATAAATCAAAACAAAGTTTTTATTAAAAAGTTAAAGGGAGCTTTTTTTATAGCATCTAGAATCAGGACCTTAAGTATTGCCTCGTTAACTGGGACACCCTGTATAGTTTACTATCTTAGTATATCCTTTAGAATTTTAGAATTTGGAATCGATGATGTTTTGTGTGCTCAGGACGGAGTTCTACGTAATAGGACGACCTGGAACGAATACCATCATATTTCCTGCCACAAAGGCCATCTTCTCGGTAACCTCATATTAACATATTTCCACTATTTTTCCAATCTGAATATAAATATGAGGAGAACATAAAGTTAATTTTATGGGAAACATTGCTACAACAACAAACTGTTTGGACTATTCAAATTCGTAAATTCAACTTCATGTTGTCTTCAAATTAATTTAGACACTTGTGTAAAACATATAATTATTAAGACTATTATCTCGATTAAAAAAAAAAAACATTTTTGAAATTTTTGTGCAGTATAGACAAACATATTTCATCCCATACACAAACATTATTCAACCATCAAAACTGAAAAAAATTGAATTTTTACAGGTAGCAATTCTACTATTAGACTCAAAGAATCGAATTCCCCAGAGACCACTGGGTCATTCAAGCTGTAAAGTTCATGTCGAAAAATATAAAAATTAAAGAACAAAGCAAAGATGACATGCTAGTTTCTTTTAAAAAAATGACAAATGGTCATACCGGAACATTTGCAATAAAAATCATTTAAAAAGAGAGCCTTTCAAAAGAAGATAAAAACTAGTAGCAGAAAAAATATTAAAATTATTATTTTACCTGTTCAAAAGTAATACAAATTTTGTTTAAATGAAGAACAATACACCAAATCTATTTCCTTTGATCATTGGCTATTTATTGCAAAGGTTTATGATTAATGATTCCAACACATATTCAGCTTTAGTCAAACTGACAAACACTTTTCCCAAAGGACTTGAATTTAAAAGGTAGATATACACTTAGAGAGATTAAGATTATTTTTCATACAGGAATTGAGTAAAATAGGAATTAATTATATAAAGAGGGCCAAATATTATTATTTGTCAAACTTCAATAATATTATGCTTATTAGTCCACGTTATTTCAAGAAGCCATCCGCTCCGCATATTCCAGATTTAATTGGGACTTGATTAATTGAAAAATTATTAGATATAATTAAAAAAAGTTAGAATAAAAGATTCAATTTCTTATCTTAATTAATTATTTCAAATTTGAACAAATCAGTAAATATCATCAAAACACATAAAAAAATTACACTTTCATTAAAAAAGAACACTTAAAAACACAAAGGTATTCACATTAGGTACATACAAAAAAAAAAAAAATTATAGGTACACAAAATTCCGTGAAGATGATGAAAATTTCGTTGAAAATTATTTCATCCATTAAGAACGAAATTTGAAGACGCACAAAAATTTCTATTCGAAATCGACAAATTGTAAACAAGAAAATATTACACGTGACTCGAAAACAAAACAATAACAGAAAATTATGACGGAATCAAAATAAAGTAAAAATAAAAATTGTAAACTTTTATCTAAAATCCACTACAAAAACATGAATTAGATACACGCCACCATAGTGTGGAGTCAAATCTATAGATACACGCTACATAAAAAAACAACATGGCCGCCACACAAAACAGATTCAATGAGAGTCTAGATGAGGATGGTGTGGCTTATGTTACGGATGAAAACACCGCGCAGAGAAGGATTGTGGAACGTTTTTTTAGGGGTTACTTCTATTGTACATAAGTTAGGTATTTATATTTTTCAGGGCCGATATATTTAAGTAGACTGATATAATTTATGTTTGACTATCAGTGCCGGATAAAACATCAGAAATGATAGATGTCTGGGGGGTTCCCGGGTTTGACAGTTTGGGACATTCTGAAAGTAGGTAATGCATAAATTAAATACTTATACTGAAGCTATCAAGTAGATACGAATGTCAAAATAAGTAGATTAATCAGAAAGATGTCCTTGCAATATATGCATGAAGAGTATAGCATATTGTAATTTGAAAGTTCGAGGGGCATCGAAGAAGCTTATTAATTCAACACAGGATAAATTTCTAAACTTTATTGGGGAAATAAGCGAGGAGTATTTAAAATACATGAAAATTGATAGTAAAGAAATATTTAAACAAACGGAGCGAAAGTAAATAAAGGAGACCACAAAACACACGACGAAAGCCAGTTTTAACAACTAATCATAAATGTTTCTAGAGGCAGAGCTTTTAGAGCGATGGAATTTATTTTAGGGAAGTAATTGACATTTATCGAGGAGTATTTGAAATAAATGAAAATAAGTGATAATAAAGAAATATTTAAAGAAACGGAGCTAAAGCAAATAAAGACCACAAAACACAACAAGCCAGTTTAAACACCCAATCATGAAAGTTTCTAGAGGCAGAGCTTTTAGAGCGATGGAATTTATTTCAGAGAAGTAATTGACATTTATCGAGGAGTATTTAAAATATATGAAAATAAACAATAATAAAGAAATATTTAAACAAACGGAGCAAATAAAAGAGACCTCAAAACACAACAAGCCAGTTTTAACAACTAATCATAAAAGTTTCTAGAGGCAGAGCTTTTAGAGCGATTGAATTCATTTCGGAGAAGTAATTGACATTTATCGAGGAGTATTTAAAATAAATGAAAATAATAAATAAATGAAAATTACTTCTCTCAAATAACAAATCTCCATTTGTTTAAATAATAAAGAAATATTTAAACAAATGGAGCAAATAAAGGAGACCTCAAAACACAACAAGCCAGTTTAAACAACTAATCATAAAAGTTTCTAGAGGCAGATCTTTTAGAGCGATAAAATTCATTTCAGAGAAGTAATTGACATCAACCAAACAGAGGGAGTCCAAGGTATTTGTCACTATATTATATAATTATTACTAAATATTTCTTTTGCTTGACAAAAATATCTATAATTCAAGTGCCCCCCGCAAAAACAATCGGATCAATTGAATCCCTATAGTAAGCCAACGAGAATTAGAAAAGGCATTTCAAAATCATTGAAAATGAGCAGCCGAATTAAGTTGTTACTCTCCCATTTGATAGACCCTAATTACGGCTCAGATTTGTAATAGAAAACTGTAAGTACAAGTATACTTGCGGGGAACATTGTTATAGGCACATATCCGACACGGAAATTCATTCCCAAAGATTTGGCAACAGTGTTCGGTTTGACGTGAATTAATGAATTTATATTTTTCTCCCAAAGAGAGGGCATTTTTTTCACTACAAAAGCTTTTCTTAGAGAAGCAAAAAATGGGTTTAAAAGTAACATGGCGGCAAACATATTATTTTACTGATGTGTATATTTCAAACGATTCCTCTGTGATATCCGGTCTCCTGCTTCTGGATTAATATAACGAATTTCATCAAAATATGACACAAAAGATAAAAATACAAATAAGAGCAAATTCGATCTATTTGACTCCTAACGAATTTCGTTTCGAAAGAAGGGACGTGCATTATTCGCTGATCCAAAATAAGGTTATCGCGCTTGCACAAGAGAAAATTAGTGAGATGTATAAATAAGATATTAGGTTCTCAGAAAATCCCACAATCCACTTATGCAGAAAGTTAAGGTTACCTCCACTCAAATATAAAGAATATTCGCAGAGTACCGTGGACAATACAAATTTTCAAAGTCACACGCCGGTATTTTTCTTTTCTTTTTTGATCAAAATACAGACGAGAGAAAAAAAGGAAAATGTTCTGCCTTTTCTTCCACAATGTATATCCCTTCTCCCTCTCTTTCTTCCATTCTTAAAACATCTATCTCTATTTCGTATCCTTATTCTTGAAGCAAGGGAAACAATGAAATGCTCATTTATATATTTTAAACAAAAACAAACCTTCACGCAGTTTACTCCATCATCTCCCTATTTTTCTATCCCTTCAAAATATCTGCGAGGCTGATTGGTTGTTTTGTTCCCACAAGAGAAAGAAACCAACCAATCGACGAAAGTATTTTCTAGGTTTTTAAAAGAATGCATGAATCTTGAAACATATTTTATTATCTAATAATGTTGATAATATCTAAGTACTTCTATTGAGTTATGATTTCACGTTGTTCATCACATATGATAAATAATATTACATCTGCATTAATATAATAATAATAATACTGCTTATTTATACTGCTCGAATGAGACTAACGAGTCCCTTTACCCCAGCAGTAAGCTTGTACTATTATTGTGGTCAAAATCTCAATTAATTGAGAGGATAAAATCCTACCTTGGCTGGGGTTCGAACCCGCGACCTCCTGATTACCAGGCGGGCGCTTGACCACTGAGCTACCAAGGCAGTGATTATGATTTGCAAATAGTGATGTGTAGTGTATGATTTGCAAATAGTACATTGTAATTATTAAATTACACTTTAATTAATTGGGCATGCCCTTCCGATGTTCTTTGATAAAGGATACTTTTCAGCGTTGAATTACTTGATTCATTTGAATAATTCGCGGATTATATGATTTAATTTTTAAAATTTCAAGGGTAATATGAATAAATATTTTAAAAAAAATAGTTGTGTCAAGCATTTTTATGTTCATGCTTGAAACAGCCTCCTAAGTGCAAATCAACCCGCTCTTCCAACTGATGCCGTCATAAAATATTTTGTCCACCCAAGATATTATGAGGATTCTCCTATAGAGCAACAAAGCAAACTTGTCGGCCGTGAAGTACTGATATAAAGTATTATGTTATACGCAGAACGAAAGCGGAAGGTTTATAGAATTAGACCTAATGTGCTTGCTGATGGGCGAGTTGGCAATTAATGTAGGGATGGGCTAGTTATCCACGAGTTGACTCACGAGTCGAATCATCTTTTTGAAATGAGTTGAAGAGTCGACTTACGAGTAGCTTTTTTCTGTTAACTGAGGGAGAACTATTTTTCCGGGTGTTTGTTTAGTTTACTGAAGGAAAATGTTTTTTTATTCTGGTGACGATTGATTGTGATGTCTTTTTAATGTATTCGCCGAGGTTGGGGAGGTTTATTTGGAAGATGCCCCTTTTGTCAATTGGTTTTATTATGTCTTTCTGATCAAATAAGGCGTTTTTGAAAATTGTCACTCGATGTGAGTCGAGATCGAGAGTCGACTCATTGAATCGACTCATATTTGTGAGTCGAGTCGAGTCATGTCGACATTGTCGACTCACTTAAATGAGTCAACATCCCTAAATTAATGATTGGCTGGCTTGGCGTGCTCATATTTTAGAGGTAGAGAGTTAAAATTCTTATATTAGAAGAGATCAAATCAAAACGTATAAAAAATATATCAAAAATAAAGAAAAGAAAATCAAAACAATCATTCATTGTATATTTGAGAGAAACTAAGAGATGAAAATATAAACAAACGAGATAGGAAAAACTGTATTTTAATATTAGAAACTAGAATGACAAGTTCACAGAACAGCAACTACATCATATACCCAGGATAATTATTCACACCAGCAAACTAAACATAAGAAAGATGGCGTAGCAACGACCTGGAAACTCGAACATTATTATTTACTAAAAAAATTAACTGCTGAATGAAATAGGAAAAAAATCTCTTCTAGTTCCGCTTGGGTAGATATTTACAATATAGAAGACGGCTGATGGCAATCAGAGGCAAAGTCAAGACCAAGATCTTCATAAAGCCTGTCGAATAAACAATGTACCGATCAGTAATCTGTAACGGTGAACATGAACCAGAAGTGACAACGAAATGAACAATACATTCAGACGAAAGGCAATTCTTGATGTACTGTAAGTAGAATCCGTTGGATCTCACCATGATTTCTTTCATCTAGATGGCAATAAGATTTAACTTCAATAAGAGGAAATAAACCTCAAATAATCACAGATTATAGTAGTTAAATCAAATACAACTTGGCTTTGATAATTAAAAAAAAACGAATCAATTAAAAACTGAATTTGGCAGCTTCCGAGAGGCCGCATTTGAATCTCTTAATGGTTAATAGTCTTCATCAATTGTTTGTTAAATTTCTAAGACAAAACTTTGTCTTAGAAAAAGATATCTGCATTAAGATTACAATAAGAATAAGAATCGTAATATAAGAATATTGTTATGGCTGAGATAAAAGAGGTAAAAAAGACGAATCAAAGCAGTTAACAAACGATCCAAAATGAAAATCTTCTAAAAATTGCGAAACCTATATGATCAATAGATCATCTGTTATTTTAAATGGGAAGTAACAGCAGTTGAATAAAAAAAAAAGGAAAAAATTATAACAAGAAAAAATACATTTAAAAATCGATGAATAAAGGAGGCATGCTATTTTCAAATTTGCAAAATCATGTTTTGAACATTTAAAAATATTTTAAAGGCTCTCAGATTGAAATCTTTATATCGGCTTAAAATCTTATTGTTAAAACTGATTGGCACACTTGTGTAGCGATAAATAACCAAAACTCAAGTTTCTTTACAAAATTAAAACAGATAAATATGAAGCGAATTTGAAAGAATTTTAATTAAAAATTTGGCGCCGAAACTACGAATATTATAACTACAGCAGGTTCAAGATTTCGTAAATTTCGCCATCCCTAAATATTTAATTTCATCAAATGTATAGCTTCCATAGTCAAATACCATCGTCCTCAAACAAAACACTCGAGACACCCAGAAAATACGCAATGTTTATTGAGGAGCCAAGTCAATACAATGAGCGTTGCACAAGTGATATTGGCGTCACGTAATAAATTCTAGAATCTTAGATACATTATTCCGAGTGCATTGAGATGTACCGTACTGAGACTACTCAGTCTCGTGAGGACAATCTGCTATATATTTTCATCAACCGTTGTAAATCAACTGCTGGATAAAGTCCTCCTTAAGAGTTTTGTCTGGTGGGAATTTCGACCGGTTCACTGGTGAATGTCGTGGCGGACGGGACCGCCAGTGGCTTGGTGTGGTCGTTCTGGGGATTCTGTTTGGATACTTAAACAACTAGATAACTACTTTCTATATTTGTTTGAATTGTGATTTGTACTTGGTTCTGATTTGTTCAAGAAGTTGTACATGTATTTGCAGCATAAGTTGCGTATGCACAACTCCTATAGCATTACTATTGTTAACCGACCAGAAATAAATGTCTGCTACTTTCTTGTATCAATGTTTTGTTTACATTTTGAGTTGAAATTCTGTGTCGACTGTGATAAAACGGCCTAAAATGTTTATGGTTGTTGACTGAAACTATAGAGAATTTCAAAGCGTGCCTTAAAGTTATTTTCAAATATACAGCGTGCCCCGCGGTATGAACGGTCACCCCCTCCTTAACTTTTCAACGGCTGGGAAAATTTGAATTTTGAAAAGTCCCAGGGATAGGAAAAGGGATCCTGGTTCGACCCCCGGAATTGACATTTACTGAAAAAAAAGTGTAGAAATTTAAATGTACGAGTAATGGTACAAATATTTTTTGTTAAAATGAAAGTACAAATAAAATAAGGAGAAACATTCCTTTTAGTTTTTCAAAAAATAATCAGGAGCGGAGCTAAGGGGGTCTAAAGTTTAATTTGGTTACACCCTGTATAAAGGTGTTAATTTTAAACTTTGTTCCCTTATTGTGTTCTAAAAAAGGTTTCTCATATATCTGAACCATCGAAAGTGTACATTTTTATTTTAATCAGAGTCCTAATAGGACAAAGTCAAATATCATTTTTCTCCTAAAAATTAAAAATAGGCCGTTTAGAAAATAGCAATTTTCGGATAGAAATTCTGGAGGAAATTAGGAAACCTTAAAAAAAAGAAAAATTCCTTCATTCATAACCTTAAAATAATAAAATTTCCTTCATATCAAATATATTAAGGAGCGCGGTAGCGCTCCGCCCCGCCAAGTCAAAAAAATGCGGTTGCTACCAAGAGTATATTATACGCCACAGCTTACATTGCCGATTTCAGCTACTTCCAGAGGAAAAACTACACACCTCAGGATAAAAATGATTTCCTACGTATGAGGCAAACTCAGAGACGAAGTATATGAAGTTTCAACAAAATCGGTTAAGTCAAATCGGAGATATAGGCTTCTGAAAAGTACACTTTTTTTTCTCATAGTCTGCTTCTTCTTCTTCTTTGATCTTGACGCACCTACAGCCAAAACTACTATACCGATTTTGATGAACAATAGCTCATTTTTTTTCTCGTGAGTGGCAGATGTGCCTTTTACTACTTATATTGTCCCACAGTGGGTCCTTCAGCCCCAAATTTCCAAAAACCCTCAAAATTGGGTGTATTTATTTGATACACGTGTTATATATTTTCCGAACTAATGAACCGATATGGACGTATGAGGTATCATTTTAATCACCAAATCAAGCAGAGTTACATGGTTAGTACCGAAAATATAAAGGGTGTAATTTATCTCATATACAGGGTGTTATATAAGACAAATAAATTGTTAGAAAGTTCATATTTTTCTTTAGTTAGGATTTCCTCACATGATACATAATGAAATATTATTTTAACGTTCAATTATTTATACCGGGTGTAACACATTGATTAATGATAGATAGTTGATGATAGATTGATTTTCATCAATTTTTACCTAAAAAATTCTTTAGTGTACCTGAAAGTTCAGATCAGAAAATGCTTTCCGAACTAATATACCGATATGAACGTATGAGGTGTCATTTTAATCACCAAATCAAGCAGAGGTACATGGTTAGTACCAATACAAGGTGTAATTTATCTCATATACAGGGTGTTAAGACAAATAAATTGTTAGAAAGATCATATTTTTCTTTAGTTAGGATTTCCTCACATGATACATAATGTAATATTATTTTAACTCTCAATTATTTATACCGGGTGTAACACATTTATTAATGATAATTATTGATGATAGATTGATTTTCATCAATTTTGACTAAAAAAATTCTTTTAACTATCTGAAAGTACACGCTGAAAAACGTCCAGTTATGAAAGTTATGAGATCCCCCCAAAAATACCACTGCGTGCTATAAAAATTCCCCGCCAAGTCATCACCCCAAAAAAGATATGAAATCTATTTTGGGCCCCGCTATCCATTCTTCCGTTCTTCGAAATACCAAATGACTTTAAATTCCGACCCCACCGCAAACGATTTCAGAACTTCAGTCTGATTTCCTCACTCTCTTCACCAACACGCAGTCTTGGTGGGGTACCTCGGTTCGTTTAACCACTAGGAGATAGGGACCACTCTGTTCTACTTTAGCGGTTCATAAATTCGTTACGTTTAATAATGATCAGAGGTACCCCACCAAGACTGCGTGTTGGTGAAGAGAGTGAGGAAATCAGACTAAAATTCTGAAATCGTTTGGGGTGGGGTCGGAATTTAAAGTCATTAGGTATTTCGAAGAACGGAAGAATGGATAGCGGGGCCCAAAATAGATTTCATATCTTTATTGGGGTGATGACTTGGCGGGGAATTTTTATAGCACGCAGTGGTATTTTTGGGGGGTTCCTATATATTTGATATGAAGCAATTGAGAAAGTGAATGTTTTTCTTTTTTCGCCAAAATGTTTCCATATATCAGGTTAGTTATCACTCTTTGTACTAAATAACATCCTTCTAAAGTAAGAATTTCTGTTCGAAAATTGACGTTTGCTAAACGGCCTATATTTTTTAAATTCAGGAGAAAAATGAGATTTGACTTGCTTTACGACACTGATGAAAATAAAAATGTTAACTTTTAATGGTTTAGGTACATGAGGAACCTTTTTTGGAACACAATAAGGAAACTTTCACATCAAAGCTTGAAATAAACACCGTTATACAGGGTGTAATAAAATTAAACTTTAGACCCCTCCTGATTATTTTGTTGAAAAAACGCAAAGGAATGTTTTTCCTTATTTTACTCGTACTTTCATTTGAACAAAAAATATTGGTACCATTCCATTTAAATTTCTCGAAAAATGTACACTTTTTGTCAATAAAGGTCACTTCCGGGAGTCGAACCTGGATCTCACTATACTATCTATTTGACCTATCTGCAGATCTTTTCAAAATCCAAAAATAAATTCCAAGCCGTTTAAAAGTTAAGGGGGGGGGGGTTACCGGTTATTCTGGGACACGCTGACGATTATTATTCTTATTGTAATCTTAATGCAGATAACAAGATGAGAAGTTTAAAATGTTTTTGTTTTTACTCATATCTCAATTAATGAACGATCCGACAATGAATGCCGCCATATTCTAGTTAGTATCAGTTAAGGTACGTGATCTTCGAGATTAAGTCCATTATATGATTGCTATTTCCTCTAAATCTTTCATATATTTTGACATAAAGTTGTTTAATGATTCAAAATCTAAATAATCATGCCTCGCTAAACGGATTCTATTGAGAGGATCAATAATAATAATAATTAACAAGCAAAAACTTTGCAAATTATGACCCTTATAAAATTGTGTAATGGAAATATATGTCATATTCAATTGATGTTCTGTATCAATGCGTCACACACGGAATGCCCACCTTTAATGTGGGCCATAAGGAAAATACATGTAAAAACGGTTTTCAGAGCTACAAGTCGCCAAATACCAATCAATTTTTCGTGAAAAAATATACATAAAATCGAATATTGAGTTGGACAGATTGCTTATATTTGTAGAAAAGATCCGTCAAGCGTAGGTTTTGAACCCAGAACTCTTCTCTTTAGCTTTAGAAATATATTTTCACCAATCGCTTTTCGTGAAAAGTGCATGGAATACTATTCAGATCTGCAGATTGCTAAAATGTGTAGAAAAAATACCATCACGTTTCGAACCCAGAACTCTTTAGTTGTTAGTTTTAGAAAGTCGAAAATATTACCAATCGATTTTTTCGTGGAAAAATCAGTTGCAGGAAAATGTTGAGTTTCAAACACCACACATCGCACGGGAATCGAACTAACTGCTTATTCGTAATTTTAGTCTTAGGTGACTAAAATTACCACCAATGGATTTCTCAGGTTACAGTGCATTTAATAACATGCTTTGTTTGATTGAAATATCTAATATCGACTTTTGTAGTTCTCAAAACTGTTTTTTCATGTATTTTCCCTATGACGCACATTGGAGACAGCGTATATCCAATGTAGTACGCACATCATTATCATCATCACATGAAATATAATTAATATATTTTGTGTAGGTATTGCTCAAAATATATAAAGGAAATAAAATACCAATTTGGAAAAGGCGTTTATAATATTTCTTGTGAAATGGCGTATACAAATATCGGCCTCATCAGATATGTACACTGGGCTGTTAGTAATGCTTAAAATAATAATGGACCGGAAAACAACAAAAATATTTTTGTAGGAAGGAGAAGGAAAAAATCAAATTTTTTTTTGATATTTTAAAAACAAAGGTCGAGTTGCAAACAAGGACATTTTAATGACATTAAACATTATGATCATCACACATGTTTAGTGACGTGTGAAAGAATTCGATGTTTACAAAAGATAAACATCGTATAAATTTCCTATAAACACTCAAATGCGCAGAATGTTAATACGGAAGTTTATAAAAGAAAATTCCTGTTTCAAAGAAAAGCACTCAGAGATGTTTATACAGAAATTACCGATTCAAAAAGCCCATGTCTTGTGTCTACATAAGCCCACAGCGAGGACCATTAGAAAAGGGTCGACTTCTTAGGTCTCATTTAAGAAAAAAAATTCTGGAAATTATTTTTCCCACACTTCGCCTGTACTGGGACTCCAAAATATATCAATATATGAAGTGTTTTATAAAATATAGTCATCAAAGTTTGCCGCCAAATTAAGATAGATAACGTATTTTGATATATTTGTGAGCTGGAGATATTGACCGAATGAACATCTTTTTATACCTTTCAACATATCAACCGCCCCTGAATATGTCAGCTCATCAAAGGTGAACATCAAGGATAAAGAATATTTTTTTGAAAAAAAAAAAAATATCACTTAAAATTTGAGATGAAAAAAATTGATAAATTTTTTGACTCTCGTTCTTGAGACCTCTAATCTTACATTGGAGCACACAATAGAATTAGATTTCCACATACTTGAAAAAATCTAAAGAATAAGAAAGAAGTGTCTATTAGGAAACACTCAACATAAAAATAATTTGGTATGAAGATACAATAAAATTGAGAAAGTCAATTTATATATTTATAGCAAGGAGCACAAGACTTTCAGAACAAAATGTTTCTTATAGTACCTATCCGCCTCGAATAATCATGACTAATTTAAATACTTGATGTAATTTCATTTATTCTAAGAATGTCATAGTCTACCTTTGATACACAATGTTTCTCTTTTAAAGAGTGACCAAAAAAGAGTATATCTTCAAAGTAGACATGTTAGAGCATTCACAAATGATAATAAAGGTCTTGCCTTTTGCACGAAGAACTTGAAATTGTTGTCCATTGACAGGGACCAACAAGCTGGAGAAGTATCAGACAGTAGTCTGTAGAAAACAGGTAGCAGGGTCAAGAACAATCCCTTGTCACATTGGCTTCAGTCATTATTTATTTTTGAACCGTAATAAATACTGTTCACACCGCAATTCAAATGAACTCTATAATACTATTCGGGATGTATAAGTGAGGTCTAATATTAGTATAGTTAAACACATGAAATAAAATATTTTAGTGGAGATGCTAAATTACATGAAATATTTGGCTGGGATGCTGAATTACATGAAATAATATATTTTGGCGGAGATGCTAATTTAGATGAAATAATATGTTTGGGTGCAGATGGTAAATTAAATAAAATAATATATCTTGGCGGAGATACTAATGTACATGAAATAATAAATATGGGTATTTTTACTTTACTTTCTTCGTTGTTAATAAAAACATTATTATTATTCATTATATTTTTCACGGCAATTTTTTCTTTTTTATTCGCATTATTATTTCTTTTTTCGTCGGTATAAGTTCAGGTATTAGTTATCTATAAAAAAAAAGTATTGTAATGCGCTGAAATTATATTATTACATTTTTCTGTTTCTTTTATTATTATTTTAATTCAGTGATTTAATGTTATTACCTACCTATGCCTTTATTTTATGATTTATTTCTATTTTTTATGTATGCGATGTAAAAAGGGCTCGTCCCGTTGATAAATTATTATTATTTAGCCAAAATGCTAAATTACTTAAAATAATATATTTTAGTGGAGATGCTAAATTACATGAAGTAATATATTTTGTGGGAGATGCTAAATAACATGAAATAATATATTTGGGCGGTAATGCAAAATGAAATAATATGTTTTAATGGATTTTTTTTAAATAATAATATTTGATTACAAAGAGTTTTCTCTAACCTGTGCTAATTTATTATTAATACGCTAAATTACTTGAAATAATATATTTGGGTATAGCGATGCTAAAATTCATGAATTAATAAATTTTGGTGTAGATGCTAAATTACATAAATTAAAAATAAATGAACTAAAACTATAATCCTTTCTATTCCGAATCTCCTCAGTACATGTCTCGTGATCCCAAATTATGTGTTCACCTTTTGAACATTGCACTCCATATAAGCACTATTTTTCAAATGTATTCATTTTAACTTTGTTATTATCATATCCATACAGTGTACTTAATACATGAGGATTTTTTACTTTTTCTTCCTATAGAAGATAAAGTATTGTATTTGTGCAGCAAATGTTGACTTTTTTTGGCCCAAAAAATCGTTTAACGGAACCCAAAACCCAAAATAAAAATCAAATATATCATTTCCTATTGCTTTTGGGTCATATTTTCACTATTTCCGGTCATTTTTGAAGTTTGGAAATATTTGGAGCCATGGGGTCCATAAAACCCGATATTTCCGACGTACTACGTGCTACGTACTACGTACACCGTACGTACGGAATCGTGTGCAGAGCTCTGGAAGCCAAACTACTAGTCCGATTTTGATGAAATTTGGTACAGGTCATCTTTGGGTAAAAAGCCCGACCCATATTTTTCTTTTTCTCGATATCGCCCTCAGCGGCGCCTCTAGCGGCCCGAATAGCCGTTTTAGGACCGAATCTCTAAAATCCAAACCGCATAACCAATTTTGATGAAATTTAAAAGTAATTATGGAATCATTTTATGTAAAATAAATGGTCTCACGGGGGCGTACCCTTGTCAGGGGCGCCGCTAGGGGCCAAAATGGTCATTAAAATGGAAATCCCTTTTAAAATAAAATAGATTAGTAATTTCACATGAATTTTTTATAAAAATAATGTCTACAGCCGACAGGGATCATTCAAAGTATTGGAAATTTTAATTAACCACTGTTTTTAAACTTTTATTCGGAGTTCTCCCCATCGGTTTAGATCCAAGAACGTCGCAATTGGACCAAATCTCTAAAATGAAAACCACATAACTAATTTTGATGAAATTTAAAATGGGTAACTATGGCATTAATTTATGAAAAAAAAAAAAATAATAATGGGCCCATTTGGGTGCGTCTTTCTCAGGGGCCCCGTGGGTGGGGCCCATAAGCTCCTTCAATTGACTATCGCTTTTAAAAGAAAACGGTTCATTTTATTCACCTAAAATCAAAACAATTGATGTTTGGAGGCTAAAGAGATTATTCGACTCATTATATTCACTGTTTTGTAGCATTTAGTCAGAGTCCACCCCTCCACGATTTAGGACCATGAACGTCGCAATTGGACCAAATCTCTAAAATCCAAACCACACAACCAATTTTGAT
>CM022878.1:20722543-20751803 GCA_012654025.1 Pachypsylla venusta | reverse complement strand
TACTGTCACTAAAGAGCAAAGTCCGCAGCCGAAGGCTGCAAAATCTTTTTAAAATAATGGTCAACATCAAAAGAAAATAGAAATATAACAATAATATCACTAAAAGACTTAAAACTTTAGAAGAACAACATCTGCATTCGATGGTAGTCTGATGGAATGATTAAGGAAGAGAAAGTCTAGTACGGTTTTCCGTAACATTTATTTTATGTTCATTCAAGTTTGCCGAATTTTTGACATTTCTTTTCGAATTAAATGTTCTCTTACCTTGATGATATATAATATAATATGTAAAGCATTGCTAGTATTTTGACAAAGCAGTGTTGGCTAACTGTAGGTACTACTACTTCGTCCATTTTTTCTCCGTCACGTCTCGTATTCGTGCCAAATAGAATGTCAAACATTGTCAATTAAGAGTTGTTTAGTATCAAATTATTTATCAATATCAATTTGTCAGGTTCTCCAATGCGTGTTGAGCCTACCTGTGTCAATAGTACGTGCTGTGCTGGGGATAGGCATGCAGAAATATGATACGATTTACAAGGATTGGTTTTGGTTATAAAGTGTGTTCATAATACAGAATGTCTAATGTGTCTTCGATTTTAGTTCTTTTTGCGGCTGGGTATTTATAAAATTTGGTGTCGTGTTTCTGGATCTAAATTTAGGAAGCGCATTGAATTTTTAAAAAACTGACAAGATTTTAAAAATAATAATAATAACTTTTCAAAAACTTCTATCTTCAATACCCATCGCCTTTTGCAAACATATCTACAGCAGTATTTTCCACCGATATGAGCGGATGGGACTTTGATCGGGATTTTATATTAGAAAAGAATATATCAGAACAAGTGAGATAATGAAAGGAAAAAAACAAAAGTTTGGTGGAAGAAAAATGGTATTGACAGAAGATAAAGGAAAGCAGTGGGCAGGCAGTAGGTATAATATCTGATTGAACAATTCATTTCAGATATGCCTCCCCTCACACAATGGAACTTAAAGATAATTTATACTTTTCCAAAGAGTGAAAGAAAAGGGTCTGTGGAAGGGATGCTGATTCTAGTGGCGGAACATGTGGAGGAAGAGTAGAAGTATTAGACATTAAGTAGGCATCATTGCATTATCAAGTATGTCACAAATATTCCACTATCACAATACTACGATCAATTTATAATGTTAAAACAACTCGTCAACAATCAACATGATGGATCAAGCACAGTATCTTGCCCACTCGTCCAAGGAGATTCCCGAACGAAGTGCTATATCTTCACAGGTGTTGTTTTGACCAGATGATTTTGGTTTTGTCCTTATCGATTATGCACCACAGCAATTATCGTGTACGATATTATTTTGATACAGAATTTATTGGGTCAAACTTTTAAATCATTCAAGTATCAAGATCACCACAAACAGTAGTCCCGAGAACACAAATCAGGAGTTAAAGTAAAAAAATCTCGCTTTGATACTTGATATAAAGGGCAATTCTTTTGACATACCACGATAAATCAAATAATTTTGTAATAAAACTGTGAGAATTGGCTGATGTTCGTTTTATGATCCTAAATGTTGTGATTCCCGCTAAAAGAACACATAAACATTTGTAAAAGTTATCTTTGTACAATTATTACAATTTGATAAAATTATTCCCCCAAAAAACACTTCGTGTAAAAAAAAAAAAGTCAAGAGTAGCAATATTCCCTCCCGCCTAAAATATACTTCTCCTAATAATTTAAATAGAACGCCAATATGCTATGTACTATGACATGCCTTACTAAGTTAGCTTTCATCAGTTGAAAAATCAACCAATGATCTCGAATTACAAAACGCTCTTGAGCACTCTCAGTTGTTCTGATATTAAAACATTCCAGGAGTTGACAAAGCCACCAGGGGCGTTGGACCAATGATCTCGGATTACAAAACCACGTTCTTGACCACTGCATACTCAGTTGTTTTTGAAATAGAAATTCAAATACTTTATCTCTTTGTAATTTATTTTGCTCCATTTCCTATGACACGTCAACCGTCTTTCTACGACCAATAGAAATGGCTGTAGGCTTGACTGCAGTTTTGTTGATGAGAAGAATATGAAAACAATTTATTTTTTTATGAAATTGGACGTGTCTGGGAAACACGTTTAACAAAACGTAGTATTTGGGGGAAGCATGATCCATTACCATGCCTGATACAGAAAATATTTTTTTTTGTTCAAAAAGCCATCTGGAAGTGGCAGAAAAAAGTGGGTTTCATACCTGAAAGCTCTGCTTCTTGCGGTAGGTCACTTTTGATGCTCGCGTATCTACCGACATGTTTTAAAATGGATTCAAAAAGCGATAACCATAGAACGGGAGACCCCAAAGGAAAATTGAAAAAAAAAAAAAAATCCGGCTTGCGCCCAAGTTACGGGCACATTTTGGGAAATAAGGGAATTATATATATATAAAAAAATACACCATATTTGCCACTGAAGAAAAAGAAATGTCTAACAGAACTAATGGAAGAAGGAAGGGAGAAAATGTAAAGTGGAAAAAATGTTAAGGGCTTTGGATATTTGATTAATGAGATTTTTCGGCTTTAGACGAAATAAAAATGCATAAGACAAGCGACAGACAGACGAACCGAACCGATGAAAGAGAATTGAAAAAATAAGAGCGTAGGAGAAGGTTCCGCCAGATGAAAAGAAAATAACATCATCACTATTCCCGCGCGGTTAAAGAAATATAAAATAATAGTAATTTATTATTGCTCAAGCTATAGCTTTGTCACAATGATACTTTCCCATGTTATTACTGTTTGTTATGTTTTCACTTGTACTCGAACCACAGCCGTCACTCTTGCCAACTGAGGCTGTTAGAAGAAAAAAATAGACTCTTGAGTGAAACCACTAAGCGAGGTTAATGTCTGAGACATTTTCTACCACTTAACCCTAGAGCTCTATTTTTATGTGGTCAAGTACTCAAATTAATGAGGAAAAATCCTGTTTCTGGTGGGTATTGAACCCACGATCACCTGTTTACCAGGCGAGCGCTTAACCAGACTAAGCTACCGCGGCAGGTTAGAAAAATAATCATTAGTCTGCTTGCTATGGTATAATACACAACAAAATTTGAAAGCAAATAATTTTATCTAAAAGTCTCATCAAATTGTGTGATAGGGAAACAGATATATACCTAACACATAAATTCAACAAATATACATCAAATAAATTGTGCCAAATCAAGCAGGCCGATTTTATACGAGAATGTGACACATTCTATAATATTGGAACCAAACTAAAACGCAGAAACTAGTCAAGATTTTAAAAATATATCAAAATTANAAAAAAAAAAAAAAAAAAAAAAAAAAAAAAAAAAAAAAAAAAAAAAAAAAAAAAAAAAAAAAAAAAAAAAAAAAAAAAAAAAAAAAAAAAAAAAAAAACGAGACCCTTTTTGATAAAGACATCAAAAATCAAAATGGTGGATTCCGTTGACAAGATGAAATGAAAAATGATATAAATGTTGATTGTGTGTATTATGATGATGCTGGCTGGGTACAGGAGGGGGATTTGGTGCTGCTATAGAAATAATCACATCAAGTATACAGAGGGGTTTCGAACAATATGCAAGTGAGAATACAATACTCATATTGAACATTCGATGTAAAAATAATATGAAAATTATACTAGTAGTTGAAATGTAGACCTCACTCAAATAATGAGTCGCCAATAGTCCCCAGGTTGGTCACTAGAATCAAACTTAATGAATGTCCATAGCAACAAGTTTCACCAAAACCAGACAAGGCGTTCAAGAGTAATTGTAGAACGAACAGACAGACAAAGAGAATTTTTAAACAATCGTAAATTTAGAACTAGATCTCAGTTCATTCAGTCTAAAAAATAATACGGTGAGCTTTCAGTAGCACTCACGGGTTATCATCGTCATGCTGTTATTGACCCTGCGATAAATGGAGTAACTTAGGGTGAACATGACAAGTAAAATAAGAAGGTAAAATCCAGTTCATAAGATATTTAGAATTAGTGGATTATTAGGAATCAACCAAGAAAAGAGAAGTAGAATTATAAAACTTGATTTTTTACAATTCAAGGTACGTTGATAATCTTCTATCTATATATAGAAAAATTTCGCTTTTCCTCAATATTTTGAGAACCGCTCAAGTTATGTCAAACAAACTTTTTTGAAATGCTGTACGTCTAACCCTGAATGACTTGATAGTAAGATTGCCACCTTGGAATTTTGTTTTTCCTCGATATTTTGAGAACCACTTGAGTTATAGCGAACAAACTTTTGTCACATTCTATAGTTCTATACGTCTGACCCTAAACGGCTTTTGATCACTTTGAATCATATATTTTGTCTGCGGGGCTATGTGAGGCCGCCATCTTGGAATTTCGCTTTTCCTCAATATTTTGAGAACTGCTTTCTGTTTATTGCAATCAAACTTTTGTGAGATGCTATAAGTATGATTCCAAACGACTTTTGATCACTTTGAGTCATATATTTTGTGGGCGGGGTCATGTGAGGCCGCCATCTTGGAATTTTGCTTTTCCTCAATATTTTGGGAACCACTTAAGTTATTGCGACCAAAATTTTGTGAGATGCTGTACGTATAACCCCAAATGGCTTTTGATCACATTCAGTCATATATTTTGTGGGCGGGGCCAAATAAGACCGCCAACTTGGAATTTTGGTTTGAAGTTCGGGTACTCAGCTAGTATCGAATAAAAAACCTTTCGTCCGCATTATTAAATGGCACTTATCCTCTTAACGTCGCGTTATTAATAACATTATGGTTGGGCGATGTAATGGTACATATTTAAGGCGTAAATTCAAATATTAGTCAACCCATGGAAATTTATCATCATGAAAAGATTTACCACAGAATAATGGCTCACAAAAAACTGCCAGTGTAAAAGGACTCCCTTGATGGTCCTCATCTGGCTGTATTACCTACTTGAAGCTCAGCGGAAATATCTGGGATTTTTTAACACATAGAAGGAAGTCAAGGACACCCTGAATAATAATATGAAATGTTTCAATAGAATAATAATAAATGAAGCATTCAGAAACATCTCGAACAGTATAAGTAACATACTTATGAATATAAATGGAGATTCTAGAAGGGGGAGATAGCAGATAGAGACACCCTACAAGATATTAAGGTTTTTTAATCAGTTGAACAAATAGAGATAAAATAAACAAAATGTTCAATGACATGGTTCAATTAAAGGATCATCCATAGCACGACTCATATCCATAACACGAAATGGCAATATAAGTTGTTTTCAAAGGTGAACAAAGCGTACCATCAGAATTATCAAAGAAAATAATAATTAAAGGATTTAAAACGCCAGAGAAACTCTTTGCAGAGTTCCAAACAGCTAGAAAATAATTATAGAAAATTTCAAAGAGCAAGGCAAACACTTTGCAGAATTTTAAACGAGAAGATAAAAATTTCATCGAGTCATTTCTAACGACAAAAGAATAACTTCAGAAAGTTCCAATTAGCGAAAATGTTTTCAGTACCTTGATTTCAATGTACCTTGAATTGGAACTTCTGAGCAATTCCTTTTACATCCACGGCAATCCAGAAACGCGGAAAATCAATCAGAAAGGGCCCAATTTCAATCTTCAGAGGAAAAGAGAAATGAATTTTCTTGCATGCGACACCGATGATGATAAAATTGTCGACTAAAAAATAAATGTGAAACCTTTTTAATTCAAATCGGTTCCCATTGTAGTAGCCCCGTCCTGATTATTTTCATTTTTTTTTGAAAAAATTAAAGGAAAGATGGCTTTTATTTCAATTAAATAAAAAAACATTTATAACATTCTATTTAAATTTCGCGAGACATCGACAATATCGACACTTTTTGTCAAAAACATCACTTCCGGGGTTCGAGCTTGAATCTCAACAGCACCATTTGATAACTAGAGCTAAATTCCAAGCGGTTCAAAAGTTAATGGGGTGCGGCCATCCTTAGATACGCTGAATATATGTTTTTGAGGCTGCAGATTTCAATTTTGCTGTAAATAATTCTTGATGTTTGGACTTGGAGATGTGTTGATCGAAACGAAATTATTATTTTTTCACATTAATCTTAGCTATCTAATATAAGAAACGTAAAGTATTTCATGTGACCCATCTAAAATATCTATTTAGAAATCTAAAATTTTATAACGGTTATCGTTATAGCATCTATTTAGCTAAGGAAATGGTGTTTACTCGTAATAAAATAGCATCGGCATTACCGATAAAGATCAACCAATTGTACGCGCATTTTTAACATATCCCGGATTATAGAAAGGGTAAAATCCATTTTAGTTTTTTCGAAAATATCTCGAGGTCTGAGGTTACTATGTATAATTGAAAACTGTTACCTCAAATATACATATATTTTGAGTATACGGATGTCCTTAGTGGGCTCTCTGACAATTTCTCCAGAAATCGACACTTTTGAAAAAATCTCATATTTTAAAGGTGTCCACGAAATTTGAAATCGAAAACCTCAAAAACATGTAATTTGAGTATAGACATCACCTTAGGGGGGGGGGGGGTCGNGGGGGGGGGGGGGGGTCATTTGATAATCCCACTTTTTGTCCGCCATTTTGAATTTTTTTCGAGTTTTAATGGTCACACTTACTTGACATACCCACCTTTTTTGTGAACCATCTTGGCCGCCATTTTGAAAGCCATAGGTCGATTGGATTTCGATTTGATGATTTTTTTTTTTATTATTTCACAAAATACTTGAATTTATTTTTTATAAAGTTATACCCCGGTTTTACTGATTAGGTACCTACTGATTGTCTTCTCCAAGATATATTCCCCTAAAAGAGAGACATCGTAAGCATAGCCATATGTGTAACATTCGGATTTAGAACACCTAAATCAATTCAACATACTTACTACACGGTAGAGATAATGTTTTAAAGGCAGCTACCGTGTTGACATTTGGCGGTTCGATAAGAAGAGAAGACTAAGAAAGAAAAAGTTAAACAATGTCATATCGACCATAAATCAAAACAATTCTGACAGATCTAAACAGACCCCTTAAATAAAACAAACAAATGCCTGTTGGAGTTTTTTTTCAAATCCCTGGAGACCAGATGAAAAGTAAACCCTGATAGATTTACCAAAATAAAATAGGGCTTAAATCCCAGTACGGCAATCGGCAATCATGATTCAGGGAAAAATTATAATCTATTTGAACGAATAAAATGCTGGAATTAATTGAATTTGTAGATCAACAAAATATAACTATTACTCATAACGAATTCTACCATTATATTCCCCGTCAAAATGTGTCCAGAAATGACTACTAAATTTATAAATCCTAAAGTACCTATATGTCGCCAAAGAAGGACCTTCTTTGGCGCAGCACCCGATCGACGGATTCTTTTTTTTTGCAGAGATATAAATATTATTTAATAAACATGTTATTCAAAGATTTAGAGATATAAATCCCTATGACCATTTTGATTTATTCTTGTAATGCTGTGAACACTTTGCTTTTTTTACAATTTTTATTTTTCCTTGAGATTAAGGTTACAATATACACTACCTATAACACCTTCAACGGATTTTTGTTAATTGTTAATTCTTTTAATGCTGATGGCTACTTTGTTGATTTGAAGTTTTCATTTTTTGACGTGATCAGGTCCATAGCAATATACAAGTTTTCAAAATTTCATGTACTTAAATCCTAATTGTTTCTTAAATCGACTCTTTTCAATGAACATAACATTTTTCATTTACAGTGAAATGCTCTGATGGTTTTTTTCCGTATTTTCCAAGTTTTATATTTTTCAAATTTTATCAAGGTAAACTACACCATAATTCAAAATAGTTGCCTCTTAACGTTTCTGAGATCGAGGCTAGAAAATTTTATAAAGCTTACTTACCGGTTTCAAAACTGAAGTAAGATTTCTTGGCATTAGTATACAGATCATCAAAATTGTTGGGGAAAATAAAATCACTGTCCAATTCATCTTCATTTTTGACACAGATAGATTTTGATGAGGAGGGTGATGGGATGTTGCAGGGGTCCGCCTAAAACAGAGGGAAAAATCAAAATAATATCACCGGCCGATGCATTATGACGAAAACCCCGTAAAAGTCACTTCGCACTATTATTTTCAACAATGAACCTCTTGAGCTGACGAACGAAAAGTGGTGTATTTTTTGGTTTCCACCACAAAATTAGCCCCTTCCCCCCTCCCCACAATATACTCGTATTACATTGCTCGTCTAAAAATCGAATAAAAGAAAAATTTGTCCGCCCTAAGTCGCACTTGTTGGTCCCATTTGGGATCTAGTTTGTCCTCAAAGCTTTGCATTACTGACATCCATATACTAGAAATCAGAAGAAGAAAAATACACTCTAATGCACTAAGTTGATTGTTTTTTGGATTGCGGAATTATATTCACTGGACACAAAAAACTCGAGAACACAAACTTTCGAATTCAGTTTCGACATCCTTAAAATTTAAATATTACCTTTAAATCTCGTAAACTATCATCGGGTACACTTTGAAATGCATTAAGATCTTCAAAGGTCTGTTCTGTGACTGACGATGACGGGTCCGGATCAGTATCATTTGAGCTAGTAGCCACAACCAACATTTCTCCAGGACCAGAATCAATGGCAGATCTATCTGATGAGTCATGAATATTGAATTCTCTTTCCGTATCTTGCTTCCATAGCATCTCAATAATTGCCATATCCTGTAAACACAAAGAAACAATGAAAATCTTCTTTTGAACTAAAATAATAAACCAAATTAAGCATCATCCGATTATTTCTCAAAAAATCTCCATCAGACATTTAAATCGTTGCCAAAGAGGTTCATTTCCTCTGGCGTCTATCCCGATTCAGCTGCCCAAAATCTTTCATTTCAACTTATAATGGCTAACTGGTAAAATAGAAAGACTCCTCATGCGTTGTGGAGAGGTGCTATTTGTGGTTCACATCCTCGCGTCTCCACTTCATAAAGACGACACATTCTCCCCTGTTATCCAACTTTGTCAGTCTATGAAGAGAGTGTTGAATCTCTCATCTTTAATGCAAGCAGTGAAAATTGAAAGGTTTCTAACTTTAAGGCCAAGTGTTACACAGCGTGTCCCAGAATGATCGGTCACCCCCCATAACTTTTAAACGGCTAGGAATTTTTTAATTTAGAAAATCTCTGGGGATAGGTAGGAAAAGGCCATGGGCAATTGAATGGTTATGGTGAGATCCAGGTTTGACCCCGGAAGTGACTTTTATTGAAAAAAGTATAGATTTCTCCAGAAATTTTAATAGAATGTTACAATTTTTTTTTGTTCAAATAAAAGTAGAAATAAAATAAGGCAAATCATTCCTTTTCTTCTAATCAAAAAAATAATCAGGGGTGGAGATAGAGGGGTCTAAAATTTAATTTTGTTACACTTGTAAAACGGTATTTACTAGAAATTTTGATTTAAAAGTTCTAAAAGGCCTATTTTTAACTTCCAGGAGAAAAATGAGAGTTTACTTCGTTTTCCTACGACACTGATGAAAATTAAAATATCACTTTTGATGGTCAGGTAGATGAGAAACCTTTTTTGGAACACAATAGGGGAACTTTTATTTATAATAAATGCCGTTGTACAGAGTGTAACAAAATTAAATTTTAGACCCCTCTATAGCTCCGCCCCTGATTATTTTTTTGAAAAAATTAAAAGGTAAGTTTTTCCTTATTTTATTTCTACTTTTGTTTGAAAAAAAATGTATCATTCGATTTCTTGGGAAATCGGTACTTTTTTTTCAATAAAAGCCTCGGGGGGTCGAACCTGGATTTCGCCATAACCATTCAATTGACCATGGCCCATTTCCTATCCCTAGAGCTTTTCAAAATGCAAACCGTTCATTCTGGGACACGCTCTATAAAATCTATATATATAAAAAGGGAAATTATATTGTATGTGTGTGTATGTTTTTTTGTCCAGAATTGTTTGGCTAGAAGGGTACGAGATATCGAAAAAATGCAGGGAATGACCCCCCCCCCCAACGGGTATCACTAATTGTTTATCCTCCCATAAAAAAATAGGCCAAGACCCCAGAAATCAGAATTCAAAACTGCCCAACCGTTTTGGAATTACGAACGATTTACCGATTTTTGTATGGGGATCACTAATTGTTTATCCAAAACGAGAGGGATATCCGAAATTGATGGGAAACGACCGCCCCCCCCCACACACACACACAAAAAAAATATAGAATGAGACCCTAGAAATATTATCAGCATTAAAAAAATGTAGAGCCGTTTACGGACGATTTTTATATGGAATCAAGGAATAATGTTAGCATGGGAACGGCCATGATTCTAATGTGTCAAGCGAGAGATGCGCAGAATTCTGGACATCAGATAAATTATCAGAACTAAAAAAATGTTAAATATTTCTCCAGATAAAGCTAATTTTTCGGTCAAATTCTACAAATTTTAACCGTGCCGAGGCACGGGACACAACTGCTAGTTTAAAATAAATGGTACAAAAAACCGTTCTAGACTTTCTCTTCCTTAATCATTCTATCATCGAATGTAGATGATGGATGCTCTTCTAAAGTTTGAAGTCTTTTGGTGATAGTATTAAAAGATTTTTACTTTGCTCTCTAGTGATGGTATTATTTTGAAAGCTTTTGCAGCCTTCGGTTGTAAACTTTTATCTTTTGTGTGATGGTATTATTTATTTTAAAAAGATTTGGCAGCCTTCGTCTGTGAACTTTGGTCTTCAGTGATGGTATTATTTTAAAAAGATCTGGCAGCCTTCAGCCGTGGACCTTGCTCTCTAGTGATGATATTATTTTGGAAGATTTTGCAAACTTCGGCTGTGGACTTTGCTTTTTAGTGATGGTATTAGTTAAAAAAAAATTTGGCAACTTACGGCTGCTGACGTTGCTCTTTAATAGCATAGTTAGTTTTAAAACATATGGTAGCTTTCGGCTGTGGACGTTATTCTTTAGGGGGCGCTGGGGTGCTATCCAGAAAAATATGGGTCGGGCTTTTTGCTTATAGATGACGTGTGCCAAATATCAGAAAATCGGACCAGCGGTTTGGCTCCCAGAGCTCTGCGCATGACTTACGTACGTGAGTACGTTTGGACCTCATGCTGGCTCCAAATATTTCCAAACTTCAAAAATGACCCAAAATAGTGAAAATATTGCCCAAAAGCAATAAAGGTTCCCGTCAAACGATTTTTTAGGCCAAAAAATATCCAAATTTTCTGCACAATTTCAATATTTTATCTTCTATAGGAAGAGAAAGTAAAAAGATTGACAAATTAAAAAATGAGGTACCGACGGGAACGTCATGTGTTAAAAATAGTGCTTAAAGGGCCACTTTTTACATCACACTTATCACCGACAAGAGATGAGTTTTCAGTATTCCAATATCAAGGTCACAAATCATCCATTTTGGAACCACACTCATCACCGACAAGAGATGAGTTTTCAGTATTCCAATATCAAGATCACAAATCATCTATTTTGGAACCACACTCATTACCGACAAGAGATGAGTTTTCAGTATTCCAATATCAAGATCACAAATCATCTATTTTGGAACCACACTCATCACCGACAAGAGATGAGTTTTCAGTATTCCAATATCAAGGACACAAATCATCTATTTTGGAACCACACTCATCACCGACAAGAGATGAGTTTTCAGTATTCCAATATCAAGGACACAAATCATCTATTTTGGAACCATACGCTTACAAGCTTGGGTAGCTGGTAAATTTATATTTCTGTCTAAATCGACTAAATTCAAAAAGTCCCATGCATAATGAACTAAAATCTGATCTTTTTAAGAAATGAATTCCTAATGTTCTCAAAAACTTTTATTATATTTTGATTAATGATTGGAAACAATTTTTGTATTGGGCTCTGGTGGGTGGACCTTATGTGTAAGTCGTTGGGTTTGGAACCACATTGGGTTTGTTACAAAGATCCTATCTGGTCTAATCGTATTATACTAATGATGATCATTTGGTGTGACGATAAATCATTTTAGTATCTAAATATGACGGATCGTTCTCTTCAAGAAATAACAAACTCGTGATGCATGGGTGTCTGGAATATTGTGTCAATGTGGAAATAAAAAGTCAAACAATACTCGGATACGAATATGCTTTATCAGGCGTCTTGATGCATGGGCGTCTGGAATATTGTGACAATGTGGAAATAAAAAGTCCAACAATACTAGGATAGGAGTATGCTTCATCAGGCGTCTTGATGCATGGGCGTCTGGAATATTTTGACAATGTGGAAATAAAATGTCCAAAAAGAAGCTTTTGGACTATTTACAAGCGAGATGTTTGGCAGTTATATAAGGACAAAAGGTTATGCTGCCAAGTGCCACTATTGTTCCAAAGGTTTCACGTATTAGAAATGCAACTAATTTATATTCGAGTGAAATAAAATAAGTCTACCGAGAAAATACAACAACTGGGGTGAGTTAAACGAAAAAAAAAAACACGTCTGTCAAAATACTTTTGAGAGCCCTACGGTAAAAATTCTGATTAAAACAAAAGGTATAGCATGTGAAAAATAATAATTGTTGCAGAAAATCAACATAACCTACTCGTATTGCACTGTTTGTTTACCTCTCTTCAATACACCATCATATACTTACAAAAAAATCCAACCTAATATTTTTAGCTAAAAGGCGTTTAATCTTTTATTGTAAAGATTTTTTTTTTTTTTTTTTGAAAAATCAGAAAATGCAGAGATAATTTAAATAAATAAATAGAATGCCATAAAGTATAAATAATATTTTGGACCCAGCATCATAAGAATAAACTGATTTAGGTACCTATTGTAAAATAATTATTTGTCTTTTTTACATAAATAATTGCAACATATGCATGACAAAAATAAAAAACGATATAGTAAGGGACATTATTGTTTTCCTACAACAAAAATTAGAAGGAAAATAAACAGAAAAACAGGCCCAACTGGTTTGACGAATCACCCTGAAAATACATAACGACGAACAAGCATTTTTAAAAAATCATTTGAAATTGACTGATTAAACAACAAATTAGGTCGTATACAATAAACCAACCTGAGCATGTACCAGAACTTTCAAGGGTTGACAGCTTCACACAGATAATGTAAACAACAGGTGTCGCTATCTCAGAACATACAAATAACTCGCTCATTAACAGTTTGGTTCTACCAACTATTGTTCTTATGTTTGATAAAATTTCCTTTTTTAAAAAAAAAAACACAACGAAATAATTATTTTATTAAAAGAGAACACGAACAATATATAAGAAGGTGTCTTGCAAGAGTAAGAAATTATTTAATATGTGAAAAGTTTAACAAAATAAAATAACAATAAGTTTCAGGAGAAGGAAGAATGACATCCGAAATTGTAGGTATTTTCCACATGATACGAGCAGTATTAAGGACTTGCACAAGATTTTTTAAGGGCTTTTGCTGTTTGCTCATATTGCTTAATTTGTTTACGTGTGATGACATCAATAAAAGCTCAACTTTCCCCAATTTAAATTGAAAAGTTATAGAAACAACGTCATCAGATATTTGATGGCACTTAGGCATAGTATTCCAACAACCATCAGATACAAATGGGTAAACCATATAGCTGTAATCAGATGACTCCACGGTTGCATTACTTGACTATAAATGACAACTCGGTCATAGGGTGTAAGATAGGAGGGTCAAAAAAAATTGATGCCCCATTCTTTGAGTTTCCTCGCAAAATTTGCAAAATCTGATAGTCAAGACCGCTATACAAACTGAAAAACACATTTTAATTACAAAATAGATTTTTTTTAATTTTTCTGCGATCCATATCTATGATTTAGTGCTATGGTGTGGGACTGTGTGGGCCCCAAAATATCTTTTTGGCTGTGAATCAATATTAATTGTATTAAGCTATACTTCTCCATACTACGCTAATATTTCGTGTCCAGGCAAGGAATCGCACCGATAACCTCGATGGTAATCGAGGTTATATGAATCCGCCACTATGCCTACTGAGCTAAATTTCTTTTAAACAGGTAAAAACCCTTGTACCTCAGCGCCCAGTGGGCTTTGATACCAACTGAGGTTATGAGGCTGTTTTGGTAGTACAAATAGCAATAAATGATTCAGTCTGCTATCGTGAAAATTCTGTTCCAAACTATTGAACTATGCTCCTGCAAGTCCTTGTTATGCTGGAGTTAACTGTTCTTCATTCTAATTTAAAATGAGCAAAATCATAGGGATAAAAAGAATACGAGTAAGTGGGTAGTTAATTGAGATTTTGGATCTACTTCTTAAAAAATCATAATTTTGGTAGCTTAATCCATTTCTCGCCAACCAGCTGAACACATCTCGTCATCATACAAGGTTAACAGTATTATGTTCATTTTATTCGTGTTCGGAGGCGGGCGACCATTCTGTTTTTCTCGCCAACCAGGTGAACACCTCTCGTCATCATACAAGGTTAACAGTATTATGTTCATTTTATTCGTGTTCGGAGGCGGGCGACCATTCTGTTTTCCTCGCCAACCAGATGAACACCTCTCGTCATCATACAAGGTTAACAGTATTATGTTCATTTTATTCTGTTCGGAGGCGGGCGAAACATTCTGTTTTTCTCGCTAACCAGATGAACACCTCTCGTCATCATACAAGGTTAACAGTATTATGTTCATTTTATTCGTGTTCGGAGGCGGGCGACCATTCTGTTTTTCTCGCCAACCAGGTGAACACCTCTCGTCATCATACAAGGTTAACAGTATTCTGTTCATTTTATTCGTGTTAGGAGGCGTGCGACCATTCTGTTTTTCTCGCCAACCAAGCTGAACACCTCTCGTCATCATACAAGGTTAACAGTATTATGTTCATTTTATTCGTGTTCGGAGGCGGGCGACCATTCTGTTTTTCTCGCCAACCAGGTGAACACCTCTCATCATACAAGGTTAACAGTATTCTGTTCATTTTATTCGTGTTAGGAGGCGGCCGACCATTCTGTTTTTCTCGCCAACCAAGCTGAACACCTCTCGTCATCATACAAGTAAGTCTGTTTGAAAGAGAACGTGCCTCAACATATGTTGATGAATATAATAATAAAATTAACGAGATCTTAATGTAAATTAACTTTAATAATAATATCTGACCCCCTATTGATCATTCTGGGTGGGGCTATTTCAAAGAAGGGGATCTCTCCCCATTCTCAATGGCGCATATACAATTGACGTGCACATATATTAATTAATCAAAATCGTTTTGAAAACTCCTGGTGCGATTTTGAATTAAAACTTTCACAATGTCAAAAACACGAAAACCGTATGTTCTAATGGTACAAATATTAGGACCATGCTGAGCTGTGGCCTAGACAATCTCAATGTATTAAAAACAATGCGACATGTCAAACATTACGAGCAACGATTGGCAGAAAGGATACCCACTTGTAGATAGTGATGAGCAAGATTTAATAACTATCGTACATTGAGTTGCGATTATTGAACAAAATATTTGAAGTTTATAATTTTAATATTGAAAGGACATATGGCACGTTCAATATAACAGCTTGCTTTAAATCACTGAAGTTAATCCTTAGAAGAATACAACTGAAGTTAATCCTTATTATAAGCATAAAACTGAAGTTAATCCTTAGAAGCATAAAACTAAAGTTAATCCTTAGAAGCATAAAACTAAAGTTAATCCTTAGAAACATAAGACTGAAGTTAATCCTTAGAAGCATACAACTGAGGTTAATCTTTAGAAGCATAAAACTGAAGTTAATCCTTAAATGCATAAAACTGAAGTTAATCCTTAAAAGCATCATAAAACTAAAGTTAATCCTTAGAAGCATAAAACTGAAGTTAATCAATCCTTAGAAGCATAAAACTGAAGTTAATCCTTAGAAGCATAATAATGCTTAGGAAATGTAGGTACCATTGTATAACTATGTAAGAAAGAATGAAAAATAAATTATAAAAAAAAGCAACGTTCAACATTGCTTAAGTAGAAGGTGACCACGAAGGGATTCAGAGAAAAGTGAACAAATCTATTTCCCAAAGTCAGTAGCCGAGGTGGATAAACTTTGTCCATCCAAACGAGTTCAAAAATGCATTCGTTGGTGGTGTGTGTTTTTGAGTGCAATTAAAAATAACATTTCGGTGTTCTGTGCCACTGGTTGAAGCTAGCGAAACACTATTACTATTCGTTGAAGTCTGCGATTATTGTCCGTCTCTTTGTCCATCTTTTAGATGGTTTTATCTCATCAGAATGGTTAAAAGTGTTATAAAATTACTTAAATCTAAATTGCCGATCGGAAGAAGAAGATGATTGGTTATGAATAAAAAATTATAATATTGGATGGAAAACGTTATCACAATTTTCTTTTTTTTAGAAAATGTGTGGTTTTTAGAAGCGCACTTTTTTCTGTTACATCCTGTATAGACTGAATATCTTTTGCTCTTCAATGATGACAATAAAAAGAAATTGTTTATTTACTTTAAGCGCACACTTGTTTCTGTTACATCCTGTATAGACTGACTATCTTTTGCTCTTCGATGATGACAATAGAAAGAAAGGTTGTTTCCTTACTTTAGGAGCGCACTTATTTCTGTTACATCCTGTATAGACTGACTATCTTTTGCTCTTCAATGATGACAATAGACAGAAATTGTTTCCTTACTTTGGGAGCACACTTTTTTCTGTTACATCCTGTATAGACTGACTATCTTTTGCTCTTCAATGATGACAATAGAAAGAAATTGTTTCCTTACTTTGGGAGCGCACTTGTTTCTGTCACACCCTGTATAGACTGACTATCTTTTGCTCTTCAATGATGACAATAGAAAGAAATTGTTTCCTTACTTTGGGAGCACACTTTTTTCTGTTACATCCTGTATAGACTGACTATCTTTTGCTCTTCGAAGATCCTTACTTTAGGAGCACAATTTTTTCTGTTATATCCTGTATAGACTGACTATCTTTTGCTCTTCGATGATGACTATAGAAAGAAAGGTTGTTTCCTTACTTGTTTTGTTATAACATCTTCCAGAGACATTCGTATATCCACATGATGTTACCTCTGTCATAACTATAATGGTCATTGATTGTGACTTTGGTACCTCTAATACTTTCTTCTTTTGTAAATAGTGCCGCTTTTACATTTCTTTCATTTTGATTTTGACTAATGATCTGACACAATGGAAGAACGTTTCATAGAAAAAACAAGAATGTTTTGAAGATAATGAAACAAATCTTCAAAATATGAAATTCGAGATAATATCAGCCTCAAATAGCTGATATATTAACGCTTTTAATATTATCTCTCAAAAGAGAAATTTATGAAATAAAATTTCAACAAAGCACCTGTACTGAAAAAATGCATCCTCACGATGTCCACCGCGGTTTTATGCATCTCGTACAGAAACGATCTTTTGAAACTTTTTTTTTCCAATTTATCCCCCTTGGAACTACATACTAGGTACATAGTATTACTTCAAGGAGCTTGCATATTTCCTAACTGTCGAAATTCCAGTGCTGCAGCAGCCCGCCAAGGAGCCACACATTATCTCGCCACAGAGAAACGATCTACAACGCATTCAATGACGGTTTCAATATCGTTAACAATCACACCATCATTATGAACCTATAGTTCCACTATTTTTTAATTTTAAAGAAATCTGTAGAAATAAATGGAAAGTAGAATCGAACTAAGTTTTCATAAAAAATCGAGTTGAAGAATTCGCGATCCCACAAATGCGTCTTTTTAAGGAACTTATCAAACAAAGTTGTTTTGTGCTGTCCGCCAAACATATTCTGTACATTTTTTTTTTGTTACCGAATCCTCTCTTCATTCTCCGAGCCTCTGGAGATGGACTCCCAGGCATGGCAGATTTGTCAAAATTCACAAACAAACAGAGAAATCTTTTGGATAAAGTTATTCAACACAGCGAATAAAACATTTCACAATAAACTGCAAGTTAATATTAAATATTACTAGTCTCGATGTAATTTGTATGCCGCACGCTCGTTTTTTTGGGGGGGGGGTCCGGTGCCTGTAACTTTTGAACCGCTTGGAATATTAAAATCTAATTGATCCTAGGGATAAAAAGGGGCCATGGTTCAATAGATTGGTGATAATAAAATCCCGGTCAAGCCTCGAAAGTGATGGTATAGTTTTTGGAAAAAATCTACGTTTTTTCGAGAATTCAAATGGAACAGTACCCCTTTTATTTTTAAAAATAAAGGTTACAAGCACCGGGCAGAGTACTTCTGGGACATACTGTGTAGGGAAACAATATACAAAAATTCAAATACAGCATTAGTAATATTAACTTGTAGATTATTTTGATGAAATCGGCTACACTAATCCAAATTTAGGACCTCATGAAAAAATAGGTCGGTACCTAATATTGATCGGTACAAAAAACAGTATATCTGTAATGTGGGAGAGGTATACTTATTGTAGGTAATGAAGTAAATCAAATAATGATACCGCCCTCGTATCAATGTATTAGAACAAGGAAGTAAAACCAGATGGCCACAGCTTTTAATAATATTTTTCACTGCTGGGGTGTTAGGTACAGCTACCCAATACAATCAATATTAGTCAAGTTCTGGTGTATAGCATCCGGATATTTGGTTCACGCTAATTATCTAATCCTTTGTGTTATCTATACAAGAAGGAACAACGACAAGATGGGCGCATACAAAACATTTTGTATGTGCGATGGTATATTTTCTTTGTACTACACTCCCATCTGAGTTTGATCATAATTCTAAAAAAATATTCATCAACCAGCGATAACTGGATTTTAAAGTGGAAATTAGCCAGCGTCTATGGCACGTTGAATACACCAGTTCCCGTTCGATCACTGAAGTCAAGCAACGTCCAGCGAGGTTGTACCATGTGGTTGTCCAGGCGGGTTCGCGCCCTCGTGATGCTGGCCAATTTTCCGGCCCAACCCAGGCTGGGTGAGGTCAATGCTGGTTTGCAAGTTTACAGCGTATGTTTCCAAGGTGAAGAGCAGGAAATAAAGGAAGACTAATGTATGAAAGAAATCCCTCCTGACCCCCATCCTCATCGTACAAGACTGCTCACTACACCGAAACTTTTAAACGAAGAAGTTGTTCAAAGAGCAGGAAATAAAGAAGAATTATGTATGAAAGAAATCCCCCCTGACCCCATCCTCATCGGAACGACTAGCCACTACACAGACAACTTTTAAACGAAGAAGTTGTTCAAAGAACAGGAAATAAAGGAAGAATTATATATGAAAGAAATCCCCCTTGACCCCATCCTTATCGGATACGACTACCCACTACACAGACAACTTTTAAACGAAGAAGTTGTTTAAAGAACAGGAAATAAAGGAAGAATTATGTATGAAAGAAATCCCCCCTGACCCCATCCTCATCGGATACGACTACCTACTACACAGACAACTTTTAAACGAAGAAGTTGTTCAAAGAACAAGAAATAAAGGAAGAATTATGTATGAAAGAAATCCCCCCTGACCCCATCCTCATCGGATACGACTACCCACTACACAGACAACTGTTAAACGAAGAAGTTGTTCAAAGAACAGAAATAAAGGAAGAATTATGTATGAAAGAAATCCCCCCCTGACCCCATCCTCATCGAACACGACTGCCCACTACAGAGGAAACTTTAAGGTCAGACTTACTTCCTAAGAAGGAAAAACACGTATTTTCTTTCGGTGGTCAATTGCAGAGATTCATAATTGAAAATAATCAACCAGAAATATGTTGAAAGACCCACTCGAAAACATCTATCAAATCGCAGAAGATGACAATTTTTTAGTTCTATTATCAGCTGCAGAGGAAAACTGGAATCGTTCAGACAGGATTAAGGGGTTGCAAGCCAGTCCTGTGGCTACGGAACGTTTGTATTTAAACAATTAATGTACATCATTGAAAACAATACACGCGAAACAACAACAATTAACAATTGGATCGCTGTAAGCTCCATGTGCCATGTGGCGAAGATATCCTGCTTCACATCTTAAGGCAGTAGGGCGAGCAACATTGTATTCCTATTGGTTCAGAGATAGACCCTCTCTAATCATCAAGGCAGCCATTATTTCATCACTATCAACTATTTATTCTTGGCGGCATGGGTCATGGAGATCATTTTATTTTCATTGAAAAAAATATAGTGTTAGGGTTTCGTACCCGCAGGGTAACAAAGGAATTGTTTTGAAGATGATGTTGTCTGCAAAAGGTACGTTGAATATATGTTTCGATCAGCCGTATATTATTTGTGAGGTTTTGGTGGGATGCACGGGATCCGACCACTTCATATAAGGTCGATGCCTAAGCCTTGTCTATTGTGCAAATTTGAATCTTGGTGCACACTCATAATAAGACAACGCCTTTTTTGCGAAATATGTTATCCTTCAAAGAAAACTTTGTTCAAAATAAACGTTTTTTTTTCGCGGGGATCCCCTCAAATGTGATCCGAGTAATGCTAAGCTTTAAAGGCCAACTGTAGCTCAAATGGGATCGACTCGTACATATCAATCATTTATTGCGGTCAACGATATCCGGCAAAAGAGTAAATTACGGCGGACCAAAGTTGTTTTCATTCTATTTTGCGATTCTGCGTACATATTGAATATATAACATCAAATCTCGGGGGCGGGATATTTTTCCCCACATGGTCGATTGCCAAAGTTCATTATTAAAAATAAAGAAACTGTTATTTCTTTTGTTTGTTTAAAACTAGAATCTTTTCTAGTATATTTAATCCATGGAAACTTCAAGTAGATTGCAATTTCCATTTTGTTAATATGTATGTATAGTCCAGCTTAAAACGTGAAATATCAAATTTTGCGGAGAGGGGGATTTTTTCCCCTTTTGATGATATGACATAATTCATAATTCCTATCGAATTTGATGTAAAACTGCACAGCCGACAAAGCTCTTTCTCTCTGCATTTTTCCTCTGGAAATAAGAACTAAAATAATATTTAGCCGCCTTATTATTTAATCCACTTAAATTGAACGTGGTCTGTTAAATTATATTTTGGATCTGAGGACCAGAGTGAAGGAGGGGATACGCTGAGGTGGTGTCGGATTGAATAGATTTGACCAGGAGGTCATTAATGATTGACATATACAAGGAGTTCTCACACTCTTCAACTCGAACTTATAAATTATCAATTCACAGTCTCTCTCTCTCACTCTACTACGGATGAACTCTTGAGTCAATATGAAGGAAAAGGAATGTGAGCGACTCTCACACAACAGAGAATTGACACCTAACAAGCCAACTTGCTGGAGAAAAATATTGGAGCAACTATTTGATAGGTCAGACTAAGAATAGCTTACAACTCGTTCGCGGGGTAATGTAATCAATATAATAAATCCATGTTTCATGCCCACGTTGAAATACTTAGCCAGTCCGACTATGCGCCTTAAAGACATATTCTTTGTGAGTGCTTAACATTTTCTATTTCAATTCAAAACTAGGGAATGCCTTAGGCCTTAGAGGCAAGTCTGTTCTATGAAGGTAATTTTGGCTACGAGCTTCGCGAGCGCGCACACAGCAACTCATCAAAGTTCCGCTTGTTCTGCTATGAGCCTCAGAGACATGGTCTTCCTGAATGGTTATTATTTTCTATGTCAATACTAGAGAATGCCTTAGAGGCAAGTCTGTTCTATGAAGGTAATTTTGGCTACGAGCTTCGCGAGCGCGCACACAGCAACTCATCAAAGTTCCGCTTGCTCTGCTATGAGCCTAAGAGACATGGTCTTCCTGAATAGTTATAATTTTCTATGTCAAAACTAGTGAATGCCTTAGAGGCAAGTTTGTTCTATGAAGTTAATTTTAACTACGAGCTTCGCGAGCACGCGCACAACAACTTATCAAAGTTCCGCTTGCTCTGCTATGGGCTTCCTGAATGGTTATAATTTTCTATGTCAAAACTAGAGAATGCCTTAAAGGCATGTGTGTCCCTTTTGTCAGAAAGAATGTCTCTCAGAAAAATTAATTATCAAAAAATGGCCATAAGTCATAAAATGAGTTTTGGTATTGTTTTATCAATTTCAGACTGAAAACTTTGGGTATGAATGAATAAAAAAAATAACCCCCCCCCCAAGCTTCAATAAGATTTTATATTTTTCGTTTCCACTTGTAGTTGACCGAAATGACTGATATCTAGTATTCCCATTCGGAGACTTGTTCGACATCGCGGTATCTAATTGGGGTTATTCCATGCTGAAAACAGAAAATTAGGAATGTTCGATGTGTGTGAAGAACATGATTTTCCTAAATATTTAAATTTTTGGGGGTTATTATTTGGTTTATCGTGTTTCAGAAATCCCTCATTCGTTTTTCTCTATCGCTTACAATTTGGGCTGCAGTGATCACTACACAAACACCAAATATAATCATCAAATCGACAAGGATTCTAACCTGATTCTTGGCTGTATGGAATATTTTTTTGGTCATTGTGGATTCTGACTGCAATGTACACCTGACCACAGAGACGAGATTAAAAATGATATAATTTCAGCATGAGAATCTTGCTTTAAAAAAACAAGAAAAAAAAACAAGAACTCATAGATCCCTAAAAGGGTTTACAACAAAACCATCAAGCACTTCACTCTAACCATTAACCATTATGTTCTGTGACCACCTAGCTAGAAAATATCCGTCCACTTTCACATTTCTAATTGCTGTCTATTGTTGAAATCTTTCACTTCTAGTGTAAACACCATCGATAAATGTCTATTGTTGTGGCTACCTTTTCTTTTACTTTCCTTTCTTTGTGTCCCCTGTCACTACATCATTAATAACATGGTTCTACAAAGGTCTCAGCTTCACATCCTCAATAGGAGGTCTCCCTATATGCGAAATCTTATGGTTGGACCACACCACTCTCTTAACATAACATCATTTAAAGTCAAATTAAGAGTTTCCAAAAGGGGAAAATGTTGAATGATGTTCTTGCTTAGCGCACTTGTTATCTAAAATGTCCATCTTGGATCTTTACAAAATTTCACCTTTATGTCAAAGAGGTTGTCATTATTCAAAAAGAAAAGAATAATAAAAGTTTTGTAGAAACACAGATTGCCCCAGCCCCCAGCACCAGTCTTATTCCGTATATCAATACACTTCTTAAAGATACACAATGTGGATTTCGAGGACAAATATCAACAATCGACAAAAACCCCGAAGAAATATACTGCGCGGCAGACGGTCGAAAAATCGTTGGAACAGAATTCCACCCTCTGTCTCGCATTTATCGATACATCCAAAGCGTTCGATTTCGATTCAGTGGACAGAAATAATATGTTGGTCATTCTACTTGAAAAGTACAATGTCCTCCAAATTTGATGAAAATACTACAATCTTACTATAAGAACACATCGTCCACCGTTAAAGTCGAAAACACTGAATCACCAGCTTTTAAGATTAGGACCTGAGTCAGGTAAGGTTGCGTGCTTGCGCCATTACTCTTTATTCTATATATGCAAGCTATAATTCAGAATATCGTCAGTCAAAATATAGGTAGAATAGGCTTTAAATATCTCGGAAGCAACATCAACAACAGCACACTGGATAGTAAAATTATCCACCGCATAAATGCAGCCAGCCAAGCATTCAGAAACCTATATCAAAGAGTTTGGAAACCAAACGAGATATTAAGTTTAAAAACCAAACTCCAAATATACCAAAACCGCTGTGCTCAGTACGCTTCTCTACTCATCCAAAACGTGGACACTGCTTGAAAATGACCTAAAGAGGCTTTCATTTCATATTAAATCCCTAAGGACCATCTGCAGAACAAAATGGGAAGAAATGATTCCTAATGAGGTGATATTGAAATAAACAAAGATGATAACCATCACAAACCTAATTAGACAAAGAAGAATGCGATGGGCAGGACATCTCAGTCGAATGGATGAAAATAAGACGCCACATCAGGTGTTTTTTGGAGAATTAAAGACAGGAAGAAGACTGCAACAAAAACCCTGAGGAAGTTGGATCGACCTGGTCAAATCCGACTTAAAGGAAACAAGCATAGGCGACATCAATTGGAGAGATATGGCCAGCAACAGAGAACTATGGAGCAAGCTTATATTGGAAAAAACGGATGAAGTACAAAGTAAATCTATTACCAAAGCTGAACAAAGAAGATTCGAGAGACACAAAGAGGAAGATGAATACATATGGAAATATCCCCTATGTGAGTTCACCAGTGAAGGTGTAAAAGGCCGACAATATGTAAATTCCCATCTGTCACAAAAGGACCAAGACGATCACTCTCATAGACCGGAACAGAGAAAAAAGAGCCTCCAATGTTCAATATGCAATATCCTATATAAGACTAATCATCTGGCCTCACTAGTCATCTGAGAAACAAACATCCAAATGAAACTCGACCAACTATTCAACCCATTAAATGAAGGAGGGACTCAGCACAAGATCAAAATGAACAAGAAGACCATCCAACTCAACAAACCGCAACACAACAAAAAACGACACTAGACAACCCCTTGTTGTGCATTATGTGTGGAAGGGTGTACAAATCGAAATCCGGACTGGTCGTCCATCAACGAAATGTCCTCTGCAAAGTTCAAATGATTGGAAAGGAATCATCGGATACGATGCAAAATTGCATAAACAAAGAAGACATTTCCAGTTGTATCTATCTTCCTCTTGATGTCGCTCTATTCTCTTTGATCTTTTCTCTTCCGTGTCTTTTTTATGTTTCTCAGCGACAAGTTCTTCGATCTTGTCTCTCCAGTCGTTTCTATTGACTGTCAAACTTCACCAGTTTTTTATATCTACCTTCAGATCTTTTAGGTCGCCTTTCACTGTGTCTATCCAACGCTTCCTATATAGGTTTTTGCTGTAATCTTTTGGATATCCTAAGCTCCGGGAAGGCAATCTGGTAAGGCATTCCGTTTTCATCCATCCTGCTGACGTGGCCGGACGATCTGAGACGTTTGGTTTTAATAATGTCTTCGACAGTCATCATTTTAGCCTTTTCAAGGACGGTTTCATTGGGGATTCTATATACGTCCAATTGCACTTACATCAGGCGCACAGGAAATCCGAGTTTGAAGCCAGGAGACACCCGAAACCCGAATGTACAGGATACAAGTGTCAGACCCTTCAGAGTGGATCCAATTCCCAGGCAGCATATCCTCAGGACGAGCCAATTATCCACATCCCCGTCTTCAACCACACCTACAAAAAGACAATAGATGTGCACCCGATGCAGCCGCTAATTCGAGTTCAAATACGGCCTGTCCACCCACTCGAGAGGCAACATGTATGTTTGTATCATATGTGTATGTTTGTTACGCTATAAAAGCCACAATTTTCATACGATTTTGACGAATTTTGGAATACAGGACATGTAGGCAATTTGCTGCATAGTTTTTGGGGCCCTGGGCTCCCCGGGGGCCCAATATTGTGTTTTTTGAAAATGACTTTTATCTTTTTGGCCGTTTGTTGTATAAACTTGTTTGATTTGAAAAAATTAGGGGCCTGCCCCCCCCCCCCGGGGGACCCCAATTATTTTGTTTTTTGAAAAAGATTTTTTTAAATTTAATTAAGATATGTTTTCTATATATGACTACAACACAAACGTGAACACCTGATCATCTTGATCCACTAGTTTAACTGGAGTTTAGAAAAAAATCACCCTAATATAAGCAATTTGTATTAACTTTGACTGGAGTTTAGCCAGCTTTTGATTCGAGAATGGTGGGTTCAAATTTCAACCAAAGCGACTTTTTTCTCAAAATATTTATCCAGAACAGTATTTAACGATGTTCTAATAGCACAGGCAAATTAGATTTTCGCTTAGAATAAATTAGTAAAAAGCGGGAAATGATTTTATTTCACGTTGGGCATTCTCAATAATAGTTTGCGACGGTTTCTGAGGTGAGCTAAATTTTTCAGCGGCCAAAAGCCGCTTAATTTTGCCGCTAATTTTAGTTTTTGGCGTATAACATTCGAACGATGCATTTTATGAAAAAAAAAAAAAAAAACGATGCATTTTATGAATTTGACGTCGAATAACATATTTGAACGTTAAATTCGGTTCAGCGGTTTGGTCAGAATGGGAAGTCGAAAATAGGCTATTTTTTACACTTTTTCAGAAAATTGTATTATACTCCAATTTAAACGCCTGTAACTCAAAATCGGTTATTCCAAATAAAAAATGATATTATGTAAAAATTGTGTGAACTCAAATTTCACGTTCAGAACATACCCACTTTTAAAAATTGCTCCTTCCTACGCATAGGTAGACGGAAAAATCGGAAAGTGGTCGTAGCCGCCGATTGGCCGTTATATGACTGGTGATTTTATGACGTCTGACCTCAAAATTATTAATTTTATTTTGGGAGATTTACTTGTTAAGTAATTTTACTGTCCAAACAAAGGCTTTGCGTTGCATTTGGGGGTGATAGGGCAGCAGGGGGAGGTTTTTGCTAATCGCCTCCCTAGCACCTCCACACAAAACGGTTATTCGGATGAAAAATGATACTAATATAAAGATACAAAGCATTTATGCTCTCGGAGCACCCCTAGCACCTCTATTTTTTCTAATTTGATCTTTACATTCTATTTAAAAGTCGTAGCGCTGATTTGTCACTATGTAGCAATTTTCATGCCCCCGACGTCAAAATCTTTAATTTTTGGTGACGAATTGAATTATAATGTATTTTTTGGGACTCATTTGGTTACAAGAAAGTATTTAGAAGCTTTGTGTCGTAATATGTGTGTTGGTTAGGGTGGAGCTGTTGACATTGTAACAGTAGGTCCTATANATATGCGCTCGTGTTAATTGATGAATACAGCAGATATCCAATAGTGGAAATTATACCGAACATTAGAACGCACACTGTCATTAAAGTTCTCAAAAAGGTATTCAGTATGTTTGGCATCCCCAATGTGCTGAAAAGTGATAATGGACCTCCATTCAATGGTGAAGACTTCACGAGATACTTGAAAATGGTTGGTTGTAAACACCATCGTGTCACTCCATATTGGCCGCAAGCAAATGGATGTGCCGAACGTTTCATAAGAAATTTAAAGAATTTCATTCAGACTTGTAAAGTAGAAAATAATGATTGGAGAGAAGAGCTTGATGATTTTCTGCTCATGTATCGCACAACTCCACACTGTACTACTGAGTTCTCTCCCTCTCAGTTGATGTTTAAATATAATCTTAAAACATTTGTCCCTCATTTCGACAAATTTGACTCTCCCGATCATGACTTTGTAATGGAGAATGATGACAAAAACAAGAGAAAAATGAAAGAGTATGCAGATGAAAAGAGACATGCCAAAGCTTCAAATGTGAAGATTGGTGACAAAGTTATTATGAAGAAAAAACCTGATGATAAATATTTCAACTCGAAACCATTTGATGTGATTGATGTTCGAGGAAACAAAGTAACAGCAGAAAACAATGGTGAAAGAATTGTGAGAAACTCCACATTTTTCAGATCAGTTCCAAACTCTCAATCTCCAAATCTGAATGATGAAAGTCCCATGAGTGATTCATGTTCAGACAGTGAAAACGACAGCTGTTCGTATTCGCAGTTACAAGTTGAGGATTCTCCACCTCTTAACAATCACACGCCCAGGTCAAACCCAGATGTTTATGGGTCTCGAATTTTCGTTAGAAGATCTCTTCGGCTCCGACGTAGTCCGGTGCGTTATGGTTTTGAAAAATAAGTTTGGAAGGGATGTAGTGGCCAGATATTATTGATAGTTTTCTTAAAAATTGAAATAGAACATTTTCAGTCAGCCACTATGCAACTTTGAAATAGAAATAAACAACTTTAGATTTTTTCTTAAAAAGTATTTTTCCATCTTGTTTAAATATAGTCTTCTTAAACACAACAGACGGGTTGTACGTTCCGGCCACATCATCAATGTAGTTGCTATCTTTCTAGTTGCAAACAAGTCAATCAACGAAATGAGACAAAAGACAAAATGAACAAGAGGGAGAACAGATAACGGATCGACCAAGTCACCCAACCGGACATTCTGTCCTTGCGTTCTCCTTTGGAGAGAAGACAAAAATCCTTTTCATGTCGTTCTAGCCGTTTTTATCTGCTTCGTTTTTTTTTTCTTCATCAGATTAAGAGATGTCAAATAAGCTTCATTAAATTTTAGTATAGACCTAGTGTCACAATGTCAACAGCTCCATCCTAACGCACTCCAACGCACATATTACGACACAAAGCTTCTAAATACTTTCTTGTAACCAAATGAATCCCAAAAAGTACATTATAATTCAATTCCTTACCAAAAATGAAAGATTTTCACGTCGGGAGTATGAAAATTGAAAATTGCTACATAGTGGCAAATCAGCGCTACGACTTTTAAATGTAAAAGATCAAATTAAGAAAAATGGAGGTGCTAGGGGTGCTCTGAGAACATAAATGTTTTGTATTTTTGTATTAGTATCATTTTTCATCCGAATAACCATTTTGTGTGGAGGTGCTAGGGAGGCGATTAGCAAAAACCTCCCCCTGCTGTCCTATTACCCCCAAATGCAACGCAGAGCTTCTGCTTGGACGATAGAATTATTAAACAATTAAATCTCCCAATATAACATTAATAATTTTGAGGTCAGACGTCATAAAATAACTATATAGTCATATAACGGCCAATCGGCGGCTACGACCACTTTCCGATTTTTCCGTCCACCTATGCGTAGGAAGGAGCAATTTTTAAGAGTGTGTATGTTCTGAACGTAAAATTTGATTTCCCACAAGTTTTATATAATATCATTTTTTATTTGGAATAACCGATTTTGAGTTACAGGCGTTTAAATTGGAGTATAATACAATTTTCTGAAAAAATGTAAAAAATAGCCCAAACCGCTGAACTGAATTTAACGTTCAAATATGTTATTCGACGTCAAATTCAATTCTCATTAAGTTTGAATAGAACAATTTTTTTCACAAAATGCATCGTTCGAATGTTATACGCCAAAAACTAAAATTAGCGGCAAAATTAAGCGGCTTTGGGCCGCTAAAAAAATTAGCTACCTCAGAAACCGTCGCAAAATTAGATTACTATTATTCAGGATGCCCGACGTGAAATAAAATCATTTCCCGGTTTTTACTAATTTATTCTAGGCTCGCCTCTTTTTTGATCTAATTTGACTGGGCTATAAGGAATAGTTATTTTTAACTATCATCATGCCTAAAACATTAGAGTATACTGCGGCTTTTCGTCTGGAGAAAATGAGAGGAAAAAATGATTTCGCAT
>CM022878.1:20699463-20719812 GCA_012654025.1 Pachypsylla venusta | reverse complement strand
CCGAATATATTTGATCTTTATTTTGGCCTTTAGCTTCCCGTCAAACTATTTTTTGAGACAAAATATGTCTAAAATTTCTGCACGAATACAATACTTTATCTTCTATGGAAGAGAAAGTAAAAAAACACCATATTCCAGTCTCATGTTTTGAGGAACTCAATATGCCTACTCGTATGTGACACACGGTTCATCATTTTACCAGATGAAAAAATAGCCCCCAAAATTGGATATTTTACGTTTACAATTTCGATGAAAGTTAGTATATATTATCGGTCCCATTTGAGGTTTAAAATTTTAGTATGGAACCCTATACGTGACTGATTGTTTCGGGTCACAATTAGACCCCAAATCGGACATACTTCAAATTGGTCAACGCCAAAGTGTCGTTCACGGTGGATTCTGCATACAATACTTTGAAACGTAAAATATCAAATTTTGAGGGGGAGGGATAAACTTTAATCAAAAATTCCAAAGGTTCATTATTGAAAATAATAAACAAAAAATCAATTGTTAACGAATAGCGCAATTTTCTTTCAATCAGTCGTTATGTTAGATTACCAATTTTAATCCGAGTTTCAACATACATAGTATCGTTTAATATGTTTCAAGAGTGTAAATTAATCAATTTTAAATTAGTTAAAGAAAAAGTTGAATTTGATCAGTATAAAAACCAATTTGTTAAAGAAAAAAATGGCCAGCTCCCAAAGATCAGTGGTCACTGCACCAGTCTTGCACTCGGGAGACCCAGGTTCGAATCCTGGCGAGGGCAAAAAATTGTCACTGTGTTTTGCATGTTTTCGGGGCCCACTCAGCCTCGTGAGGACAATGAGTAGCTATGTAGTTAAAATGGAAAAATTCAAAGGAATTGGATAATGATTGATATTGGGAAAATTCTACAAACTGCAGTGAGCACCAAAGTTGTGACATAATAACACAAAGAAACAGCATTTATTATTATGTTAAAGAAAAATGTGGGTGAGGTCAATGTGGGTAGCTGGTTTGCAAGTTTCCAGCGAATGGAGGGTACAACCCCCGTCTTGAATGACCAATAGACGTAAAGAGACGTTAAGCCAAATTAAAAAAAAAAAAAAATGAACTTGAGAGCATCATTGTTTACAATTTATTTGAAAATGTGACTTTCAATTAAGAAATGTTTTGAACTTCACTCCATTAGGACAGTCAAACACAAGGAAATTTCAGGCCGTCTTATCACTATCCTTCTGACACTGAAATGAAAACATTACACGACACAAGATAATAGCTGACATTCCATATCACTTGACAAAAGAAACTATACAAATTACAAGTACGACACTAGTAACACTGACTTATAGTTCCTGCGAAATGAACCTCTGGATCTGGGAAGAAATTCAAATGCATAAAAATGCTCCTGCTATTTATAACATCCTAATGCAACAACGCTAACTATTTATTAAAACTAGGCTATACATTATTGCATAGTCAGATTAATTTAAAGGCGTTCACAAAAAATATTCTAGTGAAATCATTTTTGTTATCTTGGGTCGAAAACTTGATTTCAATGTTATCGCTTTAGGCTTCTACATTCTACAGTTACCGTGGAACAAAAAGACGTTTAAAGGAAATCTTCGTGTTAAAACTAGATCTCACGTCGTTGGACTGTTAAATTCATTAGTTAAGTAGCAATATCATGCTAATTATAAAATAACAGTTTACCTCTTTAGAAAGTTCCGCCACTTTGGCTTCCACATCCGTTTCTCCATTTCCATTATGAATTGTTGACGACTGTGATGGTTGAGATGGCAAAAGCACACTTGAATTTTCTCCAATCGATGGTAAATCTTCTGTTCCATTGATATTCAATAGATATGCCGTAACATCCGAAGTAAAATCTATCCTATTGTATCTTCCCAAAGCATTTAATTCATGAATAAGCTCTTCTTGATAGTTAACAATACTTTTTGGATGTATTGGATTATGTTGAATGAGCACATTCGTATGATTCCATTCATGTTCATTATTGGACCGACCACCGACACCGACAGTGGGTGACTCGTATTCGAAATTATTATTGATTAAGTTATCATTTCGATGGCGTATTATACTAAGCAATAACGCTAGTTGTAAAAGTTCATTAGAAACAAACTTTTTCAGTCCAATCATTTTGAGCGAATGCTGATTATTCGAAACAATATACTAGTTTAAAAAGACAAATATTTGTCGAAAAAATGGCAAGATGAGTTCGTACCCGTATTTCACAGTAAAAAATTTATATATTTTACTTTCCTATACTTAGTATGAGGAAATCAACAGATGAATTTTTTAAAAAAATCGTAAATTGTTATTTCGCTTTAAAATTTAAAAAAAAGTGTCCAAAAAATAAAAATTTTTTCAACAAATTAATAACGTTTATAATTCTCAATTATTGTCTTTATATGAATCATTATACTTTCAGTAATTAATTATCAAATAATATGAAAAACACTTTTTACACATATATATTTAAATGGAAAATCTACAGAAAACATAATTAAGGAAATTAAAACTTTAAAATAAAAAAAATATATATATATATATAAGCAAACAAAAATAGTTAATTAAATTAATTTTTTTTTGTAATTATAAATTAGTGTAAATAACATGAGATCTCATTTGTATGAAATAAACAGGAGAAAGATGAAATAGGTAAATAAAAAAATATGCAAGAATAATTAATCAGACATTAAAACACTTTCATTTAAAAATAAAAAAAAACAATAACAATGTCAAGTGAATCACAACATTGTTAAGTGTCCAAAATAAACATTTAGAGTTAATAAAAAAAGGTCTTTAAAATATAAATTATGAAATAATTAATGAAATTTTTATTATTATTGATGTTTTTTACATCTTTATTTTATTATTATATGAAATTTTCATTCCGAGGTTTCCAAAATGTTATATTAATATTGTTTGAATTGATGTTCTCCTTTTATGGAAAAGATAATGGTGATAATGTCAATCAGATATTGTCAAATTGAAATGCTCGGTGTGAATAGTAGGCCTGAAACAGAAGAGGAAATAGAAAAAGTTAGTTTCAATTTTTTAAAAATAATTTAGAACCACAGGAAATAGTAAATCGGATTAAAAAGGACCATTTTTTATTAGTCAAAGAAATAAAAAAAAAATACATTGCATACTTGTTTACTGTTAATATTAGAAATTAGTTAATAAAATATTGCGCTTTCGTGTAATAAATGGCCCGTGCTAGGGCCCAGCACTTTGGACACATTCAAAAAAAAAGACAGAAGTGTCACCGGAGTTCGAACTGAAAGTGATAACGAACACTATCATTGGATAATATATGCTACGAGACTAATGTGTCACTCACAAGTCTACGAGTTTGTACGAAACAGCACAATATGCTTAAGCAACAACAAAACTCGCACAGAGTTCGAACTGAAAATGATAACGAACACTATCATTGGATATTCTATGCTATGACACTAAGTACCTCGTAATTCGTAATGTGTGTCACTCACAAGTCTACGAGTTTGTACGAAACAGCACAATATGCTTAAGCAACAACAAAACTCGCACAGAGTTCGAACTGAAAATGATAACGAACACTATCATTGGATAATCTATGCTATCACACCAAGTACCTCGTAATTCGTAATGTGTGTCACTCAAAAGTCTACGAGTTTGTACGAAACAGCACAATGCTTAAGCAACAACAAAATTTGCACGTGGGTTTATTACCCTAAAAATAGTAACAACGACCTTGCAGAAATGACCAAAATAGGAAATACACAGCAAAAGAAAACTTACCTCGGTGGTAAGATGTGCAAGCTATATGAGGTTCGTTAACCGTAAGAAAGGTGAAAACTTGAATATTATTATTATTTATAGCGTGGAGGGGTAGAACCCCTTCCCCGCTTTGATTGCTTGCAATGGACGAACAAATTTTTTAATATTTCGAATTTTATAAGGGATGAAGAAAAATATGTATAGCGTTTCTGGGTAGGTACGTAAAGTATTCTAGTGTGAAAATCACACGACTTTAGTTAACAATAAAAAGAAGAAGAAACTATTGTAATGGGCAGAAATTGTAACATGAAATGACAGTTTAGAATGTATAACCTCAAAGGCTTATCTTATGCAGAGAAATAATCAAATGACGTCAGTGAGATAATAAAGGTATACTCTATGACGTCAAAGACTTATCAGGTGTAGAGAAATAATCAAATAACGTCATTGAAATAAAAAGGTATACTATAGACGTCAAAGCCATATCTGGTGTGGGGAAATAATCAAATGACGTCATTCAGATAAAGGTAAAGTATACCTATACCCTATGACGTCAAAGACTTGCCTGGCATAAAGATATAATCAAATGACGTCAGTGAGATAAGAAGGTATACTGTAGGACGTCAAAGACGTATCTGCTATAGAGAAATAATCAAATGACGTCATTGAAATAAAAAGGTATAATCTAGGACGTCAAAGACTTATCTGGTGTAGAGATATAATCAAATGACGTCAGTGAAATAAAAAGGTATACTCCGGGACGTCGAAGCCTTATCAGTTATAGAGAAATAATCGGATGACGTCATTGAGATAATTTGAACTTCTGGGTTGCTAATTATACAATATACACTCTCCCTATACTACACTTGTTGGCTCCTCACAAAAATATATTTATCTAATTTTCAATATTTATTATTTACAGAACAAGGAAAAATCTTTTTTTTTTAAAAAAAAAAAAAAAAATTTGGCTTAACGTCTCTTTAACATCTTCTGGTCATTAAAGACGGGGGTTTTACCCTCCATTCGCTGGAAACTTGCAAACCAGCTACCCACATTGACCTCACCCAGCCTGGGTTGGGCCGGAAAAAGCCAACGATACGTCGTGTTCCCAAGCGGTCACCCATCCAAGTACTGACCACGCCCGGACGTTGCTTAACTTCAGTGATCTGACGGGAACTGGTGTATTCAACGTGGTATGATCGTTGGCAGGAAAAATCTGAATGGTTGATTGGTGTGAACTAAGTTGGTAAACACCTTTCATAGGTTGAAAAAACAAACAAATTATTTCAGGTGAGTTATTAAATCAACGTGGCCGTAAGGTGAGGTAGGTCAGTAGGTGACCTTAAATACTGCGTCCGAAAAAGATGGTTGCAAACAACTTCGATGTTAACAGCAGGCAAAATACTCTGATATACTCTAATAGAACAAAAACCTGTGGGATGCGAGCGAACTAACCATAGAGTCCTGTGACAGACAGACATAATAATTTCTGTGGATTGTAGGATTAGTAAATCCTTACAAATTTCCCGCTTTCGAGTAATAATACAGTAGAAAATGGAGAGTTGGCAGTAAAAGAGTAAACAGTCATAGTATATATTGACTTTACATGGTGTTGCCAACAACTAGTAAAGAAGAGGTCAACCGAGGTGCATTTGATAATTCACTTGAAATGGCGGCTCTAGTGTAATGGTGCTAACATTAAATTGACTTTACATGGTATTGCCAGCAACTATAGTGAAGAAGAGGTCAACCGAGGTGCATTTGATAGTTCACTTGAAATGGCGGCTCTGGTGTAATGGTGCTAACATTAAATTGACTTTACATCGTATTGCCAGCAACTATAGTGAAGAAGAGGTCAACCGAGGTGCTTTTGATAGTCGACTTGAAATTCTGGTGTAATGGTGCTAACATTATATTGACTTTACATGGTATTGCCTGCAACTATAGTGAAGAAGAGGTCAACCGAGGTGCATTTGATAGTCCACTTGAAATGGCGGCTCTGGTGTAATGGTGCTGACATTATATTGACTTTACATGGTATTGCCAGCAACTATAGTGAAGAAGAGGTCAACCGAGGTACATTTGATAGTCCACTTGAAATGACGGATCTGCTGTAATGGTGCTAACACAATTTCTTGTTGTTATATTAGTGACGTTCTCCTTAAAATCAACCATTCTCTGCATTTATAGATTCAGGTTTGGAAAAATGGTAGAAATAGAATGACATGAAGGTTTTGATGGCCATTGGCTGGAACTGTGACGGTATATGCTTTGCAAGGTCGTCCCATCGGTGCGTACAACCGGTCATCCCGAAAACAAGACGTGATGTGAAATGAATGTGCGCACACAATTGGCCTGATGAATTGGCAAAGAATAGCATACTATTATAATTCGAAACCGGTTAAGGGGCAAAGAATCACATACTATTGTAATGCAAAACCGGTTAAGGGGCAAAGAATAGCATACTATTGCAATCCGAAACCGGTTTCGGGGCAATATGTAAGGCTACCTATTTTATCTAATTTTCGAGTGAAATTTTGATGAAATTTCCAGGATGTTGAGGGCATGTTTGTGCATGACTAGAGTGTTCTTTTTTTTTGATACAGTCATACCTATCCTAAAATTGCCAGTCTGCTCCGTTCAAAACATGGAGGGAGGCTTGATATCTCCAGGATTTTTAGGGTATGTTTTGTGCATGGCAAAACTGTTTTTCTTTTATACATACCTATCCTTAAATAAAGTACCCCACTGCATACTAGTAACATTTATTTAATAATGATACCACTTTTACTATTACCGTAGGTACTCGCTTTTCCTTGGGGCTCATTTATTCCTGTAGCAATAATTACCTATATTGCAAATTAATTTACTAATAATACTCTAGCTTATTTTGAGGAGCTACAGGTAATTGCACCATCACGGATAAGCAAACAACAGGTGAAAGGTAGGGTTGTAATTCACTGAGTTACCTACAAATACAGTACATCGTGACGCCATATCAAACAGACAAAATCGAAAAAGAAACTTTCTCTCAATCTATCAACCCGACCGAGATTTGAACCGTTGTGCAGGCCGAACGTATGATACAAAGTCTGCAATTGTATTATGATATCGAATGAGATTTAAAAAAAAAATCAAGGGTCTGAATGAACCAGAAAAAACACATCACACATTTCCTTATGTAAATTTCAAAAATAAAATTATGTAAATTTCAAGAATAAAACGATGGAAACTTGTCAATAACAGAACAAAGAAATGTAAATTGCTTTACCCTGAACAAAAGAAAATGTAAACAAGTCTGACCAACACAGAATTAGAAAATGCTGGGCTGATGTGTTCGTTTGTCCGGATTCCTAGAACAATTTTTGGAACAAAAAAATTTGTCTAGGAATCTCTTTTGACGTTTGTACTTGGCGCACAATTTCCTTGACAAAAGTTCTAGAGCCGCCATTCGAATCCAAATATGTAATATAGATAATATACATATTTATAATATCAATGAAAATGAATATCTACTATATTACAGTGTGTGTCATAAGTCCTGGCCACCCCTGTCACTTTTGAATTTTCTAAACCCCTAGGGATAGAAAAAAGCCAATGAACATTCAATCGGTTACATTAAACTCCAGGTTTGATCCCCCGAAGTATCATTTTGTGAACAAAGGTTTCAGATTCTCGGAAATTTGAAATGAAGCAGCACAACTATTTTTTAAAAATAATAATGAAGGGGCAGATCTTAGAAGGGTACAAAATGTTACATCCTGCATAAAGGGAATCGTTTTTAGTTCTGCTGCAAAGCTATATATATGTGTGTTTCTATTTTTGGTTTAATTTCATCTGTGTCGTAAGTTAGGTAGATCAAATCTCATTTTTCAACCGAGTTGAATATGAGACCTATTACAGAACGACCATTTTCCGGCAGAATGTCAAACTAATAAGTCAAATGCGTCTTCTACTTTCTGTTCAGGTTTCTTGCAAACAAAATAATTGAAAGAATGGAGTTAGGTCTAGTTTGAACTCCAAAATTCTTCACCCAAACGCCTGTTTGAATCAGTCTCGAAAATTCATGGAATTAACTGATCATATTATTTTTTGGGCTTTACTGGGCAACACAGGGTCAAATGGCAGATCAAATTTGAGTAAGGTCTACTGTTCGCAGAACTGAAAGTATATAGGCAGATTCAATAAAAAACTAGTACGAAGTTAAACCTAATGTGAACAAAAACTGTAAAAATGAGTGTTTCTGGCAGTTACCGACCGCACTCAATATTGCATTATGTTAGCACTAGTTTCCAGCCATGCTATGGTTGACTATGTACATGTACATGTAAAGTTAGAGCAACTAGTTATATCTAAGTTAAGGAGAGAGATTTTTTTCCTCGTAAAGATACTCAGCACGTTGTCAATGTTGTTGCAATGTACTTGAATCCAGCAGATACCAAAAAAGGTGATGCGCTTCTCTCGTTCTCATATTCACGAGTTGCAAGTACCAGATAAATATATTATTTCAAATGTCCGTAATTTGAGAAGAGCTTCATATCATATTTACTAGCTGATGTATGACCGCTCTTCCCGTAGCTGTGCAATTCCTTCCATTACATATGAGTTATCAAGCCGAGGCAATAATTTTAGAAGAGCTTCATATCATATTTACTAGCTGATGTATCCACTCTTTCTGTGGCTGTACAATTCCTTCCATTACATATGAGTCATCAAGATGATGCAATAATTTCAGAAGAGCTTCATATCATATTTACTAGCTGATGTATCCACTCTTCCTGTGGCTGTACAATTTCTTCAATTACATATGAGTCATCAAGCCGAGGCAATAATTTTAGAAGAGCTTCATATCATATTTACTAGCTGATGTATCCACTCTTCCTGTGGCTGTACAATTCCTTCCATTACATATGAGTCATCAAGCCGAGGCAATAATTTTAGAAGAGCTTCATATCATATTTACTAGCTGATGTATCCACACTTCCTGTGGCTGTACAATTCCTTCCATTACATATGAGTCATCAAGATGATGCAATAATTTCAGAAGAGCTTCATATGATTCATATCGCATTTACTAGCTGATGCATGTCCGCTCTTGCCGTGGCTGTACAATTCCTTCCATTACATATGAGTCATCAAGATGATGCAATAATTTCAGAAGAGCTTCATATGATTCATATCATATTTACTAGCTGATGCATGTCCGCTCTTGCCGTGGCTGTACAATTCCTTCCATTACATATGACAAAGAAGGAAACTCTTTAATATCCGTATGTTGTGTAACTTACATTCTTGTGTTACTAACTTATATTACAATGATTCACATAGTTTTGGGGGCCCATGTCAATTAATATCTTTAGCAGTGGACATGAACTTATTTGGAGGTGCAATGACATACCAATGAATTAATTATAAGGAACAAAATAAATTAATCAATCAAGGATCAAGCATTCTTGTTCCTTCATTGATTTTCTATCTTTAATTAAAATGTCTGTTATTTTGCGATAGCTCGATCTATCGCTATTATTTTAGATCTGCAAATTCTAACATCATACCCCTTCCAGTGTAGATCTTGTCCAGTACATGAATTCTGTGGTCAAATTGTTTCCCCTTATGAAAATGTCAACGCCACGATAAATATTACTCAGTGCAACATCTCTTTGTAAACTCGCCAAACAAACCTTGGTGCTTGTAAACAGAAATATTTTTTGAAGAGGCGTTCAACTAGCTCATTTCCCGTTTCTTTGTGTTTGTTTCATAACACATTTAGAGTAAGTACAAGAACATTGCTACAAACTTTCTGCAAAACATGTTCCCAAACTTTACTCCATGCGAGATTCACAAGAAACTATTTTTTTTTTTTTTTTTTTTTTTTTTTTTTTTTTNTTTTTTTTTTTTTTTTTTTTTTTTGCTTAACGTTAACATCTATTGGTCATTCAAGACGGGGGGTTCACCCTCCATTCGCTGGAAACTTGCAAAGCAGCTATACCCACATTGACCTCACCCAGCCTGGGTTGGGCCGGAAAATTAGCCAGCATCATTAGGGCGTGAACCTACGAGGACACCCACATGGCACAAACTCGCTGGACGTTGCTTAACTTCAGTGATCTATCGGTAACTGGTGTAGTCAACGTGACATAGACGCTGGCAAAAAAAAAAACTAGAGTAAATACCTGCAATCTAATATAATAATTATAATCCATTTCCATACTAATATATATCCATACTTAAAATCGGGCTTGAGAAAAGATATTGATCTAAAAGATCTGAGAACTATTTCAAAATAAACTACAAATCAAAATTATCAGTGCATTAACTAGTATATTGACTTGTAATTCCTTGGAAAATGGTTGCGAATCCTACGTATTTTTTCTGGAAATTTTTTAGTTATTCCCATTTTAAAATGTCGATAAATTTCTTCAGAACTGAGAGCCTCAAACCCAATACGATTCACAGTGTGGGCCTGATGCTCGTAGTTAGTGACTGATAGGTATTGTTCTTAGTAAGAGTATCTGGCTCACTATAGTAGATATACTAAATTATCCGTAGGTACATGCAAACTACTCACAATTCGATATGACTGTTGTGGAAATGTAATGCTTAGGTGTTAGAACATGATTGCGTCATGATCATGACAGGTCAAAAGTCACTGAATTCCCAGGACCGACTTTAAGATATCCGGGACCATGAAATTCATTATTCGCGTATCATGGCACAATATTAATCTTCAAAAATAATAAAATTCTCAAGAACGATTATGGTCTATTGTTATTAATTGAAACTTCCACAAGGATAGGAAACTTCCACAAGGATTGGCGTCAGAAAGGGCATTCGGCTGTAAAAAGTACGGGAAGTTTTGTCAGGTGAGCTTTGCTACAAACCGATGTAGGAGTGGAAGACGCGTGCCACCTGCGTTAAAGTGGGCTTGACTAATCATGATGGAATCCTCACGGGCAAAAAACTCCGGACGTAAACTCGCCCCCCGTTCGGATGTCCGGGTGGGGGCTGTCCGAGGGGATTCTATCTTGAGCGACAAAAATGTGAAGAAGGAGGAGGTAGTGAGTGTGAGAATAGGAACGTTGAACGTAGGGAGTCTAACAGGGAAAGGTAGAGAGTTAGTGGATCTAATGGAGAGAAGGAGAGTGAATGTATTGTGTGTACAGGAGACCAGATGGAAAGGAAACAAAGCGAAGGAGCTAGCAGAGGGGTACAAGTTGTTTTATAGTGGAGCAAATAGTAACGGAAGAAATGGTGTGGGGATACTTGTGGATAAAGAGTTAAAAGAGGACGTGTGTGAAATAGATAGGGTGAGTGATAGAATAATGAGTATGAAAATAATGATAGGAAGAGAGGTGTGTAGAGTGATTAGTGTGTATGCGCCCCAAGTTGGATGTCGCGACCCAGAGAAGGAAGACTTTTGGATACAGTTGGATTCTGTAGTAATGAGAGTACCAAGTTCAGAGAGAGTTTACTTATGTGGGGATCTAAATGGGCATGTAGGGGGTAGAGAGAATGATGAATATCTAGTACATGGGGGTTTTGCGTATGGACAAAGGAATGATGAAGGAAGTATGATCTTAGAACACGCCAAAGCATTTGACTTGAGAATAGTCAACACATTTTACAAAAAGAGAGAAGAAAATTTGGTAACATACAAAAGTGGTGGAAATAAAAGTCAGATTGATTACATACTTTGTAGGAGAGGTTTCAATAAGGAAGTTAGGGATTGTAAAGTCATCAATGGAGAGAGCGTCACATCACAACATAGACTTCTAGTAATGGATATGAATATTAAGATTGGAATGGTAACCAAGCACAAGAGAACGTACGAAAAGAAGATTAAGTGGTGGAAACTAAAAGACGAGGGAGTGAAAAGAGAGTTCAAAGAGAAGATTTTAGCAAGAGTTACTATGAGAGATGATGTGGATGAATGGTGGAATGTGAATAGCAAGATTATAAAAGAAATAGGAGTAGAAGTGTTGGGAAAAACATCAGGAAAAGGAGTACCAGTTGATAAAGAGTCCTGGTGGTGGAACGAGGAAGTACAAGGGATAGTGAAAGCAAAGAAAACAGCAAAGCAGGAATGGGATAAAACAGGAAGAGTAGAGGACAAAGAGAAATATATAAGAGCAAAGAAAAGTGCAAAGAAAGCAGTGGCGGTGTGTAAAGCAAAGGCTATAGAGGAGGGGTATAAAGATATTGAGAACAAGGATGGTGAGAGAAAGTTGTTGAGGATAGCGAGAACCAAAGACAGAGCCTCAAAGGACGTTACAACTATAAAACAAATCAAGGATAATGAAGGGAAAGTGTTACAAGACCATGATGAGATCAAAGAAAGATGGAAAAATTATTTTAAAACATTACTGAATGAAGAAAACCCGAGGGAAGTAATTCATGAGAACGTAGTGTGTAAGACCCAAGAAGAAGAGTTGGTAGAAACTGTTACTAGATCAGAAGTTGAGAGAGCGTTGAAAAAGATGAAGAACGGAAAATCAGTGGGAGCGGATGAGATACCAGTTGAAGTGTGGAAATGTTTGGGTGATAATGAAGAGTGAGAGAATACCGAATGCGTGGAGACTGAGTATATTAGTACCAATATTTAAAGGAAAAGGAGATATTCAGGAGTGTGGGAACTATAGGGGTATCAAATTGATGTCACATACATTGAAAATTTGGGAAAGAATAGTTGAAACAAGGTGGAGAACAGTGACAACAATTAGTGAGGAACAGTTTGGTTTTATGCCGGGGAGGTGTACGACAGATGCTATATTCGCACTGCGCAGAATGATAGAAAGGTGTCGCGAAATGCAGCGTGATGTTCATGCTGCTTTCATTGACTCGGAAAAAGCGTATGATAGAATACCGAGAGAGGAAGTGTGGAAATGTATGAATGTGAAAGGAGTGCCTGCTAAGTATGTCCGATTAGTGAAAGAGATGTATGAGAGAGTAGAAACAAAAATAAGAAGTAGTGTGGGAGTGACTACGGGATTTAAAGTGAGAGTAGGATTGCATCAGGGATCGGTTTTAAGCCCGTACCTTTTTGACATGGTAATGGATGTGATGACAGAAGAAATAAGAGGAGAAGCCCCGTGGAGCATGTTATTTGCTGATGACATTGTTCTCTGCGAGTTCACTCAGGAGGAGCTGGAATTGAAGTTAGAAAGTTGGAGGAAAGCCCTAGAACAAAGAGGATTAAGAATAAGCAGAACAAAGACCGAGTATTTTACAATTCAACAGGTGGACGGATTACATCTCAAACTTCAAGACCAGCAACTACATGCAGTGGACAAGTTCAAATACCTAGGATCAGTTTTGGAAAAGAATGGGAATATAGGATGTGAAGTGAATCATAGAGTAAATTGTGGATGAATTGGAGAACATTGAGTGGAGTATTGTGTGATAGAAAAATTAGTGGGAGAATGAAGGGTAAACTTTATAAAACAGTAGTGAGACCAGCTTTGATGTACAGTGCGGAGACGGGGGCTATAACCAAAGCACAAGAGAGAAAGTTGGAGGTAGCTGAGATGAGGATGTTGAGATGGATGTGTGGATTAACAAGGAGAGACAGAATGAGAAATGAGAAAATCAGAGAAACAGTGAAAGTGGGGCCATTGGGAAAGAAAATACAAGAGAGTAGAATGAGATGGTTTGGGCATGTTGAGAGGAGAGATGAGAGTTACGTGTCCAAAAAGGTAGAGAAAATGGGTATAGAGGGGAAGAGAAAGAGAGGGAGACCAAAGCTGAGATGGAAGGATAAGGTCGAGGAAGATATGAGAGAAAAAGGTTGGAGACGGGAGGAAGCGTTAGATAGGAAGTTATGGCGGGGCAGAATTAGAGAAGAGAACGCCGACCCCAAATAAAATTGGGAAAAGGTGAGTGAAAGAAGAGAAGAAGAAGAAGCACCTGTTGTTGGTAGCGGATAAGTCATCAACAGGTGCCGTTACCTCAAAACAGACTTAGTAACAGTAAATCGCAATGGGAAACTATTGCTACAGAGATTAAACCCTTATCATTCGTCTTGCACCAGGGAGAATTATAAAGCCACCATCCATGGCACATTGAATACACCAGTTCCCGTTAGTTTACTGAAGTTAAGCAACGTCCAGAGAGGTTTTACTAATGGTCAAACACATAGGTTCGCGCCTGCGTGAACCTGTTTTTCCGGCTGGATGAACGCAATGTGGGTAGCTAGTTTGTAAGTTTCTGCGAATGGAGGGTAAAACCCCGTCTCCAATGACAACTATATGTTAAAGAGACGTTAAGATATTTTAGTAAAGTCAAAAAATGATGAGTGGACATGTTTTGCTGAAATTAGATAAGAATCTTAATATATAAATCAGAATTTGTGTGTAACTATGTATGAAGGGTTGTCTGTTACAATACCACAGCCCAAACGGTAGCAGGAAAATTATCAGAACTAAAATATGTCAAACCGTTTTCGAGTTACGGCCAAATTTCTAATTTCTTCTCCAAAATCGGACAGTCACGGTCCGATATCTTAAATTTTGTGGCGACAACATATCAACTCAAAGGGAGAAAGTTTTAGATGGCTATTTAGTCCTTATTTTAGGACAGTTTCTGCAAAGGTATGGCCAGCCATTTCAGAGTTACGAGTTCAAAACCGGGAACGGGCAAAATAAAACTTAGAAAATACTAAAAAGTAAGAATGGCCGTACCTCTAGGGCGCCTGGTGAAACGTTTAAATCTTGATTTTTAAAGGTTGCGATATACTGGGTGGACACAAACATTTCCATTGTCCTCGAATAACAAAAATAGCAATATAAGAAGCACGGACGAAACAGCTAGTACAATATAATTTGAAAAATTACGAGGGTCGGTTTTATTGACCAAAAGAAGTGAGATCCAGTTTTAACTCGACGGGTCTTCTTTAAACGTCTGTTTATCTACCTGTTTGTTCCACTATAACCCTCGAAATGTCTGTCCGCACGATTTTGATGAAACTTTGTATGGACATTGTGCGTACTTGGAATTAACTGATTAGTTTTAAGCCCCATTGGGTCACCTTGACCTCATGGTGGCCCATTATTTGAGTGAGTTCTCGCGAGGTAATGAAGCCTGTTTATACATTTATGTACACCATTATAAGTAGATTTACTAATTTTGGTGCATTTGTTGATGGTCACTTTGTAACCTTCACTGACAGATCACAATATGACCATTATTGTTGTTAATGTCACCAGATGTTGACTTATGATCAACCAGTTCCAAAGCATGGTTTGTTGTCCAAGCCCATATTAGGATATTATTTCATTGTGCACTAGCTGATCCAGGCATATTCTTATGTGTTTATCTGAGATAATATTGCGGCTGGAACTTTGCAAGATGATTGATTTGATTTTTGGGAGACACTAGTAAATTGGGGTATGATGTATTCAACGTGGTAAATTCGCGTAAACTGGGGTATGGTGTGTTCAACGTGGTAAATTCGCGTAAACTGGGGTATGGTGTATTCAACGTGGTAAATTCGCCTAAACTATGGTAGGTATGGTGTATTCAACGTGGTAAATTCTCGTGAACGGAGGTATTGTTAATTGAACGTGGTAAATTCGTTGGTTTACAAAATGTTCACCCCGCACTGAGCTGACCGAAATAAAGAATGTAATTACATTAACTATCTGCACCTGACCGAAATAAAGAACGTAATTACATTAACTATCTGCAGCTGACCGAAATAAAGAACGTAGTTACATTAACTATCTGCACCTGACCGAAATAAAGAACGTAATTACATTAACTATCTGCACCTGACCGAAATAAAGAACGTAATTACATTAACTATCTGCAGCTGACCGAAATAAAGAACGTAATTGCATTAACTATCTGCACCTGACCGAAATAAAGAACGTAATTACATTAACTATCTGCACCTGACCGAAATAAAGAACGTAATTAAATTAACTATCTGCACCTGACCGAAATAAAGAACGTAATTACATTAACTATCTGCACCTGACCGAAATAAAGAACGTAATTACATTAACTATCTGCACCTGACCGAAATAAAGAACGCAGGTATATTTTACATTAACTAAACTATCTACAGCTGATCAAAATAAAGAACGTAGTTATATTTTACATTTTCTATCTTTTTTTTTTTTTTTTTCGTTCCAGCTCCCAAATATCCATTGGTCCGTTAGTGTGTGTCTGTCTGTGAACAAGATATCTCAAGAGAGGAAAGTGCTAAAGACTTGAAATTTGGTACATACATGTTATTTATATGCCAAGGACAAATTACTTTTGATTGGAATCCAATCAACTTTTGACAATGGTTTGCCATTTTTTTTGAGCAATTATTATATCCTGCTTAAAAAGAGAAAGACAATTTTGTAAATATTTACTTATTTATTATAATAATTTGACAATACAATTTAACATACATCAATTTTCCCTAAGCTAATAATTAGCTTCTAAGGAATTTATACTTGAAATACGCAACGAAATTTTTGGTCTGATGACAGAATGTCATTGATTGTAACACAAAATGTCAACTCTCCGACATAAGACATCTTCAGCTATACAATGAAGTTCTTCTTCCAGCACGGCCCAGTCCTGTTTTTTAATGTGATTAGGGTCTTGTCTTACATTTATTCATATCTTCGGGATATTTAACAATTTAGATGTATATTATGAGCAGAAGACAACTATTGAAGAGTAGTAAATGCAACGATTTACTAAATTGAACTGAGATAGGAATCGTAACTGAATAAGCTGTAACTGTGTTGTCCTGGACAATCGACTGAGTGACGTAACTTTTATGTCTTACAGATAGGGCTTCCAATCCCGCATGTGGGATTGATTTTGAATCCCCCATGGGGGATTTGAGCTTAATCCCGCGGGATCCCTCATTTTTTAATATTATAAGGAGGAAAGTTCCCAGTAGGTAGGTATATCCTCATAATACATGCACCATCTACGCTAACTGCTTTTAGATATATTTGCCTGATCTTTGACTACAATCGACCAAGTGTTGTGTTTATAAAAATCTGGTGTGAAAATCAAACGACTTTCTTTATCTATAAAAAAAGAAGAAAATATTGTAATGGGCTGAAATTTTCGATGTCGAGTTTTCATTGCCAAACACGTTTTGAAGTCCCTAGAGCGGAAATATAATTATATATTACATATCTTGATATATTACACTTGAACCTAAGTTGTATTTTTCAATTTATTATATGAAATTGATATGAATTGGCACCAAAATTCAAGTTCTGGATCTTTCCACTCTGGTTTTAGGCGGAACCGCCAAAAAGTGACCTTCAACCTCTAATTAGCGACCAACAATATAATTCAACGATTCAACCTAAGTTGTATTTTTCAATTTCTTGTATGAAATTGATATGAATGGGCACCAAGTTTAAAGTTCTAGTTATAATCCGTTCACATTTTAAGCAGGATATGCGAAAACCACTAAAAAACGGCATAAAACCGCCAACGGTACATTTGGTGGACCAAAAGCTTATTTTGCCGTTCATGGCATAAAACTGACATACATACCAAATTTCAAGTATCTAGCACTTGCCATTCTTCAGATATTTTGTTCACAGACAGACACACGGAGCAATGGCTGAAACTGGGGAAATTTTGCTCTGGGGACCCCAAAACGTATTTGGCATTGAAAACTCGACATCGAAAATTTCAGCCCATTACAATACTTTCCTTTTTCATAGGATAAGGAAATAAAAATTATAAAATACCGATTTTCACTTCCTCTTTTTTTGTATTCCTTTACAATACCTAATGTTTTTTTTTTAAAAAAAAAAAAAAATGTTGCGGGATTTGTGGGATTGGAGCTTGCGGATCCCGCAGATTACAAATCCCAGAAAAAACGCGCGGATCCCGCAAATGGCGGGAAGCCCTACTTACAGACCATTGTTTATGTTTCCACTCTACTGATGAGGACCTGTGTCCATCTGTTCTGTTGGGACTGTTCCCATTGAAATGTATAAAAAGACCTGTGTCTTTCATTGATTTTTGGGTCTGTACCCAAGACGGTCTCCAACCACCCCTGTCCTCCGAGTGTGACTCTGTACTTCTGTAGTCACCTGACTGAGTGTGTGACTCTGTAGTCCATACTGACTGATAATGTGACCTTCCGGTACACTGGCTGATACTGTTCGCCGTGGCGACACATGGTGCCGACCTAAACATAATACGCAACAAACTGATTGTTTCATACTTCTGCTACTCAAAACAATATAAATTAATATTGATATACAAGTTTCCTCCTCGTTTCTTCTTAGTATCACAGTGACAGAGCGTTCAACTTCAACTGTTTCAGGGTCATTCTGACGTTTCCATGTGAGTGAGTGTTCTGTTGTTAAATTTAAAAAGAACGTATTCAATTTATTCAAATTCATTTATTTTTCTTCTTTGCTCATGCCTTGTTCACATACTGCTTACGCAATGAAGATTGCACTATTTTATTTGTTGATCGTTAATCAAATGCGTCGTTGTTTTATCAACAACTCCATACTTGACCTTGATTCCCTAATAGAATAACAAAATTCAAGTTCAACGAATATCTTTCATTACCGAAAAGTACGAACACCTAAAGTCAATTAAATCAACCTTTTAAACAATGTCTCATACAGGTTAATAAAATCCTGTCTAGCGATCTTGAAAACTCGAAGTAGATAATTTCAGAACAAAACAATTCTCTATAATATAACACTATTATATAATTCTAACAAAACAAGGAGTCTATAACTATTTACGGAATAAAGAAAGTATAAACCGCAAATTTAACACACGAGTTTGCAATGAAGAGAGCACTATTTTATTATTCATGAAGTGCGTAGTGCGTCGGATAAACATTAAACATTTCATAGGTGTAACTCTTTTATATAATTCTAACAAAAAAGATAGTAACTATTTACGGAATAAAGAGAGTATAAACCGCAAATTTAACACACGAGTTTGCAATGAAGAGAACACTATTTTATTATTCTTGAAGTGCGTAGTGCGTCGGATAAACATTAAACATTTCATAGGTGTAACTCTTTTATATAATTCTAACAAAACAGATGGTAACTATTTACGGAATAAAGAGAGTATAAACCGCAAATTTAACACACGAGATTGCAATGAAGAGAACACTATTTTATTATTCATGAAGTGCGTAGTGCGTCGGATAAACATTAAACATTTCATAGGTGTAACTCTTTTATATAATTCTAACAAAACAGATAGTAACTATTTACGGAATAAAGAGAGTATAAACCGCAAATTAGCCAACGATCATACCACGTTGAATACACCAGTTCCCGTCAGATCACTAAAGTTAAGCAACGTCGGGCGTGGTAAGTACTTGGATGGGTGACCGCTTGGGTACTCCACGTATCGTTGGCTCATTTTCCGGCCCAACCCAGACTGGTTGAGGTCAATGTGGATAGCTGGTTTGCAAGTTTCCAGCGAATGGAGGGTAAAACCCCCGTCTTGAATGACCAATAGCTGTTAAAGAGACGTTAAGCTAAATTAAAAAATAAACCGCAAATTTAACACACGAGTTTGGAATGAAGAGAGATTTATTTTATTATTGATGAAGTGCGTCGGATAAACATTAAACATTTCATAGGTGTAACACTATTATATAATTCTAACAAAACAAAGCTATAAATATTTACGGAATAAAGAAAGTATAAACCGCAAATTTAACACACGAGTTTGCAATGAAGAAAGCACTATTTTATTATTGATGAAGTGCGTCGGATAAACATTAAACATTTCATAGGTGTAACACTATTATATAATTCTAACAAAACAAAGAGTCTATAACTATTTACGGAATAAAGAAAGTATAAACCGCAAATTTAACACACGAGTTTGCAATGAAGAAAGCACTATTTTATTATTGATGAAGTGCGTCGGATAAACATTAAACATTTCATAGGTGTAACACTATTATATAATTCTAACAAAACAAAGAGTCTATAACTATTTACGGAATAAAGAAAGTATAAACCGCAAATTTAACACACGAGTTTGCAATGAAGAAAGCACTATTTTATTATTGATGAAGTGCGTCGGATAAACATTAAACATTTCATAGGTGTAACACTATTATATAATTCTAACAAAACAAAGAGTCTATAACTATTTACGGAATAAAGAAAGTATAAACCGCAAATTTAACACACGAGTTTGCAATGAAGAAAGCACTATTTTATTATTGATGAAGTGCGTCGGATAAACATTAAACATTTCATAGGTGTAACACTATTATATAATTCTAACAAAACAAAGAGTCTATAACTATTTACGGAATAAAGAAAGTATAAACCGCAAATTTAACACACGAGTTTGCAATGAAGAAAGCACTATTTTATTATTGATGAAGTGCGTCGGATAAACATTAAACATTTCATAGGTGTAACACTATTATATAATTCTAACAAAACAAAGAGTCTATAACTATTTACGGAATAAAGAAAGTATAAACCGCAAATTTAACACACGAGTTTGCAATGAAGAAAGCACTATTTTATTATTGATGAAGTGCGTCGGATAAACATTAAACATTTCATAGGTGTAACACTATTATATAATTCTAACAAAACAAAG
>CM022878.1:20656232-20698343 GCA_012654025.1 Pachypsylla venusta | reverse complement strand
TTTTTTTCAAAATAAATTAAAATTAAAGTGAATTAATTAATTTTCCACCCCTAAAACGTTTAAAGAGACTTTTTAAATTATAATAAACCACATTTTAAGTTTGTAAGTTGCTCAGAAAATAAATAACACTATCTGTTGGGTACAACAGCAAAATAATATTTAAAAAACATCAAAATGAAATTTGAAAAACATCAATGAAGTTCATTAAAATACCATTTGAAAAACATCAATGAGTTTGAAATAAAACATCAAAATGAAATTTGAAAAACATCAATGAAATTTGAGATACAAAATCAATCTATCTATCTATAATATAAAAAGCACTTGTGCGTGTGTTTCCTTTATGCATTCCGAAACTACTTATCCGATTGCAATGAAATTTGGCACAGTTGATGGGTATATACCTGGGAAGATTTTTGTCTGAGTCCCATCCCTCTAATATTAAGCTACACCCAGTAGGGACAAACAATGGATGGGTGACAGCAAAAAAGTTCATGTTTTTCGACCTAAATGACATTTTTTCTCGAAATTTGTCGCGACGATCTATCAAATCAAAGCGAGAAAGTTTTAGGTGACATCTTTATCCTTCATTTAGGAGAAATATTTTGCAAAACTGTGACTAGGCATTCCAGAGTTACAATTTCGAAGCCGGGATCGGCCAAAATAAAATTTAGACAATACTCATTGTTTAGCCAAAACGGTAAGAGATATAGAAAAAATAATGGGAATGACCCNGCCCCCCCCCCCCAAAAAAAACCATAGACTGAGACCCCAGAAAAATTATCATTGTTCAAAAATATACAACCATTTTCGAGTTACGGCCGATTTTTGTATGAGAAATCATTGAATACTAACTAATAGAAACGGTATGCGGTATTGAACAATTGATGGTTGATGGGAATGACCCCCCCCTCCCCCAAACTAAAGACAGACCCCAGTGAAGATATTAGAATTCATAACTATACTACCGGCCGAGGGAAATCATAGAATACTATTTATGGGAAATCATAGAATACCATTAGAAAAGGTAAGAGGTATTGAACAATTGATGGGAATAGACCCGCCTCCCAAAACCAAAGACCCCAGTCTTTGGTTTTGGGAGGCGGGTTGGAGTTTTGAACTCTGATAATTACCCTAGAAAAATTATCAGAGTTCAAAACTCTCCAACCGATTTCGAGTTACGGCCGATTTTCGGAATTTTGTATGGAAATTCAAGTTTTTGCAAAATTTTGTCAGATTTAAATAAATTGTTGTACAAAAAAGCAGTTAGTGCCGATATAATGTAATAGAATTGAACACCATGTTTGTTGGGTAGGACGTGTTACGATTGGGTTAGGTTCCAAAAAAAAAAAGTGCGTGTTGAAGACTGGGCAAGGTTTGGATTGGTCGCATTCAAAACGCATTTTATTTTTTTTGAAACCTAACCCAATACTACTCCCAACACGTTCTTTACAGCTTAAGAACCCGTTACTACTCCCCATGCTCTACATAGGTTAACAAACGTGTAGGTAATATGTAATCTGTATGTGTGTGCTCTGATCGCGTTTAAACGTTTGTACCCCGGTGATTTATTATCATATTTCTCTCATCTTCTCGAAACGAAGTTCGGGTACTCAGCTAGTACATAATAAAATTTAAAAGCATCAATAAAGTTTGGAATATAACATGATTTGAAAAAAAAAAATTGAAAAACGTCAATGAAGTTTTTGAACCGTGATTTCGTAGCACGTCACCAAATATTAATGTGGAGTTTTTTTTTTCAAAAACAAAAGTTCCCTTAAACTACCCTGGAAGGTCAACTCATATAAGTTCCCTTGAACTAACCTGGAAAGTCAACTCATATAAGTTCCCTTGAACTAACCTCGAAGGTCAACTCATATAAGTTCCCTTGAACGAACCTGGAAGGTCAACTCATATAAGTTCCCTTGAACTAACCTGGAAGGTCAACTCTTATACGTACAGAGTGGGCGCGATATTATGTAACACCGTTTGAATTTTCAAATTAAGGAAAGAAAAAAAAGAAGAAACCCCCAGTTATTAAATCAAATATCCATCAATAAAATGACAATAAAAATGTTTATTTTGTTTATAGCGTTAAGAACCAATGTATCACATACACATGCCAAGATACATACGAGTATAACGACTTTGTTAACAGTTTTCTCAAATTTATTACGTTGCGTTGCCTCGAAATTAATAAGCTATTCATATGTCAATAGCCAAAGAGAATAAGAATATACTAATAGCCATTGTTACATTCAAACTCCATAAAATTTAAGGCGGAATATCGCCCACATGCAAGAGCTCTGACTCCGAGTGACTTTGTATTTTACAAGTAGATTGAAACCTCCGATGACCATTGACCAATTTTCATGTTGATCAGATGCACATGTTAGGTTATTTGAAGCTATCAAACTGGAGGATATATCGTAAACGAATATTTAACAATAATATACATAATCATTTTTTAATATTAAAAATTAATATTTTAAAATTTTAAATATAGCTGGATCCGTCAGACGCGTTCTATCTCAAAAAACTTTGTACGATCGTACACAACAACTTGAAGTTTGAAGTTTTATCGCAAGTGGATGAATGGTATACATACTCGCATATCGGGACGCATACGTACGTAACCGAAAAATGGAATACAAATAACTCTGAGAGCCTCAAGGGCCTACAAGAAGAATTAACTCGCTCTCATTCAAACCGTTTCCCCTCGTTTGAGGTGAACTCGGCTTCAAATAAAGACTTTCAGAGTTCTCACATACCTACGAGTATGTGAGAACGCAGCCAAAATATACTCACAAGAGTGGGACAGAGGACACTGAACGAACATCATTTGTTTATATTCTTATACTCCTAAATAAATTTATGAAAACTGAAAGCTGTTCATCATGGCAATGAAAATGTAATCCGGCAGTATTTACAATTTTATCAGGAGAATAACAAAGCGGTTAGCGGAACTCGCTAGTTTTATACACAGCAACTATGCTAAAAAGCCGCATTGAATAAATAACATGTTTCCTGTGTTTATTAAACACTTCAGTAACCTTGATCACAATAAAAAGAAATAAAGAAAATGTTCCAAAAAAGATGTCAAATTGCATTCTCAAGGTTTGCACATGTGACACAATTGTATAAAGAAAGAGATGACCTGGTCTAAAAATAAAACTTGGATCAATGACTTGATGCTAATGTATTAATATGAAAAATGCATGATACGCGAATTGAATTATGAATATCGAGGCGCGGCGCGGCGTTGTGAACACGGCACAATGCGCTCCATTTACTTCTTCTCATAGCATGACAGGATTGCTCTTGTTGTCGCTGTGTTACCTGCATTGCAAGCACGAGCTGAATAAATTCATATTCACGCCAAAAAATGACTGTTGTATGTATTGTGATAATATGCAAAGCAGCTCAATAAAGAGGAGAGTGGGTTTGTCGGTGATACCACTTTAAGCATCAACGGGTCTGGAATGGCTTGTTCTGATTTGATCTTCAGAACATATAAATGTACATTTTAGTATGCATCAATTCTCCTGAACGCACTACGACACAGTTCCAGCCAAATGTCTAAATTTGAATTTAGAAATAGGGAGAGCAGTTGATTTTAAGAGCAAGACCACTATAATATAAGAATGAAGAATAATTTAAAGGCTATTTATTGCTATCAGATACCTCAGATGTTCCTGTAAATTAGATACTAAGGATAGCATTTCTTCATTGAGTAAGACGAAAGAAAAATAATGGATCAATGGAGTTCCACTCTGCATATACCAGTATTTGTAGTCTGTGGGTTTACTCCATGCAAACACAAATGAAGGGATTAGAATGAGGCACGTTTTTAAATTTAAAATGTCTATAGATCTTTAGACACTATGATGTTCCACTATTTTTGATATCACAATATCAAACAACTACAAATTCTACAGATAATTTTAATTTGGGAAAAAGGTTCCTTCCGATAAGGATGAACAAAAATAGAAAATATTATCGGAACTATTCACTTAAATGAAGTTGGCGAAAACAGAAAACTATCCAGTATTGACAAAGAAAGCAAGCAAGAGTATGTTATACAAACAAACGAAAGTGATTTTACTATGATTTATTCAAAAGACATTCAACGAGAGAATAAAGTATAAGGGCCATATCCGGTATTCCACGAGTCTGCGATTCCATGTTCATGCTTTAAAAGTAGCCCAGTAAATATCAGAACATAAATAATTGAAGTGAGACAAATTGATTACGATAGAAATAATCTCTGAGGTTGTATTCTCATCGGCACAACCTAAAAAGGTATTCTTCGTATTCGAATCCTGAGAAATTATTCATCGCAACTGACAACTCTAAAACGACCTATATAGAGTGTAACAGATTGTTGTGCTCAACGGTATAGGTGTTATAGAAAAGATAAAAACAAAACAAAAAATCTCGTACCTATCGATTTTTGATTTGAGCTTTTGTTGCAAAGTTACAGGGTGTTTTGTGTTATTTTTGAATCGGCCATATCTCTTTTATCACTGCTCTGATTTCAAAAAACTAAAATGATTTAGAGAGCTTAGAATAAGAACTACCACAACTTTCTCCACTTGGGATCGTAAAGTTCAAAATAACTAAATGGAGGTCATTTGAAATATTCATGAAATCATTTTTTTTTTTTTTTTNTTTTTTTTTTTTTTTTTTTTTTTTTTTTTTTTTTTTTTTTTTTTTTTTTTTTTTTTGCACATCTAAGAAGAACAGATATTCATCTTCTACCGGTATTACCTATTTCATCTTTGCTTCAAATTTCCCTTTTCACCCCCTTTATACTACTGAATAATGCTCATTTCTACATCCTCGTGTATTTTAGCATTCAGTCTTTCCACAAGTAGAATTTTTCAACCTACAAAGGCACCCACCCACATTATTTTATACCTACACAGTCCACGGTTTGAATTTAGAATCTTAATCCCCCCCCTCTCAGAATCTCAAAATTGGATACCTTGGGAACCCCTGGTACTGTACCACAAAGAGAATAACCATTTCTACAAGATTTACAATTTCAATGTAATTAAGTATTGTGTTCTATTTTTAAAAAAAAGATGATCAACGAGCGCAGCGCAATAAATAGTGTTCCCGACGACAAATAACATAATTTGCGCATTATTTTAACGTTAAGTTTATCTTTGCAGTTAAAATAATGGATGTTCTAATACATTTATTGCTTGCTTGAGCCCGCCGCAACGGAAGTATCCCTCCCCTTTTTTACTTTCCTTATCCTATAAAAAGTAAAGTAGTGTATTGGACTGAAATCTTCGATGTCGAGTTTTCAATGACAAAACACGTTTTGGGGTCCTCAGAGTCCAAATCTCCAGTTTCAGCCATTGTTCGGTATGTGTGTCTGTATGTAAAAAAGATATCTCAAGAACGGCAAGTTCTAGAGACTTTTATTTATACGTCGAGTTTATGCCCGGAACAAAATACGAAGCTTTTGGTTGAAATCGATGTTACTGTTGGCGGTTTTTGCCGTTTTTTAGCGGTTTTAATCAGAGTAAAATATTGTTCTTCTAAATAAATAGGAGCCGTTTTAAACTCTAGTGTAGCTACAATGAAAAATCCAGAATTGAGAAGTACACTTCGGGATAAGCTGGAAAGCTGCATTTCGAAATAAAGATGTTTGGCAGTAAAAATATAATACCCTTAAGTAACACAATGATTTTTTAAATAAATAGGATAAATTTTAAAAAATTTTTTAAATAAATACACTAGAGTTGGTAGGATCAAAAATCCAAAATGGAAAAGTACACTTCGGAATACGCTTGAAAACTAAAATTCTGTCATGATAGACACATGTGCTATCCTCAGAAATTAGTTCAATTAAAGAAAAATAGACAAACTGGTTGTACTCGTAAGCATACTGTAATCAGTGGATTTCACTTCAAATTGTAACCTTGAACAACCGGTCTAGTCTCAATTAGTCAATCCTCCCTACTCTTTTGAAGAATATCAGGTTTAATTAAATTTAATTTGCACCTAGCTTCACTAACTAATACTAATAGCAGATGTATGTCTACTTGTTACTGTAAAATAGGGCGTAATTATTATTGAAAAGAATTTCTATCACCCTGACCACTAAATGAAATAAGAATTAGACCCAGTTCTTGGGTCCAACCCTTTCCTTTCTCTTGAGGGGAACTCGCTTTCGAATAAAACCTTTCAACATTGAAGATAGCTTTGTAATATCAAACGATGACGCGTAATCCTCTGTAAGTTTTTTAAGAAAAATATTGTATTCATTGAAAAATACATTCCTGTCCTTCGACTCAAAATGTTCGCGTAGGAACCCTTCAAAATTTCATTTTCCGGGTTCAGTGAGCTATGTTAGGTGGGACAGATGACATTGGAACAAACCTAGTTATTTTTCGTGACAGGGCATGCATCAGGGAAAGCAAGAGGTACACATGTCGGCTGAGGACTTTTGTCTACTGGAACCAAAATGCGACGCCGTCAACATGCGAAAAGACGTGATTACTTCGAAAAATCTTATGAGATATTGTCCACTGAACATTATTCTGAATAGTCAGCAAATATTGAATGGCTCAACCTTTCAACCTAGCAAATAATAAAAAAAAGCATAAATTGTTATGTAGAGTGCATGGAACTATTTATGTGCGAGCCCGAATTGCAATAGACCGATTTTTAAAGAATCATTAGAATCACCTGTTCCATTTTTGGGTTGCATTGCAGGTGCAGAACGTACGTTTAATTGAAAGGTAGTTATATCCAGACTTTGTTTAAATGCATTAAACAGTGGGGTGCTCACAAATGACAATTATAAAATTAGGTGACAAGTTAAAATTCTAATTTTTAAACATTCTAATTTTCTGTTTGACTTTTGACCTAGGAAATTTTTAATAGTAACTAATCCCTACGGTTTTCTTAATGAGCAATTAAAATATAATACTAAAACGAACTCCAGACCTTCTCAGGCAATTGACAATTCTCATGATTTTTTTTTATTATCTCAAAAAAATCAATAACAATATTTAAAAAAATCTACACTTATTTTAAAAAAAAAAAAAATTGGATCAATATTTTCGAAGTTATGTCCTCTTAAACACAGTCTCCGAGAGAAAACTGTTTTTAGCAATCCTGCAACATTTTATAGCCTGATGATATCACATCTAAACTCAGTAGACTTCAACACGCATTTTTTCTTTTGAACCTAACCCAATACTACTCCCAACACGTTCTACACAGCTTAACAACCCGTTACTACTCCCTCCATATTCTCTCATCTTCTCGAAACGAAGTTCGGATACTCAGCTAGTCTATATATATAAAAGGGAAATATGTTGTATGTGTGTATGTATGTTTGTTTGTCCGGAATTGTTTGGCCAGAAGGAAAGGAGATATCGAAAAATGTATGGGAATAACCCCCCCCCCCACAAACCATGGGCTACGACCCCAGAAAAATTAACAGATTTCAATAAAGTCGAGCCGTTTTTGAGTTACGGCCGATTTTCAGATTTTTGAAAAATCAGCCAGTCCAATATCTCAAATTTTGTCGCGACAACATTTCAACTCACAGCGAGAAATTTTTAGGTGGTCTTTTTTAAGTCCTTAATTTAAATCTCAATTTTCTTTAGGACCTTAAATTCAGGCTGTTTTGATGAAAACGGTCTTTTCGGGTAGAAAGTCTGAAGTAAGGGTATGATTTAGGACAAACCTTAGAAAGTAACTTAAATATGGAAACATTTCTGGTATTCTGTAGAAATTTTAATTTTGAATATATACATACGTGGTGTCACAACTGTTCTTACGGATACAAAGATATTTTTCTCCAAATTTCGACCAAAAAATTTCTTTTGCAAATCTGAAAGTACAGGCCGAAAAACGTCCAGCGCCTTCACGGAAGACTGGCTGGACCTTGGTTTCTCCAACGGAAAAACAAACTGGGAATGAAAGAAATAAGAAGCAGAGTGAAAAATCTCATTCTTTCCACTCTTTCTCAGAAAAGTCGTTGTTACTCATTTTATATAGCTTACAGGGCATGACTATATGCCAAGCACATATATATAATTGGGTGCTCATCCCTCTCTGATCATTCATCCCTCCAATGATTCACATTAATTTTAACTCCTACGCAGCCCTGGATGTCAACAATAACATTAGGAAGCAGGTAGGACAATAGTCATACATCCTGTCTTATGCAATATAAAAGTACCACTGATAGGGATGACGGTAATAATGGTGGTGAAATATTTCTATTGATATTTTTTTACGGAATGCAGCCTACCCACCAAAAATAAATATGTATGGGTTCTAGTAAAACCATATATATGTAATTGATATATATTATATTATAAAGAGAAGGTGTCTCAATCCAGTCCAAAATTTTTGAGTGCTGATATATTGTGCTAACCATAAATTCGAAATATTTACTTAGTGGATTAGTGTATACTAATTAATAAGTAGTTTACATTTTAATTATTTAACGTAAGAAAAGTTGTCGCAATGATAGAAAAATTCAATTTTCAATCAAGAAAAATCCGTCATTGCCTTATCAACATATATGACTAATTCAGATATCGACGTGTGGTGCTATTGTTAACTATAGAAGGACAAGCCTTTAAAATTAGATGGTCTAAGTAAGCAATAGAAGACAGATGGAACACAAAATAAATAGGTAGAGATATAGATATCTAATTCTTGATACTTTTAAATGGATTTTACTTCACGTAAACCATTTTTTGTTAGTGCCCTTAAGAATTATAAGAGGTGGATTTCAAAGTGAATATTAAACATCTTAAGCAGATACCCTTAACTCTATTGTAATACCTTAATCCTAAAGTAAACATGCATACCTAATAAGTGCTCAATTAAAAGGAAATAGAGCAAAAGTTTTACTTTATCTCCTTAAAAAAATTAAGATCCCTACTAGATAGAATGCTACACAGGATTTTGTCTCGCTTGATGTCCTTTATCTTATCATAAACAATTTCGCTGTACTCACTTGATGACATGATTCATTTTGTGGTCGATCTAAAAGTTCATAATTGAAAAACTAAAAAAAAAAATCGATATTCAATAGCTAAAACTGTCATTAGTTGTTTGAATAAACACTTGAACACCGACACCACATGATTTCATAAATTCATGATAAGGGATGAAATAAAGTACAGAACACCGTACGAAAAGAATTTTACTTACATGGTCAACAGGATATTGCTGAAATTGTATCCACTTCTCTCATAATACAATAATATTATCACAAATTGTATCAAATAAAGTTGTTATCTAAAGATTTACACAACCATTGTTTACAACATGCTGTGAAATGTCCCCGATGATGCTGTTAATGTTGAGCAACACTAGGCAAAAAATAGACACAATGTTATTACACAGAAAACTGAATGGACATGAAAAGAAAGTTGAAGATTTAAGCGGAAAATGCAGTAATAATGAGGTAGGGGCAGATAGAAATTTAGAAAATAAACCACATTCCCATAGGTAAACTGTTGAGGTGTTCAGTTACTTGAATTAAAGAGAAAGCAATGTTCAATGTTTAGTGATAAGCAAATTTATGAGTAATTTTAAATATTTATTGCACTATCAAAATTTATATTAAATTAATTTATTATTTAAAAGGAAAAAATGTTTTTTTTTTTTGTGATTTTTTTTGTAAATGAAACTTAAACTTCATAGAAAAACAAAGAAAACTGAAGTGAAAACTGACTCAGCAAATAGCAAAGCAAAGAGGCAAGTGAAGAAAACTAGACAAAGTACGATGAGAGGGGAAGGGGAAGTAAAAAAATGTAAACAAAAACCTGTACCGGCATGTCAGCTGATTGCTTTGTACAGATTATAGATGGCAGCACCAGTTTATCACGAAAGAGTTAAGCCCGCGTACACGATAGACACAACTTTCTCAATTAAGAAAAAAATCGGTCCCAACTGTAGTTGTATAGTGATCTCTCTCAGTTAAAAATCTTAAAAAGTCCACCGAGTACACCAAACGTAATGATTTGTCATACCAAATTTCATCAAAATGGCACAAGGAGCTGGAGAGAAAGTTTGTTATTGTTGAAAAAACAGACGTTTAAAGAAAAATCGTGGTGTTAAAACTAGATACCACTTCGCTCGATCAATTACTAATGATAAAATAAAATACTAATATTATAATAGCGGAAGAGGGTTTGTTTTGTCCTTCTTTCATGTAGCAACAGATCGATGTGATTTCTTTGTACGCAAATAATGTGATAATGTATGGTCTTTAGAGTGGCATTGGTTACTTTTCATGCCACTCAAAAAACTACTTAGACTTTTACTGTCAAATAAATTGCCTGTTTTATGTTAATGCTTCTTTTGATTACATAAAACAACATACAAACTTTAAACAGAAACTTAATATGTACCCTCCCAGTAAACACCTTTGAAAGCGCATAGTCACACATTTTTTTTTCTGCTTGAACTTAAGAAATGCGCCCTACGGTTTCAAAATTTAATTTACCCGTGTACCTAAACCGCCTCGAAAAGTGCTTAGTTATCAATGAAATAATATGTTAGAACAAAAGAAAGGCAATAAATATCTGTTGCACAAAATTTACTTCACATGAAGAAAAAGTCCATGATCATAAAAAATACCCTTTGACACCCTGTTTAAGTGTGAGGTAAGGCATATGATTAATTTGTGCTTATTCCTCACTAGAATCACTAACATGTACTCAAGACTTCAAAATGTATCCTCATCTTTTTAATGGCTGTAATAAATAACATTGAAGAATGATAAAAAAAAACACAATCTTTCTGACAAAAGTATATCACGAAAAAAGACTAGAATAAGTTTTTTTTTAATTAATACAAAATAATCGATAAATAATAGTAACGAATTGTGGGTGCCGGTGCACAAACCAATGATGTCCGATTCCACAATTTCATAGCAACTAGTAGGCAATTAATGTTAGAGAACTTTAGAATCGGCCACAAGTGTGAACAATATGCAGCGTGTCCCAGAATGATACCCCCTCTTTAAGTTTTGGACGGCTTGGAATGTTTGAATTTTGAAAAGCTCTAGGGATAGGAAAAGGGCCATGCCCAATTTAATGGTTATAGTGAGAAAAAAAAATCAGGGGCGGAGATAGAGGAGTCTAAAATTTATTTTTTTACACCCTGTATGACGGTGTTCATTATTAACTTTGATGTAAAAGTTCCCTTATTGTGTTCCAAAAAAGGTTTCTTATCTATACAAACCATCAAAAGTGTACATATTTATTTTCATCAGTGTCGTAAGAGGACAAAGTCAAATATCATAGTTAAAAATAAGCCGTTTAGAAAACGACAATTTTCGGGTAGAAATTTTGGAGTAAGATGGTTATTTGCCGTTTTCCAAACGGCCTATTTTTAACTTCTAGGGGGAAATGGGGGGGGGGTGACTGGTCATTCTGGGACACGCTGTACAATACAACATGTACCTACTTAAATTTTACACAAACATGGATATTATTCACACTAAAATGTATTATTCACACGAGGATATCCAAATATAGGATACATGGCGACTTGGATACTGAGACTCGAAGAATCTGGTCTCCTCACACGGCTGCTACTGAAGTCGTATTTTGTATCAAAAATTAAATCAGTGTTCAGTTCCGTGGATGCGTTTATCCAGTGAATGAAATAATGATTTATCAGGAAATAAAGCAACAGAGGACTAAAAATTTCGAGTCTCCTATACTCTTACAACTCATCATGATTGCAATGTGCCTGATCAGTGGCGCCTCCTGATTAAACATGAATCTTCTCATAGTACCAAAACAATAATCAAACCAAGGAAAACGTTTTTTATTTGGTCTCTATGGTGGTGAAAAATAATTAGATAAATCGTGGTCGTTTACAAAAGTTTTTATTGAAATAATAAACCAAAATTGTATTTGATCACAAAACCATCACACTTGGTTTAAAACCTTCTGCTACTAATCTTTTCACTTCAGTCTCATGGTTTTATCTGCTCGGACAGCTTGAGCAGTTCTGTTATTTTGGACGAGAGGTTTAGTAAACAAAGAATCTTGAATGGATTACTGATAACTATTTGAAATTAAAAGCTCAAACGGTACGTAATATCAAAAAATAATCTGAAATGGACCTTCCCCCCCTTAATCGTACCCAAAATCTTCAGAAAAAATATAAAATCCACTGTATCTTGATTCGCATCCCAGCTATGGCGATTTTCGATATTTGCAAAGAAAACATGCTGAATTATTTCGGCCAAATGGAATTGACAGCCACAGGAAAAGACGGTAACGAAGTTGATCATCTGAATCGGAAATCAAACCATTCAAAGAACCGAACTACCTAGATCCCTTACTAACAAACACATTTTATGGCACATTGAAACTTAATTCTAATACTTAAATTACGAAATTCAATTTATACCATAAATTTACATTGGTCACTCTTAACTTACACAAAAATACTGTACAGAACACCCGACCAACTTTATCTTCTATCAAGTAATTCATTTCAAATAAAAATACTGCTAACATGCTAATGATCTAGAAACTAGATAATTAGGAAACCCGACTTATCTAGTTTCTAGTACGGAATTTTTTTTATTGTGATCTATTTTACACAATCTTTATAGAAAACAATAAGCCAACAGCTAAATCTGGCCAAAAATATTACTTACATGACTAGAAGTAAATAAGATTTTGTAGATTATCGTGTACGGACTTCCGTTCTATGAATTAACGATATTTTCTTAGAAAATTATTGCTTCAAAATGATGTGACCAACGAGTTGTACACTATGGGGTCATTGAAGGCAGGGGTTCAATTAAAGTAAATTTGAGGTTTGAGGTAACATGAATTTGTGATATGGACTAACACAAATGCCATTTTTTAATTCTCAATAAAAGATAAAGTTGAACAAAGTACGGCGGCTAAATTAAAAGTTGCAAGTCTTTAATTCGGAAGTTAATTACAGTGTCTTTTCAAATATGAAATAACTTCAGATTAAAAGCTTTGTACAGCGGATCCACAGACTAACAAGAAAATTAGCCCACCCATATAAAAATAATTAAAAATCTTTAAATCAAGTCTTTCGATACGATAAAATCACAAAAAAAGATGGATGGAGAGAGAAAAGAAAGGAAAAATGATCTTGCCTTAAAGACGCGATCAGATCAAAATAGTATCCTGAGGACGGGACGGCAGTCTATCTATCAGGTAGTAGGTACGGACACAAGACGTATTTCCAGCGCATAATATTATCCAAAGTGTTGAAAAATTCTATATTTACGAATATTGTTTTCACCAAAATACATTCAATGTGGTGTATACTTTAGAAAATAATATTTTTTGTCAGCGTTCTTAATTATTGTAAGCTCGTTCACTTTTTCTTGGCGTTACAAGAAGAAAAACATAGCAGGTAACTAAGCAGTTTTGAATTCGCTGTGCATTTAAAAAAAAAAAAAAAATACAAACATAAAGGATACTCGCACAACGCTTTCACCGGTTCTGCGTTCTCTATTCCAGTTGAATTTTTAATACTTGTAATGATGTGGAAATAAGTTCTTGGGTAAATAATTGATAAAAGTTATTTCAAATTGATATAACATATAAAAATTGTACAAACAGGCTAAATAGTAAAAAAATAATAAGCGACCAATAATGATATGCAATCACAATGTTAAATAAAAAAAAAATTACATAAATAATTATTTAAATATTATAACTTATCTATTTTTTTTGCATTTTGAACATAGCAGTGACATAAATACTATGCGATTCCAAGAGTTTTGGTTTAAGTTCAAGTTTTTTTTGGGAGTATCATATAAAGTACGAGTAGGTTTCAAAAATACAGTCAAGTGTTTTCCAATTTTTTTTTCTTGACGTCACGAAACTCAAACTCAAGGATACTATTACCTGATATATATGGTCACAACATCATATTTCAATTTATTTGTGATCTCTTTGCAAAAATACACAACTTTCTTTATCAAATTGATGCACTTAAACAAAAAAAAAAATCTTTATTTTTTGTTTAAAGATGTTCTATTGTAAATAGTTTGATAACCACTGAAATATTGGTTCCTCATTTCGTCTGACCCAATGAATATTTAGTTCAATGGTTTCTAAACTTTGTTCTAAAGATCTAGCTCCTGATCCAACATCCATATCTTTAAAGAAAGCTTTTACCTGAAATCAAATCAAATTTGAAAGAAATAAGTATTTACAAGCTCCGAAAAAGGTGGTAGTAATGACCGGTCTTTTGACTACAATGGCCTGATATTGGACTCATGGAGCACAACAAGGAGTTATTGTAATTTACAGATTCAGATTTTTTTCCAAATTTTCCACATTTATTTTTCAAATAAAAATTATTCCAGTTTGTGATTTCTTAATTTTAAAATGGAATCCGACGGAAAAATTCCGTCTGATAAACGGCTATCGTTTCGACCACCAATTCAATAGCATTTTCCAAACCGACCATACTAATTTTCTCGTAAGTATTGTATTTTCTTTACTAAAAGAACGGTAGGTACCTAGCATTCGGCCATTCTTGTAAAAAATACCGAATTTAGCAATTTAGAATTCCCCCTCGTATCAAACAATCTGGCATTCTTGAAAGACTCCGACAAAGTCTTTCAAAATGTCTTATATTGGAAGAGAAGCACCAAATTAAAAATATTGTGATACAATCTCGGGAATATCCAATCCTTCACGAGTTTCTCGTGGTTGTTGTGGTCCGACTACATAGAGATAATCACCGTTCTTGTAGTGGAAGGTTTCTAAGAAAAAAAAAAAATTATCTTTGATAGGTTCAGATAGTGTTAGATGGTTATCTAAAGAGGTTTAATGGTCAAAACACGACGGACGGTCGTTCCGTTGTTGTGACTTCCTTTGTGTAACATTATTACCTCATGAAGATCATAAGGGGACGAAAAATGTGAAGTCACTACACCAATCAATGCTCCCATACTGAAAGTTCCATTGCCAAACAAATTTTGTAGACCTTTCCAATGAGCTTTCAAATGGCGCCATGCAAGAAAATGACCTTCTGGATTTGATGCTACAACACTGAGCACATCTTTAACATCCTGAGGTTTAATGACATCTCTATCCAAGGTAGCCAGTAGATATCTAAAATAAACAAAATTATTAGTATTATTGCTGTTGAAATTAACTCGTTATTACCTGTGAGGTCCACCAAATTGTTGCACCTACCATGAAAATTTTCGAACACTTGGTCCCATTATGATTAATATTGTTGGGAACTTAAATAATGTATTAGTTACACGGTCATTTTAAGAAAGTTAAAGTTTCATGATATCAAGAGAAATATACCATGGTCACCTGGATGAATCCTTTAGGGCTGACCTGCAAGGTCAGTTAAAGGTCAACTTCTTTTTAAATGGAACTATCTGCTTTCCATTCCATTTTTGAATGTTCTATAAAAATCCACAAACAATCCACATTCACTTGATTTTTTGTAAATTGAAAATGTTCCAGTTTTTATAAGTTGGTTATTTTTTTAAACTAGATATCATGTGTGACTCCTTTATGTCAACCCTAAAGGATTCATCGAGGTCACCATGGCATAAGGATTCATCGAGGTCACCATGGCATAATCCCCCCCACCCCGGATTGAGCAGAATCAGGGCCGGATTAACTATAGTAGCACTTTAACTATAGGGCCCCGCGTTTTGACAAGTTACACTAGAATCACTAGATATTTCAACATTTCTAGGTTGAAAAATGAAAAANAAAAAAAAAAAAAAAAAAAAAAAAAAAAAAAAAAAAAAAAAAAAAAAAAAAAAACATATCATTTTGCTGGGGCCCCCAACTCTTAAAGTATGTAGTAAAATCTATTTGGGAAAGTACAAGTAAGTACCTACTACCTAGGAATTTAATAAAGAAACGAGTATTGCAACATAAGCAAATTGGCTAGTGTAGGTACACTAGGTAGCCTCTTACAAGCCCTTTGAAGTTTAATCCAGGATACAAATTTTATCATGAAAAATATTAGTTTTGGGTTGTTATTCTTTTTATTGTGATCATTTTGAGAACTGTGTCTCGTCGGCGCGGCTGGTGGTAAATCTACAAAGTGAAATGTCGGTAGGTAGGTACCGAACTGATGGCTCCATATTATTGTTTCTTTATGTCCAGAGTCAAGACAAAACAAGTAAACTTTTGTCTAGGAACTAGGGATAGGAGTCGGGGAAAGAGGGTTTAGTTCACTTTCACAGAACCGCGCTCTGTGAAAGTGCTACGGGCCCCGCGGAAGGTTAATCCGGACCTGGGCAGAATATATTTTTTATCATCTCGAACAGGGAACAGGATAGATGACTATTATTTGGGGCCTATTGGACCACTTGTAGTCTATTCTGAGCCATTGATTCATCAGGTTTAGAAAATGAAGGCTTGAGTGTGGTCAACAGTTCACAGAATTGTTTAAATGGTGGGTATGGTAAGTTCGAATAATCAGGTGACATACCTCCGCAATATCCATGGATCTCTAGAGGCTCCTAATACTTTTAATAATAATTTTCGCTCACTTGGAACTCTTGTGCTGTTATACTTTGCCCAACAATATTGCCATTCCTTTACTCCGCCATATTTGATTCCTGAAAATATATTTCATTATAAATTAAAGATGAGGGTCAATTTAATCAGAAGATAAAACATATGGTTACCAGGTAAACGGGACAAGCAAATACTTTTTGTCTGCTGCTACAGTTTTCAATTATAATCAATGTCATTTTACACCTATTTTGTAGGCAATAAGGTAAATCAAACTGACCCTTATAATCATGTCTAATTATTCAAAATTCACGTCACCCAATTTTCACAAAATTCGTGATTGCTAACGCTTCAATATTATGGTTTAATGTGCTTTATCTTAACAGTACCGGGTGAGCCAGATATTCTAGAACGAGAAAATAAATAGTCTACACGAAAGAATATTCTTTGAAAAATAATCAAAGTTTCTTATTTACCTGCATAATAAACAACCTCACGGAGATTGGGCGGAATGCGAAAGCCTTTGTCCATCCAACCGTTGAATTTGTTCTTTGCTTCGTTCACAACATTGTCTACACCACAAAGAATGGCGGCCGCTAAAATATCGGATCTCATTAATCTGTAAAATTATATTTGACATTACTTCAAATAGGTACAAGTTGTGAACTATCGCGGTGAATATATCGGGTATATCAGCTATATTCACCGTTCAAATAGGCACAAGTTGTAAACTGTCGCGGTATCGGGTAGGTCCGCTATATTCACCGTTCAAATGGGTACAAGTTGTGAACTATCGCGGTGAATATATCAAGTAGGTATGTCCGCTATATTCACTGTTCAAAATACATTTGGTAACTTTTTTTTACTGTAATTTACATTATAAATAGAACCTTTGAACGCCTTATAGAGATCAACAATCAATGTTAAATTTAACAAGGAAACATTTTTGGGAAAATTTACAACGAAAAGTGAGAATAATGTGGGTTCAATTTCAAATCATGTAAGACCCTTCGTTCGCATCACACAATAAATATTACCTTTGAAGATGAGATCCTGAGTCTTCCCATCCTAAATGATTCGATATGGGTGTCAACAGTTTCTTGACGTATTGTTCAAATAGTCGGTAAGGTGATGCCTCGGCTAAGGATATACTCCACAGTTGGAAATGTTCTAATGCAGTGGCCCATGGAACATAATCTTTTTCTTTTAACAAATATGTTGACAAGTCCAAAGGTACAGTGGCGTTGACCAAGCCCGCTCTATAAACAGTCAAAATAAAGTATTATAGTTTGAGGAGAACAACGTTTTGGACAAAATATTTTACGGTGAATTGCAGACACAGAGTGCTCCAGAACTCTTTTGAATAAACCCGCTCTATAAACAGTCAAAATAAAGTATTATAGTTTGAGGAGAACAACGCTTTGGACAAAATATTTTACGGTGACTTGCAGACACAGAGTGCTCCAGAACTCTTTTGAATAAACCCGCTCTATAAGCAGTCAAAATAAAGTATTATAGTTTGAGGAGAACAACGTTTTGGACAAAATATTTTAAAGTGACTTGCAGACACAGAGTGCTCCAGAACTCTTTTGAATAAACCCGCTCTATAAACAGTCAAAATAAAGTACTATAGTTTGAGGAGAACAACGTTTTGGACAAAATATTTTAAGGTGACTTGCAGACACAGAGTACTCCAGAACTCTTTTGAATAAACCCGCTCTATAAACAGTCAAAATAAAGTATTATAGTTTGAGGAGAACAACGTTTTGGACAAAATATTTTAAGGTCACTTGTAGACACAGTAGAGTGGCGATGTTATAATGTTAATCAATATGTTTTCGCGAATTTTCTTGGGAACGTTCAACACTGCTACACAATTTATTAAACGTCTTCTACTTGGTAAACGAGTGTCTTACTCAATGCTACCAGTGCTCATTGCTACACAATTTAGTAAACGTCTTCTACTTGGTAAACGAGCAATGAGTAAGACACTCAATGCTACCAGAGCTCATTGCTAAACAATTTAGTAAACGTCTTCTACTTGGTAAACGAGCGTCTTACTCAATGCTACCAGTGCTCATTGCTACACAATTTAGTAAACGTCTTCTGTTTGGCCAGTAGCTTTTAGGTTTCTTATAAACAAATATATTTAATAAAGTTCAGTTGACTTTCAGCCATCAACATGTCTTGGTTAATATCCAAACATCTTCTACTTGTTAAACGAGCGTCTTACTTAATGCTACCAGTGCTCATTTTTTAAGCATTTACATTACACTTTTAACTTGTAAAACCTACTTGCTTAATGTGAACGCATCATCAATCAAACTCGCTCGATCAGCTGGACTGAATACTTCATGGTTAGTTTTGAGAGCCGAAATGAGTGCTTGCCATAAATCATCGTCATAAGTAACGCGATAAAATCCAGATTGATTTACATTCGCTTTGATCCATTTGATAGATCCGGGAATTTTGAAAGTTACTGAAATCGGTAAAAAATTCTATAGTCGATAGCATAAGATTACATGGAGTTATATAGGTGTCATGGTTTTCAGCACCAGTACATTACTTAATCTACTACTTCACATAAATCTTTTACAGATTTACTTTGCAATTATAAGTAGATAAGTGCATATACATATGTAGTTATAAAATACAAGAGCTCTCAGACTAGCATATCAATTCATCAACCCCCAGAATGATTAAAGGACCGAAATCACAAAATGTATTATCATGTATACGCCACTATGTACCATGAGGTTTCAGGTTCGCTTCCTGATCTGAGAAGATTTTTATTTTTATCATCAAAGGTTAAATTACATACCAAAGCTTCTTTATTTTTTCAATTTCAAGAAAGAAAAAAAAAGCCTGATGTTAAATTTAGAAGGTAAGATTTGTTGAATTTGAGTCACAAAATAACTATTATAGGTCGCAGTGAAAAAAGTATTCAGAGAATTAAGGAACAAATGACTGTAGTAACTGACAATAATTTGGAAGAGTTACTGGCTATAAAAGCCTTTTGTTTTTTAATGTCAGACGAAGAAACGAATCTAACATAAAAGCTTCTGTTATTTTTATTCTTCTTGAAGTTCAAAAAATAAAGAAGCTTGAAAGTGAAATCATCAGTTTTGGAAAAACAAATTTATGAAGAAAATAATATGTTCACTGTGTTGTCTGTGTTAGTCTTATGGAGACAAACCAGGTTCTAAAACCATAACCGTTTGTCAGAATCGAAGGAAAATAGTTTCATTCGATTTCCTCATGAAAAGCATATGTCGCTTAAATTTTAGTACCTAGTGGCAAAAATTCTAGAACATAAAACGAAAATTCCATGTTAATTCCTATGGTACAACTAGAAACGCAAATCCGATGTTAATTCCTATGGTACAAATAGAAACGCAAATCCCATGTTAATTCCTACGGTACAACTAGAAACGCAAATCCCATGTTAATTCCTACGGTACAACTAGAAACGCAAATCCCATGTTAATTCCTATGGTACAACTAGAAACGCAAATCCCATGTTAATTCCTATGGTACAACTAGAAACGCAAATCCTATGTTAATTCCTATGGTACAACTAGAAACTCAAATCCCATGTTAATTCCTATGGTACAACTAGAACCTCAAATCCCATGTTAATTCCTATGGTACAACTAGAAACACAAATCCCATGTTAATTCCTATGCTACAACTAGAAACGCAAATCCCATGTTAATTCCTATGCTACAACACTGTATACATTTTAAGATAATTGTTAATTTATTTTTGAGAAATATTTGGCCACAACTATAAAAAATCATAATCTAGGCGCACGACAGTGCGCCAGCCAAGTTCCGGCCTGACGGGCTTCGTGCTGTTTTCCCTACCCTCATAACTTTGCTTCTGATTATGATGATAACTTGAAATTTGGAATATAACATAAGCATCACTATGAAATGTCACATAGAAAATTTGAAAGCCTCAAGATAAAGAGTTCAAAAGATACAGGGGTACAAAATGTCATAATTTTACTACTCATTCATTCACTCACTCACTCACTCATCAATATTATGAGGCACTTCCAGTTCAGCTAGAAACACGAAATTTGGTGGAGGGGTGTATTTTGACCTACAAATAAAGGGAAAAATCGACAAACCGTAATTTTCCCTTATTAGCCCCTCCCCCCCAATAAGATACAAGTAAAAGATTCCAACAAAAAGTTGGAATCTTTTACTTGTATCTTATTGGGCTTAAAAGTCATAGTGTTCCAATCGGCAATGATAAAAAATGTCATTATAAGCAAATTTACAATATATTATGATGCAAGTAANTTATTCGATTGTTTTGAACGATTTGTCAATGGGTTTAGTGACACAATGATACTCACTCTCCAAACAAATCCCTCTAAATCATTATGATTTCTGACTGACAATTATATAGCGATGATCAACCAATATCTTATTAGTTCATGATTAATTTATTATTTCAATTTCAAATGAGTTAGGTACTTACATAAAAGAATGTATTGTAATTGGTCTAAAATTTTCGATTTCGATCTTTCAATGCTAAAACAAGTTTGAGGTCCCCAGAGCCCAAATCTATAGGGCCCTGTATAGGAGTTTTTTAAGAATACCACTAACATGTAGGAAAAAGACTTGCCAAGTTGAAATCACGAAAATCTCGGAGATGTTAAGCGTTAAAATTTGATTACGAATATGAAGGCAGCAATCTTGCATAGAGCGAGATTAATAGATCCAATACATTGAATATATTTACTACATAAAAAGATCTAACACATTAAATTTAAAACCGAGTCTGATAGTAAGAGGACATGGCCGTATTTTATTTGGATCTCACTACTTTAATGGGCCGACATTTTTTGGATTGGGACTTGGCCTTATTTTTCACATTTATGTTTTTTGTGGGTTAATATTTATTGGAATAATAAGCTAATAAGCTTAATAATCACAATAATCACAAAGAAGGCAACAGAAAAATCAAAATACGGCGCGAGCGACCTGTTGTAATACAGTGGCTAATTTTTACACAGTTAATGCATTAGTTTTAATCACACGAAAAGGCTTGACAGAGTGCCATGCAAAACATTCAATCTATTATTCGGTATGACCAGTTTAAATTTAACTTGTTCATCCACATTGAAAATCCTCTTTAGCAATTAGTCCTGCGTGAAAATGATAAAACAAAATTTGAAGCACTCACCATCAGTCAAGTTCATCCATACAATCACTTGTTTCTGGTACCCAGTGATATCTGTATAGTAACTCAGTGGAACATACCATTTGTAATTGAATGGGGATTTGGGTAGCAAATTTTTAGTATTATTTTTTTGATAAGGTTCATTTGTAAGCAAAAATCTAGCCTGAGTTGCAGAAAATTGGACTTCAGTTGGTGGAGATGGGGTTGTAGCATTGTTTAAGTTGCTTGATTTTATTCTCGATATGAAAATGACAGGAAATCCCATTTGACGGGACCAGGTGTCCATTATCGACTGAAATTTCAAGAGGATAAGGTTACTCGTAATAATATGGCACTAATAAATGAAATCAGACTTGCATCCTGTAAGAATTACTCGGGGTCGGGTCCACCAACATTAAGTTTAATTAATTTTCGAGATTGCTATCTCTTTCTCATCGACTTGGTCTAATATTATTTGAAAGTAGCTCAGACTTCTGAGAACAATGCAGCGATGCTATTTCTACGGCAATATTGTAAGGTACACATTTTCAATGAAGTATAACTACATTTAGTTTCTTGAATGAATGAAGTCTATAAATAACTGTGACCAAGCAATGTAATTATTCATATTAAATTGTAAATCTTTGAATAACATGTTAATTAAGTGTTAAAAAGTGTCCGTAACCGAGTGCCCACTATGGTGCGGCTGGTACATTTGTTGATGAAAATTTAAACAAAGACAATCTATTATATTCAATACTCCCAAATTATTGAAATTGTGCACCTACCTTAATGTTAATCGAATTATATTCAATATTCTCAAATTATTAAAATTGTGCACCTACCTTAACGATAATCGAATTATATTCAATATTCTCAAATTATTAAAATTGTGCACCTACCTTAACGACAATCGAATTATATTCAATATTCTCAAATTATTAAAATTGTGCACCTACCTTAACGACAATCAAATTATATTCAATATTCTCAAATTATTAAAATTGTGCACCTACCTTAACGATAATCGAATTATATTCAATATTCTCCAATTATTAAAATTGTGCACCTACCTTAACGATAATCGAATTATATTCAATATTCTCAAATTATTACAATTGTGCACCTACCTTAACAATAATACCATTATATTCAATATTCTCAAATTATTAAAAATGTGCAACTACCTTAACGATAATCGAATTATATTCAATATTCTCAAATTATTAAAATTGTGCACTTACCTTAACGATAATCGAATTATATTCAATATTCTCAAATTATTAAAATTGTGCACCTACCTTAACGATAATCAAATTATATTCAATATTCTCAAATTATTAAAATTGTACACCTACCTTAACGATAATCAAATTATATTCAATATTCTCAAATTATTAAAATTGTACACCTACCTTAACGATAATAGAATTATATTGAATATTCTAAAATTATTATAATTGTGCCTACCTTAACGTTAATCGAATTATATTCAATACTCACAAATTATTAAAATTGTACACCTACCTTAACGTTAATCGAATTATATTCAATACTCCCAAATTAATAAAATTGTACACCTAGCTTAACGTTAATCGAATTATATTCAATACTCCCAAATTATTATAATTGTGCACCTACCTTAACGTTAATCGAATTGTTGGCATGTTTACTCAGTACACTCCAAAAGTCTTTTGTCTCTGCATTTCCATACTTATGAGTGTTTAGATAATCATTCAGACCAGCTCGTAATGTGCCTTGTCCCAGAAACTTTTCCAACATGTAAAGAATGGCAGCTCCCTAGAAAAATAGCAACCGGAAAGAATAAATTATTGGGTGCATTATGTTCTGGCGATGACCCGTCCTCGACCTGGAATACATACAGTTTCAGTCTACGCCATCATAACCTCTCATCAACAAAACAATTAGAATGTGTTATTTTTGTTTACACTTTAGCGCAATAAAAACATTTGAAATCAATTGAGTTTGCGCTTTGTATAGCACCAGTCTGTTCGAGAGCGTGAAGATGAGATACAGGATTAGGAAATGTTTGCCGTGATCATTAATATGGAACGGTCTTAATTTATACTCGCACATATGATACAAGTTATCTTGGATATAGCCAGGGGATTATTTCCTTGTGATGAGTTAGTGCTGTGGGACGAAATAATTTTGGAAGAGGAAGATATTCCCCTTTTTAAAATAGAGGAACTCGGCTATGCAGTGGGCCGACTAAAAAATAAAAAAGCTCCGGGGCCGGACGGTCTGCCACCCGAAGTCATCAAAATATTCTTTGAATCAGTGCCGGATATCTGCCTTGAAATCTTTAATTTGCTTTTAAAAGCCGGGGAGTTCCCCAGTCCTTTGAAGATGGGAAACCTTGTTCTATTAGATAAGGGAAAACTTAACGACGAAGTTGTGAAGACCTACTGTCCTATTTGTATGTTAGACACCATCGGAAAAGTGCTGGAACACTTAATTAAACAGAGACTGATTCTGGAAATAAAGGAAAAAGGTGACCTCTCTGTGAACTAGTTTGGGTTCAGGGAGGGCACTTAACTATGGAAGCTATTAAAAGCGAGTTTAATTTGGCTGAGGAAGCAAAAAAGAAAAATATGATCTGTGCGATAACTCTAATCGACGTACAAAACGCTTTTAATTCTATTCCCTGGAAAGGTATCATGGAAGAAATAGCAAAAAAAAATATCTCACCCTGTTTGATGAACATTTTGGGGAGCTATTTTCAGAACAGAACCTTGAAAATTGACGAAGATGTTGTAAATCTATCATGTTTCGTAGCACAGGGTTCCGTACTAGGTTCCATCCTGTGGAACGTATACTACGACTCTGTTTTGAAAATATCTCTGCCACCTAATTCGAAGATTATAGGGTACGCAGACGAACTGGCAATCGTTACTTGGGATAAAAATGCGTGTGATCTGGAATTAAAGCCCAATTATGTCATTTCTAGTGTGTTGAACTGGCTACGAGCCCATAAGCTGAAGNTTGAAAATATCTCTGCCACCTAATTCGAAGATTATAGGGTACGCAGACGACCTGGCAATCGTTACTTGGGATAAAAATGCGTGTGATCTGGAATTAAAGACCAATTATGTCATTTCTAGTGTGTTGAGCTGGCTACGAACCCATAAGCTGAAGGTCGCCCCTCATAAAACGGAGGTAGTTCTTCTTGTGAGCAAAAGAATTTGTAAAGAAATAACGGTACAAGTTGAGGGCAATTTCATTTCATCAAAAAAAACGGCAAGATATCTGGGAGTCATCTTGGACCAAAATCTCAGAATGGTAGAACACTTAAAATATGCAGTGAAAAAATCTGAAAAAGTAGTTGCAAATCTTAGCAGATTAATGCCCAACATCAAAGGACCAGGTAATGACAAAAGAAAAATACTTATGTCGGTCGTCTATTCCACCCGGCCTGGGGGTGTGTCCTAAAATGGAATAAGTACATCAACCTGATCGAGCGTGTACAAAGAAAAATTATGATTCGTCTATGCAGAGCGTATAGGACGTCCTCCACTGTCGCACTTCAAATTACATCTTCTTCACTCCCTATCGAGTTGATCGTAGAAGGAAAATCTAGGATGTACGAGCTTTCAAGGATAACGCACGAAGAGGAAGAAAGAAAGATAAAGGAGAAAGAGATCCATGAAGATATTTTAACAAAATGGGAACGAAAATGGAAGGTGGAGACATCAAAAGGCCAGTGGACCAAAGAGCTGATTCCCAATATTAGACCCTGGATTGAAAGAAAACATGGCGTGGTGACATACGAAATCTGTCAGTTCTTAACGGGTCATGGCTGTTTCGGCCTATACCTCCACCGCTTCAAGAAAAAAAGATCAAACAGATGCGAACTGTGCCACTCAGCTATAGACTCGCCGGAGCATGCGGTGTTCGTATGTCCCCATTTTAATAACACGAGAAGTGAGCTTCAAAGACAGCTCGGTTTAGTGCTATCAAAATATAACATTTTCCAGAAGATGTTAGAAAGTGAGGAGACTGGAGAAATATCTCTAATTTTATAACAACCACGCTAAAAATAAAAAATGGCAGAGCCCCTTAAGTAGGGTCAAACAAGCGGGACCTCGAAGTAATGTCTAGCCCGGTTCCGAGATCTCGCTTGTAAACGTGAGAGGTTGGGTTTTTAGTGGGTGGGTGAAGCTCTCTAACATCATTACATCTTGCTCAGCACTATCCCCACAATCCTCACTGAGGCTCCTTTCAGTGGGCGTCTTTTTGAAGATTTTCCCACCTCAAAAAAAAAAAAAATATGTTTGTTTGATACAAGTTATCTATGCATTCCCTTTCTCTCTGAAATATAAAGTCTATTTAGAGTTCGCTCTTTCAGAAAGCCAGACTGGCATTCTGAAATCCAAGCGAAATCCTCCAAAACATATTCTCAGAACATGACTAATGATAGTCACTCACTTTACTGTAGGATATTGTATCAAAAATAGCTTCAATTTCAACAGGATCATGCACAGTTACAGATATAGGATGACTCGTAGAGAGCGCATCTAGATTCAACGCCTGTTGTGTTTTGTCCAGAATAAATTGATCCATCATGTTCCATCCAGGCATCACGTGATCCACTCCATAATATTCTAGGAAACTGGCAAACCCTTCACTTAGCCATAAGTCGTTCCACCATCGCATTGTAACAAGGTTGCCGAACCACTGAAAAGAGTCAACAAAAAATTTTGTCAGCAAATTAAGAAAATTTAACAAGTCGGTCTGTGCTAAAAATGTGTCTAAGTTTTCATGATTCCTGATTGGCGATTGTCTTTTGCGTCAACTTTTGCGCGACCTGGATTATGGAAAGAGACGTTTGGAACTATTTCGCTTTTTATGTGAACAGCCACTAATAAAACCGATAAACTATAATAAATAATGCAACTTTTTCGGGACTCAATCTTTTCCATTTTTTTTTTGGAAAAGTTCGAGTGCAGCCTATATAAGTCTATTCAACATACAGGCGGTCTCCAAAAGGTCCATCTTTGTAAGCTTGGTATGTAAGCATTATCCTAATAAATTATTTTTGGTCATATTCTAATGGTATTACCTGATGCGCTAGTTCATGAGCCACAACTACAGCCACCCAGTTATGTCCGCTGGCAGATGTTTCATTTTCGTCATACAAAATGGACGTCTCTCTGTAAGTGATTAGTCCCCAATTTTCCATAGCCCCGGTACCAAAGTCGGGAATAGCTATCAAATCTGAAAATAAATATTATGAGGAAATAGCATGAAAGACATAAATAATATTAGGCTTCTTCCAGACAATTCCCCCAAAAACGGGTCGTTTTTTAACCATTTCATTTTTCAGCACAGGAAGTTACTCTAAGGAAAAAAATCACTTTGCCAAAAGTAGCCAAAGACACAGACACTTATTAATTGATTCTTTTATATAAAAAAACAATATATTAAAAAAATGGATACATCAAAAGGGTTGTCTGTACCTACTCCCCAGCAAAAAAAAAAAAAAAAAAAANAAAAAAAAAAAAAAAAAAAAAAAAAAAAAAAAAAAAAAAAAAAAAAAAAAAAATGGATTTACCGATTGAATCCATAAGAATTTAAGTTCTAGACATGTACAGATGCAAAAATCGGATAACCCCTAGAAATGATGAACCGAGCTACTTGAGGGCAAAGAGGAAACGATTCCATACGCCAGTTTTTTGTGTCTTCTGGAAAGTTTGGGTTAAAAAAATGGTTACCTTTTTCTTCATACTCATTCGATTGAAATATTGATAATGATATCAAAATGATATAATTTTTAAAAAAATGCTATTTAGACTTAGAAACATAGATATTACCTTGTTTGGGAAGTGGATAAGGCACACCGAAGAAAGAATCATAATAATCCATCATATGTGTGGATGTGTTGAGAGCAAACCTTGCTTGCGATAGTAAATCTGCTGGCGCGTACACAGATACGGAGATTCCATGTGCTGTCACGTCAGTGATTGACTGATAGTCACATACAACAAACGCTACCAAGTAGGTACTCATTTCTACTGACTCTTGAAAGTCATCTCGAAGCTGCAATGGAATAGACACATGGGCGTCAATGAAATGTCAATTAGTATCTAGAAGATACGAGTACAATTCGAGATAATTCGCGATACCTATTTCACAGTTTGATTTGATGGTTTATGAGCAGTAGAATACCTACTTGGTTAAAAGCAGGATTAAAAAGAGATAGAATTTTACTCGGCATGGAAGAGTGTGCTGAGCTATCTTCAATATTCAAGTGTTTTATTCGAAACCGAGTACCCCGCAAGCGAAGGGAAACGGTTCGATGTACGGTTCGGTTAATGATTTTTAAGTTTGACACAAAAAGCGTCGAATTCTCAATGCAGTAAGGCTTTGACAAATAAATAGTGACAAGTAAGATTTTTTGGATATTTATATTTGGTGTTTGGATGTGTTAAGGGGTGCCACAGACGCATGTGTAGGTACTGCCAAAGGAAAAAACAATATCTGGCAAAGAGGTAGAATCATTCTCACTGGTTGAAGTAATGGGAAAATATGTGTTAGAGCAGAATAGAAACTGGCTCAATTGGACGGGGTCAATGAATGAAAAAACTCACCAATCCTGTTCCCATGTAGAAGCCCACATCGTCCGTACTAGTAATTGGCATATTGAAGAGCGAGATGTGGAATCGATCTCTGAAGATGGACATTTTAAAACGAGCTTTGAATTGAGGTTCATCAAAACATGGGAAAGCGGATCTGGCATATGTAGGTTCAAAATGAGTCGTCGCCAAATATCTGGAAACAAACAAATTTATCATTATTCAGATTCTTATTCTTGGAGCTTGATAACCCCTGGAATTTTAACATCAAAGCCGTGAATTATACCGAAGTCGTAAATTTTTATATCCATGTAAATTCACGACCTTATCAGGGGAAATAATGTAGATTGTGGGAAATTACTTGAGATTACGATCCTCACAGGGAGGTCAATTCGAAATTCTGTAAAAGGACGCAGAAAACAGCTTTGTAATATTATTATATTCTTGTTATTACTAAAAAATAATCATATTGTAGTGTTTGCTTTTGATATTTAATAGTCTCAGAACAGAAAATGATGAATCGAAAACATTAGCAGTAGAAAAAGATTAGAGCTGCAACATATATCTGGGTGTCTTGGAATACGATGTTATCCAATGATGAAGTACGTTTAAAACTTGCAAGGCATTTTAGAGCGTACCTTGAACCTTGAAGTAGTTCAGGAGTATCGGAACTGGGATACTTTGAACAAATTTCGCCAAAAAATGAAAAAGGCACTTTTGATTATTCCAAAATAAGTAAAGCAGATACACTTCCTGCTATAATTTCAGAGTTGACGGGTTTCAACATCAACTGAAGATGTGAATAAGGATACTTATTTTAGCTATTTTAAATGTTTTTAAAAAAAACTTTGTCAGTTGGTAATTTTTTTGAAAAAGACCTCGTTTTGAGGCTCTTCTAAATTTACAAACAAACTCACTTTCTCTTCCCTTCTTTGGTTGTATAGCTGCTCAAATAGAACCCCTCCATGTCTTGATTGAGTCTAGTGTGGTACCTCAATATTAACGTATAATTGGTTTTCTTCCTCAGCTTCTCTTTGAATTCGATGTAAACCTGTTGTCCGGCAGAATATTCTAACATTTTCACAACTTGAATTTTCGTATTATGATTTTTTCTATCCATTAAAGTTTTTTCTGTGATTGTTAAATTTTTTGAGTGAAATACCACATAGTTGAAGTCTTTTTCAACTTGAAAATCAATTGAAACTTGGCCTGAAAATGATAACGGAATGCTATTTTTGGGGTGAGGGTCATGATAAATGACTTCACAATATTTGTCAACTAAAAATTATTGATATTGTAAGCGTAATCGTCACATTACTGAGAAACCTTTAAAGGCGACAGATTGGTTAAATTTACTCAACAGACGAAATGGTAAACCAGTTCTTGATTTACTTTCAGAAGCTCTTAGCTCTGTGAGTTTTAGATATTAATTTTAAGAAAAAAACCCTTGGAAATGGACAACAGTAAGTAAAAACTAAAAACTAAATGGGATCTAAACACAAATAGCATTAATTATGAAGGCGATGAAAAAAAAATCGATGTCGATTCAAAAAACAGTTATTTTGAGAGTATAAAATAAAATTGAAACAGAAAATGAATTCAAGTCTCGTGGAAGAATAATGTTCATTAAATCCCAAGGTCATGGCTTAAATATAAATAGAATACGACCAATGGAAGCTGATCAAATAGATATGCAATAAGCATGAACCTGAAATATTTTCATTAACCAACACGATTGGGACCCCAGTTTTCTTGCTAAACATTCAGCGTTGCTCAAATTTTATTGGGGTCACTTGGTATTTTGTGCGAAAAATGGTTTAAGTTCCAAATGATGACTCTTTACTTATATCGTATTTTCACAAACCTTTAACATCCATCGTAGTAAGGTTTGGATGTATATTGATGACGTATCTAATTGGATGTGCAAATGTGGGCAGTCTTACATTATTCCACGGAAAAACTTCCCCATTTGTTGCAATAGGAATAACAGGTCGCTTGGCACCATTCAAATCTTCATCCTGAAGAAAAACTGGCTTTTCGCCAATACAAGGACAATCTGGGAACAAAGCAATGATATCCATTGAGAATTTTCGTCAATTAACACATCTTCAATCAGTAGTTTCCTGTTAGGCCCGGACGTCGCTGGTTCGATCCCCATTTCCGAGAATAAAAACTGCATTCCTGAATTGGGTTTCTCCTACTTCCTTCAAAATTCGGGATAATATAACAGCTGATGATCCTTTTACCAAACCAAATATAATATCTGAATATACAGGGTGGTTCAAATGTAATTTAACAAACCCCTAAGTACCGTCAAAGTTGAATGAAAAATATAATTTTTCTCGAAATGAAGTTTTAAAAGTATTTAGAAATGGTAAAAATTTCGGAATCGAGGAATCATTTTCAGTTAAACCGATCTATAGAGTTAAATCTTCCTGGAACTCATCAAAAATATGCCCTCGAAATTTATCGAAGTACATTTGAATCACCCAGTGTAAAAGTCTAAGTTGAATATCTGTTTGCATGCTTTTTGTCCAAATTTTCATGGAAAAGAGAAAATCTGATGGAAATGGACTCCTATCGAAACAATAGACTGGGGACCCCAGAAAGAATGAGAATCGTAAACTTTTGCGAGGGAGTGAGGAAATCAGACTAAAATTCTGAAATCGTTTGGGGGGGGGTCGGNGGGGGGGGGGGGGGGGGTCGGAATTTAAACTGATTAGGTATTTCGAAGTAAGGGAGAGTGGATAGCGGGGCCCAAAATAGATTTCATATCTTTCTTGGGGTGATGACTTGGCGGGGAATTTTTATAGCACGCAGTGCTATTTTTGGGGGATTTTTTTACTATCATACTAATCGGCAATGCATTTAAGACGTCAAAAAATGCAGGCCTGTCGGTATTATGTAGAAAATAGCTTTTAAGTTCTTTCTTTTAACAAAGATGAGATTTATCTCCTAAATTAAATACAAACCATTTTGAGGCCCCACATAAGCAATAATGAGAGAACTCAAGAATAAAATTGAAAGAACAACGGCCGCAATGATGAGTGCACGGTTTTGAGAACATACTGCAACGCCGTTGTGTTCATAAAGCGATCGTTTGTGGATCCCATTTTGACTTTCTGTGGAAATAAAAAATAAAAATGATTAATACTAAGAATATTTCTTAGTATTTCTTAAAATATTTCTTACTAGTATTTCAGTTTCTATTGTGCGCAAAATACATAAACGTATACTTTAAATTAAAAATACAAACAAAATACACTTAAAACAAAACTAAAATACCAAAAATACATTAAATAAATGTTACGGAAAGCCGTACTAAACTTTATCTTCCTTTATTTTAGAAATTTGACACCCTCCGGCTGATATCGCAGCTCTCCAGTCATAATATTTTTGGAAATGGATTTGGCAGCCTTTGGCTGTTTTCACAGCTTTATAATGAAAAAATATTTGAATTACCAGTCTTTGGCTGGTAATTCAAATATTTGAATTAGATTTTGTATATATTTGAATTGAAAATATTTGAATTAGATTTTGCAGCCTTCGGCTGTTCTCACAGCTCTCTAGTGAAAATATTATGGGTCTCATGAAGATAGCTTCATGAGACCCATAATTTGTCGATAATTTTATTTTAATTTTCATCAAATTTGGAGTGATATTGCCACTTTTAGATAAGTGACCCAAATTTGAGGTTTGGTGCCATATAGGGCACCCAGATTAATATAGCTTCAAGAGACCCAAAATTTTTCGATGATAGGTATGTTACAAAGAATGTCTGTTTTAAATTCCATGAAAATTGGAGTGATATTGCCACTTTAAGAGAAGTAACCCGGATTTTGGCTTTGGTGTCCTAAAAGGCCCCCAGATAAAGATAGCCTCACGCGACCGAAAATTTGTCGAAAATATGTTTAAAAGAGTGTCTGTTTTAAATTTCATCAAAATTGGAGTGAAATTGCCAGTTTTGGAGAGGTGACCAGAATTTAAGGTTTGGAGCCCTAAAGGACCCCCAGTTGAAGATAGCCCCATGAGTCCCAAAATTTGACTATGATTTGTTACATAGAGTGTCGGTCTTAAATTTCATCAAAATCGGGCTTGCCGTTTGGGTTCTAGAAGGTTACCCCAAAATGACCCATTAATGGACCCCAGAGGTTAAGGTTTTGGCTCGAATTATGGCCCCAAGGAATATTGGTACCAAATTTCAACAAAATAGGACAAATAAAAAAAGACTGTAGATCCGCGAACATAATTTTGCGGCCGGACGGATGGGCACACATTTTTTGGAATCTAGTTGTCCAGAAAAGCAAAAAAAAAAAAAAAAAAAACCGCCATCTAATAATTATCGGATGGGTATTGTTGTCGATTTGGTACGTATTTTATTTAGTATCAACTGGCATTAAATCGGTAGTAATCGGTTATAACAGTAGGGACAAGTGATGATAGATCCCCTCCACTCTGGCTGATTCTAAAAATCGAACAACCAATTCATCAGACTATACCTGGCAATCTGTTATCATCATTGACATCCTGGTAAACTCTATATGACAATATCCATCAGATTTATTTTGGAACTATTGACAATATACAGATTTATTTTGGAACTATGCGGGTATTTTTCACATTTATTACTATCTCACAGCAATTGATTATAATTGGCATACGGTAGGGTCTAGATTTAATTCTGTTCACGATAAAGGCTGATATTACTCGGTAGAGTAGTTCTTCCACATTTTATGCGAGAAAGCCTAATCTAAAGCTTAAAGCTTTGATCTTTAATTGGTAGGTGCACGGTGAAGACTAGCTTTACTCATTACATGGGTACTTACGGTAATGATTGACCCCCGTCAAAAAGGCCACATCGTCAACATCGTGATCGTTCATTTTATGATTTGAATGCCTCTTCCACAGAACGGAATTTATATCTCTGGCACTTCCAACAACAGAAACCTTTATTAAAGGCTCTCTGCTATCATGCGCCACAGCAATTTAATTTATACGTCCAAATAAGGACGTTAGTTATTAGTTTTAGAATGACTTGTTTTCAGAAGAACATCATTATATTAAAAAAAAAAAAAAAAAACATAAATTAAAAATAATAAAAGTTTACTTTGAAAGAGAGAATAAACAGCACCCAGGCGATCAATTTGAAAAGGGTGAAAAATAATTTACGTATTTAAAATGGCACATTTTCTAAAAACTTGAAACGTTTTGAAATATTATTATACAGACAGAGTCGTAGCGAGCTTTGCTGGCGCCCGAGGCAAATTCTGAAATTATGAGCTTCAGTTTGCTGAAGCTGCGACTACTGGTCGACAGATGTCTGTGACTACTGGTCAACAGATGTCGCACTAGGTCGAGTAAATGATTATACAGGGTGTCCATAAAGTCTCACCCCCCCCCCCGAGAATGGCACCGACTGACTTCAAAATCTTAAATGAGAAGGTATATTAAGTGACACCTTGTTTTAAAGGTCTCGTTAATACGAGTTCATTACAGAAAACCAGAGCTCTCTAGGATCTACTGTTCACGAATTACAGGGTGGAACATGTGACCCATTCCCTTTGTGGCTGCACCGAATGGTAGGTAAAAATGCCTAGAAATAAGTTTTTATGATCCCAAATAAGTAATTTAGTAAAAAAGATGGTTGTTCCGCCCACTTTGACGCAGAAATCAAGCCTTCTTAGACCAAACCTATCCACCAGCTGTTTTGAAAATTTTGGTCTAAGAAAGCTCGAACTTTGCACGTCTGTCTGTTTGTTTCACGATAGCTCCCGATGGCCTTGTCCGATTTTGACGAAACTTGGTATGAACGTGATGATTATAGAATTGGGTCCCTAGGGTTCTCATGGTGGCACATTTTTTGAATGCGATTTATAGATCACAGAACTACTAGTTTATATAAAATAGACATCTAGTAAAATAGGGCGAATTACAATCCGTCCTATATCACTATGCTATAAAGTATCTCATACTACCATCGCTTGTCTTTATTACTATAGCCACTCAATTGTCCTCAGAATGCTGAGGTATTCCGAAACACATCCAGACCATTAAAGAAAACATTTTCAATTCGAGACCGGTAGGAAGACCTAATGAAAATCGAGTATGATGCACATCCAGCCCCGGAGTGTTATGATTAATATATTCATTTTATGAATTGCCAATTTAATAAATTAATCAATAATTATTATTTGGAAAAAGTATTTATGGCCAAGAACACATAGAACGATCATGATTCTAATGCTCCGCTCGCTTGTTGAATGTGGGTTACACATTGAATAAGTTAATAATTTTAACCGGGCGGCGAGGCGCCCGATTTTTAATTAATAAATTGTTAATTCTATAAGTTACACATTGAATAAATTAATAATTCTAAGCGGGCGGCGCATGGTTGTTGATTGATAATTGTATATTTTTTGTTACATATTGAATAAATTAATAAATGTTTAAGCGGGCGGCGCCCGGTCCTTGATTAATTTTATGAGTTTATACATTACATAAAATGAATTAATGATTATTAATTTTAATCAGAACCGGTTTGAAAATAGATTCGGAATTCACTACTAATTGTTGTTAATAATTTTAATAGTTACAAATTTTAATAGAAAGAGTTTGTAATTTATTGTTATTGAAATTTAGATATTATTTTGGGTTAGTAGGTATATAAACTTTGAGTAGTAGATACAAAATTTAATAAAATAGAAGTGCGAGAAACTACAAACTCCTGTCAGTCTAGTCCTAACAAACACATTGTACACGTTTTGACAAAAAGAACATCATTTATCGACTTTTTATTTCTTTATTTTCAAAATCTTGAAATGGAAAAAAGCTTCTCCATTCAAAATTCACCCCTCACTATCATCTGTTTTGAACCCCACTTATTTAATACACATGCTCAATGATACTAGAAGAGGGTAGATACTAACTAAAAGGCTAAAGAGCATTTCTTTTGGCGATATTTCAGTCAGTGGCTCTATCATTGAGAATTTTCGGAACAATATTAAACATTCGTTGAAATTGGATAAACCTTTCTGCATTTTTGTGAACGTTAGTGAACCCCACCTTTGACCCCGCTATACACCGCAAAATGCACTTGTATATGTGTATGTAATTTGTTTGTCACGCAATACAAGCTACAATTTTCATCCGATTTTAACGAAATATGGTATTTAGGACATGAAGGAAATTTGCTGTACAGTTTTTGGAGGCCCTGGCCCCCCCAGGGGACCCAATATTGTGTTTTTTTAAAATGATTTTTATTTTTTTAGCGGTTTGTTAGAGAAACGTACAATTTTGATATGTTATTTCGATTTTGAAAATATTGGGGGCCATAGCCCGCCCGGGGGGGCAGGGGACCCAATATATTTTTTTTAAATGACTTTAAAATTGGATTAAGATATTTTTTTCTATAAATGACTACAACACTAATGTAAACACCTGATCATCTTGATCCACTAGTTACTACAACACTAAACGTAAACATCTGATCATCTTGATCCACTAGTTACTACAACACTAACGTAAACACCTGATTATCTTGATCCACTAGTTACTACAACACTAAACGTAAACACCTGATCATCTTGATCCACTAGTTACTACAACACTAACGTAAACACCTGATCATCTTGATCCACTAGTTACTACAACACTAACGTAAACAACTGATCATCTTGATACACTAGTTACATATTTTATAATTAGTTTGGGGTAGGTTACTTTTTACCTTAATCAAGTTATGAATATTTTCAACCGAAAGCGTTCAAACCATGTGTGAAAATGCTCATTCTTCAGATTTGAATAAGTAAATAACTGTGCCCGGTTGTTGATTGATAATTGTGTTAATTTTATGAATTACGTGTTCAATATAACTCTATTAATTTTTAGCGGTTACACTTTAGTTGCTTAGAAATAATCAAGTTTTTAATATCTACTTATTTCCGGTGTTACCTATTAAAACGTAATTTATATTATACTGAGGTTAGGCACGATTCGGAGGGCTCATGACAAATATATTATCCCCGAAAAATAGATGTATGAAAAAATTTAGCTATAGGCAAAATTTACTTGTAGAGCTGAAAAATTACATGACCACCATCAAATACGATGATGTTATTATTAATAATGGTAAAACATTTTAGAAAAGAACTTGATAAGGTATTTTAATCCTGGGTGGATAAAGGTCCCCAGTTGAGGTGTTGATAGAGGCTCCAAATTATAATAAAAAGTCAGTAGTACCTATATATAAAGACCGAATTTGAGAAAAATATCGACGTTCAATTTCTTCAGGCCTGAGGGGGGGGGGGGATCGCCCCATTTCCCCCGTGTATTCGCTTCTGTTAATAATAATGATAAAACATTTTAGGAAATTTATAAGATAGTGGAAAGCGAAGGCGCAAATATAATTCAAACTAGTACTGTGAATTGTAGATGGCCACCATGAGGCCTCGGGACTGTAGATGGCCACCATAAGGTCTCGGGTGGCCCAAAACCTAATAAATGTTAAAATCATATAAGGCTTTTGAGAGTTATCATCATAAAAAGACAAATTGACCAATAAAGGAAAATTCGTGGATTAAAAACTGGACCTAGCCAGCGTCTATGGCACGTTGAATAAACCAGTTCCCGATAGATTACTGAAGTTAAGCAACGTCCAGCGAGGTTTTGCCATGTGGGTGTCCACGTGGGTTAACGCCCTCGTGATGCTGGCTATTTTTCCGGACCAACTCAGGCTGGGTGAGGTCAATGTGGGTAGCTGGTTTGCAAATTTCCAGCAAATGGAGGGTGAAACCTCCGTCTTGAATGACCAATACGTGTTAAAGAGACGTTAAGCCATATTAAAAAAAAAAAAAAATGGATCTAATGTCATTTAAACTGAGAGAAATGGATCATGATTGAGATGGAGGAAAGTTACTAAATGACGTCCTCAAGAACCGAGCCCATCTATGCCGATGCAACGGTGTGAAGTTACAGAGAATATTATATTATTGGAATCTGTAAATAATTTTTCTAAGATTCTAAAATTGAAGGATGTATGTAAAATGCACAAAAAGTGTGTAGGTACCTAAATTATCAGCAGCCGGAAAAGTCAAACTGTTTTCGAGATGGGGCTAATTTTTAGATCGCATGAATTTTGCTGAAGTGAACCTTGGAAATAAGAAATCTATACAGAAAATATTACTTTTCTTTTCTAGTATGTAGACCGATTTAAAAGGATACTGAGAGAAACGCCAATATTCTAGGGCCATGATGACATCAAATAGGGATTAGGACCCACATACTATAAAATCAGTCAATGCTAAATTCTACGTACCTTGTAACTTGAAAGGTACCTAGGTAGATTTCAAGGGTCGATTCCAAAGGTACCTAGGTAGATTTCAAGGGTCGATTCCAAAGGTACCTAGGTAGATTTCAAGGGTCGATTCCAAAGGTTTCTTTTTGAATCTACCTACAATAATACAACTAAATGTAACGATAGATGTTGTGTATCACTAATTATTTAGCCGAAACGGTAAGAGATATCGAAAAATTTATGGGAATGGACCCCTCCAAAACCATAGGCTATAGGTAAATCCAGAAAAAATATTAAAATTCAAAAATGTCGAAACTTTTTTGAGTTCCGGTCGATTTTTCAATTTTGACCTAATTTAACGGTTACGGTCCAATATATTAAATTTTGTCCTGACAACATATCAAATCAAAGCGAGAAAGTTTTAGGTGGCCTTTTTAACCTTAATTTAGGACATAGTTTGCAGAAAACTATCCAAACGTTTTCGAGTTCGGTCGTTTTCCCGAATTTCTCAAGGGAAATCATGGAATACTGTTAGCACAGGAACGGCCATGCCTCTAAGGCGACAAGCTAGAGGCCAGAGCGAAGCACGGTCAAACATTATGTACCATATATGTATAAATAACTTAAAGATAGAAATATTCTTAATATTAACCTTTTCGTTTGATTCCATTGGAATTCAGGTATCTTGCTGCAGATTCTTTGAGCTTGGATTTGGATACGTCAATCAATGTTTCTTTCATAATTTCCGATCTTTGATTTGAAAATCACCTGAAAGAGATATCACAGAATTCTTAAATAGTAATCAATGATGCTGCTCTGTTAGTACTAAATCGAAAGACCTATAGAAAACCTATGGACGTAGTTTCGCAATATGTGTACCAGAACCGCCAGAACGGTCGTGTATTCCACACAAAAATATTGACTAGGGGGTACCAAGGATGTTGAATACATGTTCTTTTTTTTTTTTTAAAAAAAAAAGGGAAAAATATGTTGATATGAGGTTACCGAAAATATTTGGATGGCCTTTAATTGACACTATGAACCGGCCATTGTGATGACGGTTAGCCGATTGTCATTCCATTTGCTGATTAGTTTGGTGTGCTATGTACAACAGATGGCCAAATGAGTTTAGTTTCCTAAATTTCATCCGCTTTATATCTGGCGAAAGGACTTTTATATCCTGGACTTTTATAGCCTTGGCTTGGTGGGTATCACACTGACGTTGTACATAAGACACCCGGGTTTAAATTCTAGCGGAAACAATTTTCTTCTTCTGAACTGCGATTCGATGGTCGGAGTGGACTCTTTAAGGGACAACTAAATATCTCATTAAAATGTGAGTGACGTCATTACAGTAGCAAAGATAAATTCATAGATACAGTGATTATTTAGACCTTGTAGATAATGTTGTGATATCTACAACAAAAAAAAAAAGTCCTGACAATATGCATCAACACAAATAATAACAATAAATATATTTATTAATCATGGACCTCTACGGTGTACTTAATCCTTCGATTACCGGTTCCACAAAATATTTTTTCGTCAATAGAGATAGCATTGACGGACCATTTGATTCATCACAAATAGGTAACATAGCCTTCTAATTCCAAATTACATCAGTCACTTTGTAAATCATGAAAAATAAGCACTTTGTAAATCATGAAAAATAAGAAAATTACCGAAGCGTGTTCTAACGTCAGAAAGCGGCAGGCCAAACACCGTACATGCATACAAATTGAACGATCGCTTTATTATTTTTTTATGTATTCATGCAAATTTTCTTTTAAAATGTGTAGATTTCAACTTGAGCTTTGCATTTTTTTTTTTTAAAAAAAAAAAATTTAAAACCTCTTCAACACAGAAATGTTTACCAACATTCACTTTTTTGCTGACAATATTTTTAATTTTGCTTACAACACAAATATGTTGCAAAAATGATATCATCCATAAATTTAAAATAAGACATTAGTGGTGATTTATACGAGGGCGGAAAAGTTGCAATTATATCACCTTGTTCTATAAACTCTCAAACAGCATCACTCAAAGTTTCATAATAATTCATTCATTAATTTTCATACAATGAAAAAGAACATCGGGCGATGATTGAAATCGTTGCCATAAAATCCGAAACTTAGATAAATACCTGCGACCCCATATTTTTCCTGTTCCAAAAATTTTATTCGGGCAAAAAGATTCTGCCCCCATGAGGTTATCAATGAAAGAGATTGGATTTTTAGGGGTATGACAAATAATATTTTTGGCGGGTTCCATTAGCGGTAGGACAACAACACGATGATATATATTTGGTCCTAAATGAAGATTATGTTGAAAAATGAATGTGAAAAAATGTGTGAGTCTTCATTCCAACCACAGGAATTTATTGATCTGTTCTCATACACCGGAAAATATAAGTCGCCACTAAAATTAAATTGACAATGTCATTAGTAACCGCTAAACTTGTGAATTATATGGGACACAATGTCGTATACTACAAGTAGATTTTTTTCCTCGCACCTTGAAACGTAAAATATCGAATTTTGTGGAGGGAAGAAGAAAACAGTATTCCTTACCTAAAGTTCATTATAGTAGAAAATTAAACCAAAAATACCAAAAATAAATGATAATATTTTTTCTGTATGTTGGTAAACAAAATGTCAGCCCCCCCCCCCCTAATTAACTTTTTGTAAAATACACAATATGTATAATAATGACATTACTTCATAGAAGGGGGGGGGGAGGTGATGTCTACAAGTACACCACTACAATTTTCAAAAGTTCAAAATGACACAATGGCGACATACGAGTATATAGGGGTGTTCCAATATGAAATGGGACAGCACTCATAGAGGTACAGAGGTATTTTAATAGACAAAGGTCGAAGAAAAATGAGATTACACTTGGAATTTATTTTGGTGTTGATATCTTTTGAATCGATTTCAGTCGATTTTTCAACGGACTCAGTTTTATTATTATGTTTAAATAAAGGGAGATGTTTAAATAAATGTCCTCAGAATTGAAAATTTTACTCGCGGAATGCGTTTCATTCATCAAGGAACCAAATTTCTTTCGTATACTGCGCATCCCATTTTTTGTATTTTATAGTTTGTTACCACAGTTGACTTCTCACACCGCCGGTGGCCGGTGCCCAAACCGTGTTCGCATTACTTCAGGACAGTACTTTTCAAATTCATGTCATTTTGGAAACGAAAAAAAACAAAAAAAAANACTGCAAGTTGGAAACGAAAAAAAAAAAAAAAAAAAAAAATCGATCAGAAAATTTTCACTCTAGCCCGGTCACGGAGATCGAATGAGACCAAATATATTTACTTTTCATAATATTTTTCACACTTCTAATTCTAATATGCAGTATGTCCCATTCGATTGGTGATAGTAAAATCCAGGTTCGATCCCCGGAAATAACATTTCATAAAAAAAAGTTACATTTTTTCGTTTTTATCAGTGTTAAAATCAGGCCGTTTAGAAAGCAGGCTTTCGGGTAGAAAGTATGAAGTTTGGTTATGATTTACAAACAGTAGGAAGTAACTTAAATATAGAAATAATTTTAGTAAAAAATGACAAACATTAACCTTCTCATTTCTTTCACATTAGGACCAGAGGAATGAGACATTATCAATACAATTACATAGTAAATAACTCGTACCTATTCTAAACCTACAGAATTTGCATTAAAAATTCTCATCCCTTTGGCACCCCTGTAAAAGTAATGAGAAGTTTAATATTTGTTATTTTATGCTAAAATGTTTCATATTTAAGTTACTTTCTACTGTGTGTACTAACTAAAGCATAACCTTACTTTCTTAGAAAAATGATATTTGACTTTGTCAGTATGCGACACTAAAAATGTGTACTTTTGATGATTTCAGTACTCATCTCATCGTAAGCTTTTTTAGAACACAATAATAGAAATTTTACATCGAAGAACGAAACCGGGGCCGTTATGCCTAGACTTTAATATCAGCAATCGAATTTTTCTATCCATAGAATTCAAAAATTCCAAGCCATTCATAAGTTACAGGGCCTGCGCTAGGACATACTGTATAATAGTTTTCCAGGATATTCATCCCTCCGTTAGGTGTGCAATAATCCTGTGGAGGCAGCACAATGTCATTGCGAAAGTAAAGACCACAAAAGAATAAAATGAGTGTGAAACACCCAGTATGAGTGTCATATTTTCCACCACCGTAAACTTTTCTTTGTAAAAATACACGGTAGAATGAGTTTCCAAAACAGAAAGAGTTATTACATTTGTTGTCGTTTTTATGCAATTAATTATTTTTAGCCCAATCAAATTAGATCAAAAAAAAAAAGGCGAGCCTAGAATAAATTAGTAAAAAGCGGGAGTTGATTTTATTTCACGTTGGACATCCTAAATAATAGTAATCTAAGTTTGCGACGGTTTCTGAGGTGAGCTAAATTTTATAGCGGCCAAAAATCGCTTAATTTTGCCGCTAATTTTGGTTTTTGGCGTATAACATTCGAACGATGCATTTTATGAAAAAAATTGCTCTATTCAAAC
>CM022878.1:20613189-20651751 GCA_012654025.1 Pachypsylla venusta | reverse complement strand
GGGGGGGGGGGTTAAAATCTTTTATGCAGTCATATAATCTTATGTATCCCTGAAATCGCCAGTCTGGTTTGGTTAAAACATGGGGGGAGTTTGAAATTTTCGGGATTTTGAGGGTATGTTTGTGCATGGAAAAGTGTCCTTCTTTAATACAGTCATAGTCATACCTATTCCTAAAATTGCCAGTCTGGTCCGGTCAAAATCATGGGGGGGGGGGTTAAATTCTCCGGAATATTAAGGGTATGTTTGTGCATGGCAATCGTGTTTTTTTTTTTGTACAACCATATTTATCCCTAAAATAGCCAGCCTAGGCCAGTCATAACATAAGGGGGGGGGGGTTAAGACCATCCAACAAATATCTACCTATGAATTCCACTAAATTGTTTTAAGTATTTTTTTTCTACAGAGTTGAAATGGTGAGGAAGCTATTTTGACGTATATACCCGCTAACCGTATGAAAGGTAATATTGGGTTCAATCACTGTATGCGCATAAAAACTTGAATATTTTTTGTTTTGTTTCGGGGGGGGGGTCGGACCCAGGAGCCCCCCTTGTGTGCCCCACTGTGCGCAGGTACCTTGCACTTGTATATATAGTAATTCATTAATTTGTTGTATCCATTCACAATTTCTGTAAGGTAAAGATAGAGCAACAGGTCAAAACAGGAATTGTGAGATTGAAAGAAGGCCCTGGATTTTGTTCAATCCCAACAATTTGAAGAGGACGACTAAATGGTAGAAGTCCCGTTGAAACGTATGAGACCGACAAAACCCGTTGGCGGTTACAATACTTTCAAATACCATTTTGATGGCATTTCACCTGTCGACAATAGTCCTAGAATGTTTACATCTTCAGCATTTGACTTGAAATGAAAGGCATGTCCGTTTCACTTTGCTACACCCAGTACAAACGTAATGCATGAAAAATATATGAAATGAACGAGAGACCACAATGTTTGCTTTAAAAATTCAAACACCTATAAAAATATTTTACACCAATATCTCAACGGAATGATACGGAAAAAGAAAACAACAGGGGATGGGAAACAAGGAGGGGGGATATTACGAGAAAGAAATCGATACAAATGGGTAAAAACACATCGCTTTTAAAAATGTATGCCTTCAGAATGCCATAGGGATTAGAGGTTGGATGGCTTTGGATAAACCACTCAACTTACCAGACTTTACATAAAATGGATTAAAGAGGGGTGAAAATTATCATTTACTCTTTGACCCTTGGGAATAATTTTATATCAATAAATTGTTGATCTTTATTTGCAGGATTGATAAATCGATATTATGATGTCAGATATTGGATGATTAATGGATTCTAGCAAATGCGATAATGGTTCAATAATTGCGCTTTATTTTAGCTACTGTAAACTGTCAGGTCGAACGGAATTTTCAATATTTACACAATCTTCGAATGTTTCAATGTGTTACGAGTTACACTTGATCTTGTCATGATAATTAAATACTGAAGGAGGAAAAAAAACATAAGTGACGCAAAGCCCAGTTGGTATACTGACTGACTGACTGATAATCAACGTAGCTCAGAGTTATATGATAAATTAAGGAAAAAGAAATACTTAGGCATCCTGTAGTTATGACCTGTTAGTGTCAGTCATATTTCAACAATATTGAGCAATTTACAGTAATATCCGACTAAAATTGGATCCTCGACAAAATTTACGAACACAGTAAAATCTAAATTTATAAATCAGAAATCTGTGTGTATCCAAATTGAGGTAGGGGTTGTCTGTTCCAGTACCACAGCCCAAACGATGGTATGGACCCTCCCAAAGTAATGATGGAATCTCCCAAAATAATGGTCTAAGACCACAGGAATTTTATCAGAACTAAAATATGTTAAGCCGTTTTAAATTTACGTCAAAATTTCTAATTTACTGACTAAATTTGTCACGGTCCGATATCTTACACTTTGTCGCGACAACATATCAACTCAAAGCGAGAAAAACATAGTTTGCAAAATTATGACCAGCCATTCGAACTCGTAAGTTCGAAACCGGAATCGGGCAAAATAATATTTAGAAAATACTAACCATCCAGAACGGTCATGTCTTTAAGGTTCCTGGCGAAACATATTTATCTTGGTATATAAATCTTTTAAATGATAAAATATATAGGGTGGACACGAAACCAACCCCCCTTCCAATTCCCATTGTCCTTGAAAGATAAAAATAGCAATATGTCTAAGAGTCGTAGCGAAGCAGAGGGAAAAAGCTAGTGTTTAATAAATAAAAGTTGACCACATCGAAAGAAAAATGAGTATTTTTTTACATACTGAAAAATCTGGAATTACCGGGAGACAATACTCAAATCTCGGATATTCGGAGACTAGAGACTCGAATGGTCTCCGAATTTCTGTGCTTGTTATAGGGAAAATCTTCAAAAACGAAATAAGTTTATTTTTGAAATAAATATGTTTGTTCCTGTATAAAACATTGACAAAAGAGAAAGATAGAGAGAAATGTCTACTTTTGACATGTGTATGAATTTCAGTCATTTATTTGAATCAGATCTTTGGTTAAAATTGAACTTAAATGTAAAGACAGCATCTGTGGCTGAATTTTGAGCTTGTAAAGACACTGAAAAAGAAACAGGTATAAATATTTCTTTTTCGGTGTAATCTGTAAGTACGATTTAATCAAAACCACGACCTCCGGTCAAAGGACACTCTGACCCGAAGGTGACGGTGTCGATTTCCGCTAGGGACAGATTTTTTCAAAAAGAAAAAATCGTTCCAGAATTTGATTTCCCCTTTGTTATCTTTCCATCCCTTATTATGGATAATATACAAGCTGATGTTGAAATTCCCTCATCAAACCAAATACATATAACAACAAAACATTTAAAAGTCAAATTTCAGCTTTCTAGGTGTCATATATTGATTAAGAACATCTTCTGTAACAAGTTTCATGGCCTCCTGATGTTGTTGAGTAATGGGAGTGATAATGTCAATGAGAATTTTCTTAAGTTCACCTGTAAGCAGGGCACCACTAGAGTAATCCTGTAACAAACATTTTCCCTCTTTTATTTGAAACCAATAAGATTCAATGAATTCACCCATAAAGTATCAATGCAAAAAAAATGTAATTTAGGCTCCACAAACAAAAACACTTACTTTTCTTATTTGTTCTAATTTCTCGTCGTCCTCCAAAAAGAACGTAAGATATTTATACGCAATGTCTACATCACAATTGCCTCCTTTTTCTCGGTGTTCTTCAACAGTCGTTTGACCACCAGAGTATGCATGTTTGTTCACCTGAAATAATAAGTAAAAAAATCTGTCAGGTCTAAATCGGACTGACACATAAAGGGTTCCGTACAGTCAACACCATATTTCTTTATTATTTATTATTATTTCTCCAAATTAAGCCCACGAGAATACCAAATCTCTGAAATTTTTAAATGAGAATTAATAACAATAAAAATAAAAAAAGATGTATGAAACCGCAGCTCCAAAGTTTACAATTGTCATCATACATCTAACCTCGTAGGTATAATAACATCAAAAACATAATATTGCAGTGTTGAATCCTGTGTTATTTTACACAATCAGCTCAGGTGGGCTAGACCGGTGAAGATGTCACTTTCATCTAACATCTCACAATATCAAAAATGACCTTTAGATCTTTGTGAGATTTCCTCTCTCGGCAACCTCCTTCAAAAAAACTTCTTATCACTCGTTTCGGGTTCCATTATCTGCTTAGTTAGTGGTCAACTCCTGTAAACTGCTCAAAGCATATTGGCGCAAAATTAAGGGAAACCTCCCCCCTCTGAATTATTTCACTGTTCGAAAAAAATGGAAAGGGTTCGACCATCACGCAGATAACACAGGTCTTTCGAAATACGCAAAGTGGTTTTACACTACTCGCATGTATCCTAACAACATACCAAAAATTCAGAACTGTGCCATTTTTGGCAATGTGGATATATTAGATGAATGGCCTAATGTGAAAAAAATTTATTTCGGTTATTTGGACTACCTAAATGGTCCTAAATGCTTCGCCATGGGCTTAAATTAGATAATTAAATACACTACAAATTCCTTTCTCATGTCTTCCCCGTAGGATTAATATTGGAGCAGATATTTACTTAAAATTGGACCAAAGTAAAATTTTGTGTTTATCATTGAATATCTCCAAACTTTCTTGTACGTGTGAAAATCAATTTCTGAAATTAACTAAATTTCTTGCATTCTGATCTAATTTCATAATCTTCCGGATCTAATTTGGCGTGTTTTACGAATGCACATTTTTAACAAAAAATTGAATTTTTTGTATGTTTTAATCCAGAGTTTCTCAACCTGGTGGGCGCGGACAGAACACAGCCTGCAAAGGAAAAAAATCCTGATGATGGACAATTTTTAAAATTAAAATTGTCGTCTCAATGAGTTTATTGATACTGGAGAAATCACAGAAATATTTAGTCAGTGAAAAAATATCAAACTTTGAGGAAGTAAACTTCAAGAAGAATTCGGTAGGAATTCCTTATGTTTCATATATGCTGTACCGAACGGGATTCAAGAGAAGCTGATTGAATGGTTTTTGGCTGAAGTATATGAAGATTTATCCTAGTGTTGCTAAATAAGCTGTTAAAATGCTATCGCAATGCCCATCCACCTACTTAGTGAATCTGGCTTCTAATGCTTGGCGATAGATCGACTGGATATTGCTAGGGGTCACATCAAATCTAGATTTTTTTTCATGCTTAAAAAAAAAAAAAAAAAATTGGGGGGGGGAGTTTCTTCATGATCTGAAAGCGGGCGCCAAAAAAGTGCTTCAATCGAAAAAAACTTTTGTTTTAAATACCTTTTGACAATATAGTACCAATCACATTCTGGTTAAATATGTGGATCTTTTTTAGTAACACACTCCGTATGAGACATGAATGATTGTAAAATTTGTCAGAAAGCAAGAAAATTCCGTTCATTGCCTTCACTTAACATTCGTACAAGAAATTTTAAAGATACGTAATTCATAAAAATTGCGAACGTGAAACTCTGTGAACTTCAATTTTCAAGCTTTTTAGTGTTATGGATTTGGGTTGATCGTAGGTGTCAATCAAAATGGAGAGAGTTCCATTTAAAACTAAAAAGTTAACATTTACATTGTCATAATGGGACGCTACAGATTTTCCATTTGATGAAGAATATTGTGATCCACTCACCTTATTTTTAATTTGTTTCGGTGTATCTGTTAAAAAGATTGCCGAATTCAGATCACTAGCTGACATTTTAGTATTAGCGCCTTGAAGAGCAGGAAAAAATGTTGAATGCATAAGGGCTGGTTTGTGATAGCTTAACTTTGGTGCTACATCTCTTGTCAGTCTAAAATACGGATCTTGGTCTATAGCGCAGGGTATCAAACACGGAACTTTATCATTTTTATTAAATATTAAAGGAAATGAAGAACTAAAAGACGGAGCCGCTTGTATGGCAGGAAACGAAAATTTCCCAATCGAATCATAATCTTTTAAACCAAATATAGCTTTTACTGTGGTGCCATTTACAAGCTTTTGTATTTTCAGTATATTTAAATAAAAGGATGGACTGAAAAAGAACGAGAAATATACATTTTAGAAATACAAAGTGTAGGGGCTTGATTAGGTTTAGCATGAACCTGTTGCACTTGTATATTTTTTTAAATATACAAGTTGTAATTTTCTTGAAGTTTCTACTTCAACTACTTTAGGGGACAATGGGGTACATTTGAACATGGGGTGGATTTGAACAGATTTAAAATTTCTCTCCAAATTATTAGCCAGTGTCTGAATTAGAAATATAAGCGTAGACCACATGGTAAACAATGTCTGTCATGTGTATGTGTTGTACACACTTTTTTACGTTCTANAAAAAAAAAAAAAAAAAAAAAAACGATTTTTTTTTTTGTTTTGGTGATTATTTTTGCTCAAAAATGTTTTTTGTATTAATATTTTTTTTCGTGAATTTTTTTATTATTAAATTGGATTGCTAGTGTTTCGGTACGTACATATATTTCTTTATGTTTTAAGAACCATTTTCGTTAAATTATCTTTCTGATTTTCAAATTAAAATTGAATTTCAACGTCCTAATCAACAGGGGAGGATTTGAATATGGAGATAGGGGCACAATGGAACAGGTTTTGATTTTTTTTTTAATTCGGCTTAACGTCTCTTTAACATCTATTGATCATTCAAGACGGAGGTTTCACCTTCCATTGGGTTGGCCCGGAATCACGAGAGCGGGAACCTACGTGGACACCCACATGGTGCAACCTCGTTGGACGTTACTTAACTTCAGTGATCTTGAAAGGGTTTTGAAATTTAAATTACCCCAAAAAATGAAATTGCGAAGTTTCTAAAATGATCTGAAAGGCCTGAAAACATGGGATCAGATGCCTTAGTTTATTTATTGAAGTAACAAAGCTGTACAATTTCAAGAGCAGATTCAGTTCCGCAAATAATACAATCTTCACCAATTTCAGATTCTTAAGATTGGGAGAAAAAAATACATATCCCCAAGTAAATGAAACAGACATGGAGTTAGCTATAAAGGCAGTTATAGAACAGAATGTACCTATTCGAACAGCAGCTAGAACATATGGGATAAAGCATACAACTCTATATTATAGGGCGCTTAAGAAGAGAAATATTACTTTGAGTCAAGAAACTGAGGCTGATGGGCCTTCCCTAAAAGGTGTTTTCTTCAAAGTATACTTCGGATCAAGTTTTTTCTCAAGAACAGGAGTTATTATTGGCTGAATATATTTTGGAATGTTCAAGAATGAATTATGGCCTAACTTACAAACTTATCCGCAAAAAGGCCTTTGAATATGCAAAACATTTGGGACAGTGCCCTACCATATCGAAGGAAAATCAAACAGCTGGTAAGGACTGGATGGAAGGCTATATGAAAAGACATGATCAGCTCTCTTTGAGCAAACCAGAAAATACTAGTTTGTCAAGAACTACTAGTTTTAATCGCACAAATGTTTTTAAATATCAAAATAATTTAGCAAATATCTATAGTAAATATAAATTTACTCCTGAACTGATATTTAATTGTGATGAAGCTGGAATTTAGACACTAAACAAGTGGGACAAGCTGTTTCTGTAGAAAGGGGTAGTCTCGTCACAATGTGTGCAATTATTGTCAATGCTGCCGGTAACACTGTACCTCCCGTATTTATTTTTTCTCCTAGTAGAATGAACGACAGTTTGATGATTGGACCCATTCCAGGAAGATTGCGTTTGGTTAATTGTCCCTCTAGTAGTTGGATTACAGGTCCCCTATTTTTAAAGGTTCTTCATCATATTAAAAAAAGTACAAGATGTAGAAAAGAATCTCTCATTCTATTAATTCTGGACAACCACGAAACACATTGCACGTTGGATGCTATTCTATATGGGAGATCTGAAAGAATAGGTATGTTAACCATACCACCATATTGTAGTCACCGTCTTCAACCACTAGATGTTACGTCATTTAAAACTAAATTGTCTGTTGTTCAAAATGAGTGTTTATTAAACAACCCAGGGAAAACATTAACCATACACAATCTGGCAGGACTGACAGCTAAAGCGTATAACATTTCATTCAAAAGAACAAACATAATTTCTGGGTTTGAAAAGTGTGGTATTTGGCCTTATGCAACAAATGTTTTCTCAGAAGAATACTGTGAGTGTTCCTCAGTAACTGATCGGGCACTTCAAAATGTTGTTCCTCAGTAACAGATCGGGCACTTCAAAATGTCGCTCCCCAGTAACAGATCGGGTACTTCAAAATGTCGACCAATGTTCCACTTTCAGTGTCACTAGTGTTCCATTGGAAAGTGTCACTAGTGTTCCACTTGAAAGTGTCACCAGTGTTCCACTTGAAAGTATTGAAAGTGTTCAAAATCATGGGTGCTCTCCTGGATCTAGATCAATATCACCGAGATATAATTCAGTACCGTTTGGACCAGAAGTTGTTAAACCTTACCCAAAGGCCATACCAAGAAAAAATGTTAAATATAGAATTTTAACAGAAACTCCCGAAAAAATAGGTTGGAGGAAGAGAGAAAGAAGAAAATTCTTCTTCAACAAGAGAAAGAAAAGAGAAAAAGAGTTAAGGCAATAAAATTTAAAAAAAAAAAATGTTTTCAAAAAAATCTAAACCTAAAAAATATTATTCCTTTAGGAAGTCGCTCCTCTGGAGTACAGACGCTTCCTGTTGTTCCTATTAGTCGCCTTTTACGACAGGGGGAACAGCCCGTGGCATGATTCTAACCCGATAACCACACGGGATTTTTTTTTATCTGAGATTACCTGGTTCACGGAAATAAAGAAGGATCTGGAAGAAATGAGTATAACGGAACAAGACATCAACGATAGAAAAATGCTAAGAGAAAAAATTGAATCTTTCACTGGTTTTCGTTTAAAAGAAAAGAAGAAAACTGGAGCAATATGGACAGAGGAAAGAAAGGAGCAACATCGAGAAAGAATGAAACGTTATTGGAAAGAAAGAAAGGAGAGAAGTGAAACATTGTGATAGAAGTTATTTCTCGTGGTCTCTAGCTGGCCAAAGTTCATAAAAAAATAAAAAAAATATTCCTTCACTGATTCTGAATCAGAAAGTGATGATGGTGGAATATCTTATATGGAGAGCGAGGACTCTCCATATAATATGAACTAAACCCACGTCTAGAAGCATATTATGCAGTGTATTATGAAGATATCTTGGCAGAGTAATCGATTTTGCAGACGAAGGAGAATCAAAAATTAAATTTTTAAAAACAGGGCTTGGAGAGTCATATGTATGGCCTCCTTACGGTTACATTCAAGTCATTAAAAATAAATTCATTTTTTTGGGGCCTGTTAAAATTATTGGGAATGGACCGTTTCATATATGTAGAAAGCAATTCTAGGCGAAGGATCTGTGCCAGTTACAGAGCACTCAAATTTAGTCATTTATGAGTCTCGTGACTGATCTTTTGTGAAATGTTATTAATCTATATCTATATCAATAATACACATAACAAATAAAACAATTCTTAAGTGTTTTTGTTTCTTTATCTATTAGTTTCGTAACAGTTCCAACCACATTCAAATCTATTCCAGTCTTGATCAAAACCGCCCCATATCGGGGTACATTTGAACGATTCTTGGAGATCTCAAAAATTGATTTTCCACTAACAAAATAATGTTAAAATCAACGGAAATTAATCAGAAGCAGAAAAAGAGTATACCTGTCTTGGTAGCTCAGTGGTCAAGCGCTCGCCTGGTAATCGGGAGGTCGCGGGTTCGAACCCCAGCCAAGGTAGGATTTTATCCTCTCAATTAATTGAGATTTTGACCACAATAATAGTACAAGCTTACTGCTGGGGTAAAGGGACTCGTTAGTCTCATTCGAGCAGTATAAATAAGTATTATTAGTATTATTTATTGGTTCTAACTAAAACGGTCTCAATAAACACGAGAGAAAAAAATACAAAAATGTATCTTGAAAAGTGTTCAAATGCACCCCCTCTCCTTGATACTTGTTTGTCTTAATTAAAATAGACCTTTTCGGACAAAAGAAATATTGCTTTAAACCCTTGTAATCGATTACGGTGAGACAAATACCCTTCCCCACAGTTTCAACGTACATAGAATATAGAATCGAAAAGTTGAATAAACAAGTGACACTTTTAACGTTGGCTGTAATTATTGATATTTGTTATGTAGATCCCATGGGATCCAAACATGAAATGGCTGTCAGTCACAAACAAAGTGACCCGGACTAGAAAGAACGGAAAATTGTTGGCAGTGTTTTTCTTTTGATTTTTTTAGATGAGTATTTTATTTCGATTTTTTTAGTATTCAAATATATAATCAGTCATATTTGAAATATGTAGAATAGTCACATAACTGAAGTCGAAAACGCGAAATAATAATTGAAACTTACTTCATAAAGTCTATATCAGAGAAAATAAATGTTGAATCTAATTTGAAACCACACGCAATGATAGCTTTTGCATTTTCATAGGCTAACTTCCTTGCTTCTTCGGGTTTAATATTCTTCCATAGTGACTTCTCATCGTCAGTTAGTTGAATTACCAGAGGAACGTCAAACACATCTTGAAGCCATCTATCAAACAAAAGAAACCCATGACAACTATGATGAGCTCGACAGCATTACGTGTAGTGTAACTAGTTATCATTCGTCCTCACGATGGCCAGTTTAACGCACCAGGACTCCCTGGAACTCATACCATCACAGTTTCAGCCAAGGGCCGTTTAAAATGATAAACACAACGAGCATATCTTCATTTGACTCGAAAAATATTTTAAAAAATGTTATTCATAGCTAAGCTATTTTTGTCCTATCCAGAGGACATCCTCGAAGCTAATGATGTTATCAGGAAAAGTTGTAAATGGCTAGCTCTGATGAACGTTTCTTTCATAAATTTTAGTAATGTTACCTATTTACGTCCTCACGATGGCCGGTTCTATGCACCAGGACGACCTGGAACGCATACCATGACAGCCAAGGGCCATCAAAATCTTTTCCGTAAACTCATATCAATCTGTTTCTACCATTTTAATTAATCATGAATCAATATAGAATGACACTTCATTTTAAAGATTAATAGGAGCTCATTGCAGAAATACGCAGCACTCTAGCATATCCACGAGGAACAGCTACAGCTATGTTTTCTAGATTTGTTTTAGCGTTAATCTGACAAAACATTTGTAAGTTTTACGTTTTTAGAACGTTAAAACTTCTTACGAATAATTTAGTGTGATAAAAACTTTTTTCACCGACCGACATAAAGGTGAAAAACTCTTAAAGTATAAAAAAATCAAGGACATTTAAGCACCCTCACTCAGTTACAACAAAAACATAAATAACTATGTACTTATTTAATTGCGACCGTCAAGGATCCATTTCCACATGTTCCACCTTGTAACTCGTGAACCGAAGGTGCCAGGGGGCTGTGATCTTCTGAAATGTACATATATTAACTAAACCTTTAAAACAAGGTGTCACTTGATCCAACTATTTAAGAATTTGGAGCCAGCCAGCGAGTTGCCCAGCCAGCCTATACGTCCGTTTGTCCGAATAAGAAATTATGGACTATTAGCACGCTCACTAAAAAGCCAGTCAAAACACAGACCTAAACAAGCATGTACTTACTTTGTGAATAAAAATGGAATCAAATGTCCTAAATGCATAGAACTTGAAGATGGCCCCCTCCCTGTGTACAGAAAGAATGGTTTTCCTTGCTCATATAGATTCAATATGCTATGCAGATCTCTATGGGAGAAAAATATACCTCTCCTCAATAAATGGTGAACTTTTTTACCGGTCACTTTTTCAAACCTTGCTATCAGTTCTTCGTCAATCTTAGAACTGCCGAATTTTTCTGTAAATTAAAAAAGAATGGAAATTAGTGACATAGTATGAAAAACTTTGCCAATGTGACACATGGGTTCACTATTTTACTGGCTAAAAACGTACCCCGCGCACACTCAAAAAAATTGTGGTGCGTGATTAGAAACCAAATTTGACATACATACCAACTTTCAAGTCTCTGGCTCTTATCAAAATTTTTAGACTTAACAGCATTAATCAAAACCGCTAAAAAGCGGTAAATAATATTAGCGGTATATTTGATGCACCTAAAAATTTCGAAGCTTACTGAGATTCCAAATATGACATGCATACCAAATTTCAAGTCTCTGGCTGTTACCATTTTCTTTGTAGATAACATTAATTAAAACCGCCAGTGGTATATTTGATTGCACCCAAAAGTTTCGAAGCTTACTGAGACCCCATAAGTATATGACATACATACCAAATTTCAAATCTCTAGACCTTACCATTCTCTTTTTAGACAACAATACTGAAAACTACTAAAAAGCGGCAAAAACCACCAAGAGTGTATTCGATTGCACCCAAAAGTTTCGGTGCACAATGAGAGCCCAGATGGGACTTATATACCATATTTCATCCAAATCAATTAACGTTAAATGGTAAAAGTGCCCATCACGGCGTACGCGGACAAACGGATTTTTTTTTTATTCGATATTTGGATTCTACCTACGTACCTTGAAACGAAAAATATAACAATTTTTTCGTCATTATTGAAAATAATAAACCAATGCGAGAAAGTCAGATTTAAGCGACCGACAATTGACATTAGGTCACTTTAACTTTAACACTGGCAGCAATTATTTTATTAAAAATGGTTGCAGGTCTCTATTGAGAATGATTGCAATTATCACTGCGACCTTTATTTAGATCTATTGTGACCAGTATTTCAAAGGGCGGGGATGGAGTTAGATTCGAACCAACAGCCTCCTGGTTACGAATCCAACGACTCAACCTACTGAGAATGTTACCATGACAGCAAAAGCAATAGTGTCTCTTTCTTAGACTTAACAGCCAACTTGAAATGCTGCACTAACCTCTAGTAACATTTTCTGGAGCTTCAGAAAATTTATCTAGGCCCTAGCCTAAAAGAATGTCATGACATTGACACTAAGATTTTCTTCCGCAGGAAATGCTTATGTAATGAGTAGGTACCAGTTTTTTTTATGTTCACTTAAGGAAGACTTACAAGTAAAAATAAATTAAAGAGAGAAGTTAGAAACACGTGTTTGGATTATGTGAGTGGATCGTATGATGTCATGCTCAGAACTAGACAAATTTGGGACGGCGGAGTATCATATATTTAATAGATGAATGTTAAGTTATAAACTTACTGATAAGCTTGTCGTAATCAACACCGGTCAGAGATTTGCTAGTTACGTTCCATGGATCAACAATATCATCATCCTCGTTAGTTTCAGTCTTATTATTTTCAAGACTGATATCATTCAAATTTGAAGTTAGAGACATAATTTCCTCCACCGCACCGTAATGATAAATAGAGTGAAAGTACTGAGACTTGTCAGAACTTAAACCTATTCAAATGTTTAATAACTAAAATCACTATCAAATCAACTTATCAACAATATCGAGCTATCACTATCAGGCACCAGATAGATGAAATATGATATCCAGACCCACATCGACGCAAACCGAAAACGTCGGCGAAAAAAGCACCATCAAAAAAAGACAACAACAACAACAAAGTGAAGGTGACTCCGGGGAGCAATACGGAGTGAGTAATTTCCCATACAAATGCTGGAAAGTAGAAAATAATTGACGAGGTGCTGTAAATTCGTTTTCTTATCCTTCTCATTGAAAAAAGTGTAAAAATGTTTAGATTATTTTTATACTGCCAGGCCCTGATGATAGAAACACCATTAATTGGTATTCGCAAAACTACGACTCAAATAATATTTGATTATTTAGGACACCGACAAGATGTGGGATTTCTGGACGCGGCACAAGACCCAAACGACAAATTTTTACCATACCTAATTTTTTGGGGAACCAATTTTTGAGGGGCCAATTTATTTCATCATCGAGGCATGGCCGATCAAAACGTTTCCTAACCTCTCTGGTATGGGGGACGTTAAAAAAATGTAGAGATATAATAATATAAAAAAAATCAATATGTGGTCTACTTATTATCTTTTTGGTTTTGTTTTCAAAGAAATCTTCCCCGAAAGAAATCTTTCGGGGAAGCACAGATTTTACAAACATGATTCGTATATTCGTGAGCTAAACTCCTCTTTGGGGCTATGTAAGACCTTGCAGCGAAGCCTCTGGTGGGCTTTTGTGCTTGGAGAGTAGCCTATTGCAAATATGATGCAAACATATTCATCATCGAGCCAATCAAAACGTTTCCTAACCTCTCTGGTTTTGGGGAGGGCGGACTAAAACGTTTATCTTGACTCTTATATTGAACACTAGCTGTTTTGACCGTGCTTCGCTACGATTCTTATATTGCTATTTTTGTTCTTCAGGGACACGGAAATGGGGGGTATTAGTTTATATTGTAACCTTTAAAAACTCTGTATATTGTAACCTTTAAAAACCAATATTTTTCGCTATCTGCTAAAAAACTCAAAGTTACCACATATGTAAAAATTGGCTCCCCCAAAAACTAAAAAACTAAAAAAAAAAAAAAACAAGATTTTTCGCTATCTGCTAAAAAGAACTCAAAATTACTACATAGGTAAAAATTGGGTACTGTAAAAACTTGTCCTCATTCGGGCCTTGTGCCGAATCCGGGATTTCTATGCACGCATTGAAATAATTTTATATTTTTCCCTCCTCAACAATTTTCCCCGGAGTCATATTCTTCTATCTAGATACAAACGTGTTAGTCAGAATGAGTCCTTGATACATCAATGGATAGAGTTCAGTTTCCATAGCAACTATCATCATTTTATAATTTATCGGGAATTTCTTTTTTTTAAAAAAATTACTATCACTGTCGCTAAGTTTTGCTGTTGCAGATGTAACTTTTTAGTCCAAAATAATCTTAATTTACCAATAGAACTACTCCAAAAATTTTAAGTGAATCACGCACCCTAAAGAAAGCTGTAAGTTACACATTTTATGGCTATGAGCGGTAATGAAATTACTTATTTTAGGTACAATTACTTTTTTTTAGGTGCTGCTGATTATTATATTGGGCTTCATCTAAATTGTCATATCTTCGAGGTATTGCCGTATTAAAGGAACCTAACCGTACATTACAGTGAGGCATGCCATTGAAATCATGAGTTCAGCAGTATCAGCAAAAAACATATTGTATTTGGCCATGTCGTACTCAGTCTAAGCAGACTGGGTGAGGATAATATGTTCAAGTAATATTTTACAATTAAATCTGTCCTTTTTTCCGTTGTAAATCATAAATGGATTGTAAGCATTTACGCCTCCCGCAAATACTTTTCATAAATGAAACTACCCATATATTATTATAAACAAGTATAAGGGTTGCATTAAATCATAGATGGGCAACCTGTGGGACACAGAAAAAAACTTTTTCCCACCTGACGTTTTTTTTTTAATATATCAATAATTAGGATAGTGCGAGAAGCGGATCATGTCCTACTTAAAAAAATCTCATGAGTGGATTATCGATAAAAAGTCAAGGATAAATCTTTGAAATACCAGTTCCACGATTATATTTTTTCTTGAAGGAAAGATTTTTTCAATTATTTTATTTTCGTCGAAGTCGAAAGACGAAAATTAAAATAATTAAAAAAATCTTTCCGTAAAGAAAAAATATAAAGTCTTCAAAGACATTCATATTAATACAGTTCCACGATTAAAAAGGCATTATACTCCCTTCGCCCTTTTTTGACGAAATATTTTTTTTATTATTATTTCTTTTGAGGACTGAGGTTCTCCTATAAGCTCAGATAGTAGAAAAATAATATTGACGGAACATGGTACTTACTTGAGAATTAAAGTGTTTAATAAACTTTGAAAAACGACACACACCGCGTCGTTAAATATCATTGAAGAAAGTTTTTTTCTAATCAAATGCTCTAATTCTTATTTTAAAAGATACCATTTTATTTTCTGTAGATGGAGGCAAACCAAGAAGATAATTTGGAACAAGGAGTTGCTAGGGATTGTGTCTTGGAATATTTTTCTGAATATAAAGAAATTATCGACCTTATTAGGCAACAGGATGTGATTTATGAAGACGCACTGAAATGTGAAGTCAGCTGTGCAAGGTGTGCTTTCCTTTCTTTTACCATTTAATTTTAAGAAACGACACAAGATAATTACGCCAAATAATCTAGGTTGAAACATCGGAAGTGGCACTTTTTTGAAAAAAATTTCTATTTCTTCCAAAATTTAAATGAATTAATTTACAGACCAAAATATTATATTCCCATCTATTTATTGAGATATAAGAAGTTTCCCTCATTGTTTCTTTAAAAAAATATTTNCGAACTTTGAAAGCTCGTGGAGGCTAAAGTCACCCACAAAACTTGCCAGACAAAGACTTTTATGCACCTATACAGTGAGCTCTTCTGTATCTGCTATGTGATCCTTCTGCTGCTTATGAGGTAGGACAAGCCAGGCTAGCTCCCGGACTATATACAAAGATAAACTGACTTCAGATTATTTATCTGAGAAAATCGTAGCAGATGGAAGCGCTCGTCACTCAGCACTCTAGTTGTATTTGATATAAAAATTATCTATTGAAATGTATATTTGATCTCTAAATTCTATGACACTTCTTCGCGTTCATTCTGTTTTTATTTTTTTATTTTTCAGATTCCAAAACATTGTGAATCAGTACATCGAACAAAAGCATTTATTAGATTCCCACCTCGACGAAATTCTAGATGAAATAATTATCAGAGTAAGAGATGTGAATGTTCATTCAAATATGAAACATACGCTGTTTAAATACTTGTACATGATAACAATCGTAAGAGGATACAAAGTTATTGCCAAGAAACTACCTCACGAGGTAAGTTTTAGTAACGTAAGAGGATACAAGATACAAACTAATTGTCAAGGAGCTACTTCACCGGGTAAGTTAAAGTAACGTGAGAGGATACAAAGTAATTGTCAAGGAGCTACTTCACCAGGTAAGTTGTAGTAACGTGAGAGGATACAAATTAGGTAAGGAGCTTCTTCACCAGGTAAGGTGTAGTAACGTGAGAGGATACAAAGTAATTGTCAAGAAGCTACTTCACCAGGTAAGTTGTAGTAACGTGAGAGGATACGAAGTAATTGTCAAGGAGCTACTTCACCAGGTAAGTTATAGTAACGTGAGAGGATACGAAGTAATTGTCAAGGATCTACTTCACCAGGTTAGTTGTAGTAACGTGAGAGGATACAAAGTAATTGTCAAGGATCTACTTCACCAGGTAAGTTGTAGTAACGTGAGAGAATACAAAGTAATTGTCAAGGAGCTACTTCACCAGGTAAGTTGTAGTAACGTGAGAGGATACAAAGTAATTGTCAAGGATCTACTTCACCAGGTAAGTTGTAGTAACGTGAGAGGATACAAAGTAATTGTCAAGGATTGAAGATACAAAGTAATTGTCAAGGAGCTACTTCACCAGGTTAGTTGTTGTAACGTGAGAGGATACAAAGTAATTGTAAAGAAACTACCTCACAAAGTAATTTTTGTCCAAATCACCAAACTCATTCTTAAATGATATTTGTGATAATGTTTATGTCCTATTTTACACATACTATAGCAAAAGAAATGAAAATTTGTAGCGGCAGGTAGATTCCTATGCAGACCTCCAAAGAGACCCGTACATATTTTTTCTATCATATATGATAAAAGAGATTCGTGTTGGGTCGATTTGAGATCTCTAAATTGATCGAACGAAGCAGGCTCTGTTTTGTCTTTTTTCTGTAGTTAAAGTAACGTTTATTTCTGACACTGGTTAATCCGGTGTATGACTCAATAAATTCCATAAAGAAATTAAATCCTAAAAGTTACTAAAGGGCGATGATTGCACGGGCAAGTCCAACTGATCGGATGGTGTAAAATAATCCAGAAAGTAACACTTACATATCATTACGTAAATTAATTGTATTGTGTTGCTCTTTTAATTATATATTCTAGAAATTGACAAGGATTTGAGGACCCATGTCAATTATTAGTCCCCAAAATTAGATGTATAATGACAAAAAAAAAATTATTGGCAGGGAAAAAACTTATGGAGAGCTAAAATACACGAATGGAATTTCCGGTTAAATGAATATTTTCAATTTTATCTGTCTAGGTGTCTGATCTGAAGCCTGTGCTCTGCATGTTGGAGGAACAAGATAAAGATGACACAGATACATGGCCGACTCGATATTGTTTATTGTTGTGGCTGTCTATCATTGTGAAGATACCCTTTGATATGGCAAGATTTGATTGTGGAGATGTTGGAGATAAGACTTTCATGCTAAGGTAATAGTCGGTGCGATAAAAAAGAGAAGATTTGCCAGGCGCGCCCTATAATTCGCAAGTAGGTATAGCCTTTCTGTGTGGTTAGTAGTTTTTATCTCATTTTTATACCTCTAAATTTCTAATGGAGATAGTGGAGATTTTCGTTTTATTGTAGGCAGAAATATTCTAGCCTTGTTTGCGGTACGAAACCTATAAAACATATGTGCATTTCGTTGTGGCTGTCCAGGACCGTAGACAGGACTAATCGTGCCTATGGAGCTAAATTTACTCTAAATATCTTAGTCACAAAACCGTTCCTCTCGAAAATTCCGGGCTCGAGAAGAATCACCTCCAAAAAAACGTTTTTGACAACGTATAAAAAGAATTTGTTTTTAGCAACAGTGTAGGGCAGGGGTTCCCAAACGTTTTGTTACCGCGCCCCCTTTTCTTGAAATGAAAGCCTCCCACGCCCCCTCCCCTTTACATTATAAATTATGAATGGGCATGGATGTAAAAAATGCTAATGTGTTGCTGAATGCTATCTCACTCAAAACACTGTGTTGCTGAATGCTATCTCATTCAAAACGCTAATGTGTTGCTGACTGCTATTTCTTTGAAAACACTAATGTGTTGCTGAATGCTATCTCATTCAAAAGTTCAAAACACTAATGTGTTGCTGACTGCTATCTCATTCAAAACGCTAATGTGTTGCTGACTGCTATCTCATTGAAAACACTAATGTGTTGCTGAATGCTATCTCATTCAAAACGCTAATGTGTTACTGAATGCTATTTCAATCAAAACGCTAATGTGTTGCTGAATGCTATCTCACTCAAAACGCTAATATATTGCTGAATACTATCTCATTCAAAACACTAATGTGTTGCTGAATGCTGTCTCATTCATATTTTCTAAACATCATGTTCAATAAAATTACATATATTTTAACTGAATGATAATAATTCAACTGGTCTCACGCCCCCCAGTTTAGAACCTCTGGTGTAGTGTAACATACTGAGAAGTACCTTAGCAACATGTCCCATTCATTCCGTCTGTTCTAGAACCAACTGATCTTTTTAGATCAGAGGGGAGGGCCGGACGGAATGACAATGGTGTTATAGAAGCAAGAAGCCACTCTTTAAGAATTGTTCTCCTAAAGTCTGGTGGGGATAAACATCGTCTTCTGATTAATAGGCCTTGGTCAGGCTGCGGGACATACCGAATTTGAAAAATAGAAATTGGAACAAAGAACTTGGTTTCTATTTTTAAAGAGGTGTCCATACTATTGATTTCTCAGACTGGGGACCACCACCCTGGTATTAGGTAATATTGCACAGCTTCTGGGACGATCGTTGTGAGAAGTAGGTAATGTTGTTTCTTTAAAATCTTTCATTATCTGAAAAAAAAATCTTTCGTTAATTTATGTGTATATTCTGGAGATCAACAGATCCAATTTTCCCCTTTATTGTTTATTTTACAGGATTCTAAACATTTGTCACATTTACGTGTTATCTACTAGTTCATGTAACAAAATTGCTGCATACTTGGTATCTCAGTTCATTACCAGAACAGACGTAAAACAAATTCATTTACAACCATTTCTGTTATGGTGCACTGCATATTTCCTTAATTCAAAGATAGATTCTAGTAATGTCAAATTCGGACCATTATCAGCTTTATCTTGCATTTTAAAATATGGAAAGCGTGAAGATTTACTGCCACATTCAGAATATTTACTCAACACTCTTATTAGTGCAAATATTCGAACTGATCCTTACAGATTAACAAGGAGGTATTATGTTAAGTTAGTCCAGAGATTAGGTAAGTTAAACCCTTTTTTTTTTGCTTAACGTCTCTTTAACATCTATTGATCTTTCGAGACGACCGATTCTAATTTTTATGACATTGAATAATCCCCGAAAAAAAAAAAAATCCTGGACTGAAAACATAGTTCAGGCAATGTGCATCAAACATCTTACAACGCTTCATGCTTCGTTGATGCGATGTTCCTACTGGGTTCTATTCTATTAAAATTTTCACAGGTTTCCAATTGCAAAGAATCTGGTCACATTTCGTTGATACAACGTCGAATTTCCGCCTTATCTTAAAGAGTGCTATTGTTTGGGTTGGTTGTTAGCACGAACCAGGAAATTCAGATAACCCCACATAAAATAATCCGAAGACGTTATATTCCACCATTGCGGCAACCAATTCTCTTCACCAAAACGGCAGATGGTGTATTAAGTCATAAAGTTCTTGTTTCACATGACCTGTAAGAAGATTTGGGATATCTGGTTTTGTTATACAAATTGTCGGTCATTTCAAATCTTGCGTTCTTATTAGAACACCAGTTATAAAGCAAAGTGAAATGCCGTAGGCCCTAGACCGAAGCAAATATTTTTGAATTATGTGTTCAAAATGCCGTAGGCCCTAGACCGAAGCAAATATTTTTGAATTATGTGTTCATTAAAATATATATTTCTTTCCAGGCTTGACATTTCTTAAAGTGCAAATTGCCCCATGGCGTTATAAGCGAGGGAACAGAATCTTATCCTTAGCGACTGCCGACCAAAAAAGCACTCGAAGTAGTCTGCCTCAAAATGAAGAAGAAGAAGAAAATGAAGATTTTGATGTTGCGCCCCAAGTTGAAGAGGTTATAAATGAATTACTTGAGATGCTCCGAGATGAAGACATTTCAGTCAGGTACTAACGATACTCATCAACGATCTTTGCAACTGCAATGGTAAATCTACATTTCTTTGTGTTACTATGTTACAAGCATAGCAGTGTTAGGGTGTTTTTAACGCCCTAACACGTGGGTACAAATTTAGCTGTCATATTTGAATATAACTTTTTTTAGAGAATTAGAATAATCCTGGTCAGATTAAATCTGGCTGTGTTTCGGAGTAACTCAGCCCCCTATTTAGAATTGATGGTAAAAGAGACTAGTGGTGGGATTATCAGGTGATTATTAATATTAAGTATATTTTAGAGATATTGAAATGATTGTTCACACCCCATTACACGCGCCCCTGATTTTCAGGAAAGAGCACGCGAAGCAGCATTATCCGTCCCCGATGGTGATCAATATACTGTGCTCAATTTTTCCTATATTGAATTGAAATTCAATATAAGAAAGTACACTGAACGATAATTAAGTCTTCCAATAATTCAATCAAAAAGTGAAAATCCATTACCAAATTAATGATAATGGGTTAGTGGCGTAGTGGCAAGACGCTCTGACTGGAAAGATTCAAAACTGTCCAACCGTCTTCGAGTTACGGAGGATTTTCCAATTCTTGTATGGGGATCACTAATTTTTTATTTTTTAAAAATTGATGGGAGTAGACCGCTCCCCCCAAAAAATATAGAATGTTTTTGATATAAAGCTAATTTTTCGGTCAAATTCTACAAATTTTAACCGTGGCGAAGCACAACGGCTAGTTATTCATAATCTTCGTCTGTTTTGTTGACTACTATTTCCTGAGACGTCCATGGTGGAATAGACCATCAGGTATAAGGGTAGTAGGTCAAGTAATCTTACTTTAGCCTCTTCATCAGTGCCCCATCCACCGATGAAAATTTTTCCAGTCTTCACTATATATTTAGGTCCGGACAGAAAAAAATATCTTGTTCTTGAACTGTAGTGAATTGGAAAAAAAATTACAATAAAAATACGGCTATAGGAATAGTAATGATAGTTTCTTTACAAAAAATATTGATATCTCACAAAAAATCGTCATTGAGAAAAGGCGGAATTTTTTGGAATAGTAATTTCAACAAATAACAACCTCTCTCATTCAATGATTCTAGGACATTTAAGGAGCATTTACACTACTCAGTGAAAATGTCAGTGACAGTGCTTTCTGACGCCGTACTTCACAGTGAAAATATCTCCATTGTCTGAGCACGGAGAAAACACTGACGAGTGTTATTAAGATCACTGTCATTGACACTACACAGTGAAAGTGTCAGTGATAGTGCTCTCCGACGCCGTACCGTGATTCTTAGTGATTCGACATGAAAACATCTTCATTGTCTGAGCATGGAGAAAACACTGACCGGTGTTATTAAAATTACTGTGTAGTGTGGATGATCCTTTATGAGGGGGTCGCTCATGTGTCTCAATATAGAAAGACTGATTATTTGTGTTGGAAAAATATTAAGGATCAAAGTTCAGGGATATTAAAATATAATAATGTTTATGAAAAACAGCTTATTAGCTATACAAGGCGCAAAGCGTCGTCAGCATTTTTGCTAGAGTTGTCCCTGATTGTATCATGTTTCTTAGTTTTCAACAAAAAGATTAACTTTTTAGTAGCTGCAAAGATACCTTCGCAAAACGTCTCAGCTATCTTTTTTTTTATTAAAGATCAAAAAATATTTGAAATTTTCAGATGGTCTGCTGCTAAAGGGATTGGCCGTGTAACAAATAGATTACCAAAAGCTTTAGCCGATGACGTCATAGGATCTGTGTTAGACTTGCTTTCACCGAGAGAAAAAGATCCTGCATGGCACGGTGCCTGCCTCTCTTTAGCAGAATTGGGCAAACGAGGTCTCCTTTTATCTCACCGATTATCAGAAGCTGTGTCAAGCATTTTGAAAGCTTTAGTCTATGATGAACTCAAAGGATTTTTCTCTGTAGGATCGTACATTAGGGATGCTGCTTGTTATGTTTGTTGGGCATTTGCAAGAGCCTATGATCAGAAAACATTGGAACCATTTACACAAGACATAGCGAGAGGATTGCTTGTCGTGACTTGCTATGATAAAGAAATTAACTGCAGGTAATTTTAAAATAATTCGAGGGGTCTTTTTAAAATCAATAACTGTTTGTGACAAATTATGTGGTGTTTTCATCTCTTCTCTTTGAGCAACACGATTTCACTCACACTTTGAATAGAAGAGGTCAATAAATAAATAAAACAGGCGTTATCAATAAGGAAGGGTGCATCTCGATTCCGGCCATGGGTTCATAATTATAAATATCTTTTTATGGTGAAAATATCAAGCAATTTTTAAAATACCCTCGACGATTGTAATTTTACGAGGGAGGTTTAGAGGAATTCAGTAGGAAAACGTTTTAATTTATTGACCGAACGAAGTGAGGTCTAACTTTAACACAATGATTTTCCTTTCTTTGTCTTTTTGTACCACAATAATTCTCCATTGTTTGAAGAATAATTGTGCACATTAATTATACTCATGAAATTTTCTGTTCAGTTTGTAGACCCAATTCATGGTAGCCATTTTATTTTAGGTGACTGATGTCCACAGCTTACAGAACTACTAGTTAATTTTTCATATCAACATTTTTCAGACGTGCTGCCTCGGCTGCTTTTCAAGAATTAGTTGGTCGTCAAGGTGGTAGTCTCCCACATGGTATTGATATTTTGACACGAGCCGATTATTTCAATGTGCAAATTCGCAACAACGCATACCTAGACATTAGCATCTACATTGCGCAATACAGTGAATATACAAAGGTGTTCATCGACCATTTAGTAGAACGAAAAGTGGGTCATTGGGATCCAGACATCAGAAAATTAACAGCAAAAACGTTGACAAAACTGGTTCCATATTCAAAAGAGTATTTCCTTAATGAAGTCATCGCTGAGTTATTGAAAAAGATAGATAGTATTGATTTGAATGCGAGGCATGGCGCAACTCTTTCCATTGGTGAAGTAATCCACGCGTTAATCGTACTAAAATGTGATATTCCAGAGAATACTCGAATACGCGTACAGAATATTGTCAGGAATTATCGAGCAAAGAAGCAACTTCAAGGTAAGTGACCTATTTTTATAATGATTATTGAATAAAGGCTAGCGCACACTACAAACTTTATATCAGTCGAATTAATGGGCATGCAAATATACGCAAATGCGCACACTGTACAATCAAAAGTAACAAAAAAACTGGGCAATTAAAATTTGTAGTGTGCACTAACTAACTCGTATGTTAATGTTATTGGCTTGTATTAGCTACATTATACAGATCCTTTTTTGTGTTCATTAAACCTAAAAATAAACTTAAAAATATAAAGCTTGAGTGAAATTCAACTAAAAATAACCGTGTGCCAAACAAACAACAAGAAGAAAAAGAAATACTGTATTCTAGATTGTCATTGGAGAATCCACAGTTCATAATCCCAAGGTAAAAAAGAAATACTGTATTCTAGGTTCTCATTGGAGAATCCACTGTTTATAATCCCAAGGTAAAAAAAGAAATACTGTATACTACTTTCTCATTGGAGAATCCACAGTTTATAATCCCTAGGTAAAAAAGAAATACTGTATTCTAGATTGTCATTGGAGAATCCACAGTTCATAATCCCAAGGTAAAAAATGAATATTGTATTCTAGGTTCTCATTGGAGAATCGACAGTTCATAATTCCAAGGTAAAAAATAAATATTGTATTCTAGGTTCTCATTGGAGAATCCACTGTTTATAATCCTAAGGTAAAAAAAGAAATACTGTATACTACTTTGTCATTGGAGAATCGACAGTTTATAATCCCTAGGTAAAAAAGAAATACTGTATTCTAGGTTGTCTTTGGAGAATACACAGTTTATAATCCCTAGGTAAAAAAGAAATCTCCATGGTCGAGTTGTTAAGAGCATTGACTCTTGGTCCGGAGGTTGTGGGTTCAAACCCCGAACGAAGCGAAAATTTTCTGATCGAATTTCCTCGTTTCCGGAATCGCATGGCTGTAAAAAGGAGTGCCCTGAAGTAATGCGAAAGCGGTTTCGGGGCATATTTTTTTAGAAAAAAAAGGTTAAAAAGAAATACTGTATTCTAGGTTGTAGGTAAAAAAAATCCAAATTTTGTTTCATTAAGTGTATAAATCAGGCCTGTAAAATTGAATTACATACTTTATGTGATTGTTCCGTATATTTTCGGGTACATCGTTGATAGGTAAAATCAATAGGTACCAAAAAGTAAAATCAAGGGAGTAAAGAGTATTTTGATGGCAGTTAAATTTTTTTGACTTTGTTGTAGTAGCAGCAATCATGAGCCAAAGAATTTTAAAATCAATGAAAAATTTCATATTTTATAAAAAAAATTCTTTAATCGCAACAACTCATTACAATGAGGATGATCGCTGTGAGATGATGTGGGACTTCTTTTGGTCTGCATTTCTGTCTTGATGGTCTTTGGCCAAACACTTTTGTGTGCTTAGAACTTGTACGTACTAACCATCTGACTCATCTGAGGATATTCTTGATTTCAAGGTATGTCTGCTGAAATGACGAAGCAGGCATGTTGCTATATGATTGAACAACTTTGTTTGGAGCCAAATGATTTCCAGGACTCTGAATGGCAAATTCTTATTAATGAGTGTCTTCAAAAAGAAACGGAGGCTGTAAAAATACAAGCTTGTCAAGCCCTGCACGCCTTTTGCATAAAAACATTTCAGAATAACTCTTCAGGTAATATTTTGACCATGTACGAGTAGTTAGATCAAAGAGGGCCACAGTCCCGGAAGTATCACTCCAGAATGCATTCTAGGTTGTTAGGGTCTGCATTCAACTAAAAGGTTTTGTTGTGATCTGTATTTCGGACAATAGTATTATATTGTTTCATTGCTCTTAGCTCTACTGGTCCTTAAGATTTGATTCAATTTTAGATCCAAACAGCATTTGAAGCAATTCAGTTGAAATCAGCCGCTTCATGAGCAACAGTGGGGTGTTTCCCTTAACATAAATTGTTATTCCTTATCCTGAGTTCATGATTTAAAAAATAGTAGAAACAGGTTGATATAGGGTTAGCGAAAAGATGTTATGAGTTCCAAGTCGTACTGGTACGTAGAGCCGGCCATGATGAGCAAGTATGTTGATGTTATGAGTAATGGTATGAGCTCCAAGTCGTCCTGGTACGTAGAACCGGCCATGATGAGGACGTATGTAGATGTTATGAGTTCCAAGTCGTACTGGTACGTAGAGCCGGCCATGATGAGCAAGTATGTTGATTTTATGATTAATGGTATGAGTTCCAAATCATCCTGGTACGTAGAACCGGCCATGATGAGGACGTCTGTAGATGTTATGAGTAATGGTATGAGTTCCAAGTCGTCCTGGTACGTAGAACCGGCCATGATGAGGACGTATGTAGATATGAGTAATGGTATGAGTTCCAAATCATCCTGGTACGTAAAACCGGCCTTGATGAGGACATATGTAGATGTTATGAGTAATGGTATGAGTTCCAAGTCGTACTGGTACGTAGAACCGGCCTTGATGAGGACATATGTAGATGTTATGAGTAATGGTATGAGTTCCAAGTCGTACTGGTACGTAGAGCCGGCCATGATGAGCAAGTATTTTGATGTTATGATTAATGGTATGAGTTCCAAATCATCCTGGTACGTAGAACCGGTCATGATGAGGACGTATGTAGATGTTATGAGTAATGGTATGAGTTCCAAGTCATCCTGGTACGTAGAACCGGTCATGATAAGGACGTATGTAAGTCCAAAGCAAAGTCAATGCGCTTTATATGAAACATTTCAGAATAACTCTTCTGGTAATATTTTTGGTCTAATAAAAGTAAAAGGTTATGTCCTTTGTCTTTTCCAGCACTTTGTCCCAGCATGCCCTTTGTCTTTTCCAGCACTTTGTTAATCTTTTTGTTTTGTCTAGGTCTTCAGAATAAAAACGTTTGAGTAGTGTATTTTATTTGAATATTTGTTTATGATTTTAAGTATTTTGACAGAATGTTATTTTGTTTGTTTCAGATGTCTCTTATAACAACCTGATCGAGCTCTACATATCCGAACTGAATTCTTCAAATCAAGGCTCAAGCGAGGGCCATGCTTTGGCTTTGGGCATGCTACCAGATTTTATGCTTGCTTCACATCTTGAAATAATTATAGTATCACTTATAGAACGTACTAAGATTTCTGAAGCCACTTTAAGTTGGTGTGCTGTTAGAAAGAATGCCATTCTTGCTTTGAAATCTATTGTAGAGAAATTGGCTTCTTCCAGAGATATTATTCAGTATGTTCCAGCTTTATTTGAATGCTTTCTGAGCAGCCTTGGAGAGTATTATAAGGACACTAGAGGTGAGAGAACTAATCTGACGTAAGCCTGGAACGGGTTTATTCAGGATAGTAACTAATATTTGATTAGTTTAAGTTGAATAAACAGCCAACATATGTTATTGTCCTAGACGTGTATGAGTCACTAGCTCTTCCAGTAGACTTAATTATAGATATCGTCTAGGGCAGCCATTCTCAAACTGGGCGCTAGCGCCCACCAGTGGGCGTTTGCTGGCTTTCGGTGGGAGTTCTGAGAGATTTTCAATTTTGATGGGCGATTGAAGGAATAAGTGGGCGCTGAACAGTTTCAAAGTAGATACCTACTTAGTAATAATAATAAACCTATTATCTTTTTACTTTCTTGAAAGGGAAATATATTTTGGGTCACCTAAAAAGGATATCTTTATCCTTTTCATTGTACTTTTGAACCTTTTACTTCGGTGGCCTTTTGTTTTTGGTGTCCCTTACCCAAGAAGCGTTAAAACAATAAAAATCTGATTCATTGTATCTACCTACCTAACCTAGACCTTTGCTAAGATTTGTGTCTGCTGTATACTATGCCTGTCTGCGACATAATAATAAAAATAGATTCGCAAATAGTATATGTTTTTAGTTCTAGTTAATTAGTTTGCGTCCATCATTCTAAGAGTCAAGTGGTGAAAGTGTTTTTTCTAACTATTTTTTTTTTTTTCTCCAATACCTATTTATTTAGTAGCGAAGAATTATCAAAGTGATTTAAAATAAAATTAATTCATAAGTGTTTCCCAATCAACTTTTGAGGCTGTGTTTTTCCTTATGGACAGTGAAGGTAAGTTGCAGACTTAATCTGAACAAAGGCATGACTGTGAAAGAGGGACAAGGCCCTAAAACCAAACATTTTGGTCTTTCAAGTCAAAGCGTTCTGAAATTTTTAGGTAATTTTTTGCAGTCATCTAATTAGGGGGAATCAATTTTCTCGCTTATTAAGTTGAACTTTAGAGGAAAAGCAGCAATTCTGATCATGATTCATGGGCGTTCGCCGCGCCGGGGGTGCACATTGTTTTATAATTTTACTTCTGGTTTATTATTTTCAATAATGAACCTTTGCAATCGTCACAAAAAAAATCCCCCCCCCCTCCTCAAAATTTGATAGTTTACGTTTCAAGTTACGTAGAATCGAAAAATCGAATAAAAAAATCCGTTTGTCCACCATACGCTGCACCCTCCGCCATGATGGGCACTTTTGCCACTCAGCGTCAACCGATTTGAATGAAATTTGGTATATAGGTCCCATCTGGGCTCTAATTGTGCCCAGAAACCAAGGGTGTATTCGATGTGTGAAATCATATACACGCTTCGCGGTTTTTACCGCTTTTTAACGGTTTTCGCTTATTCTTTCTAAAAAGAGAATAGTAAGAGCTGCAGATTTGAAATTTGGTATGAATGTCACATTTGGGGACTCGGTGAGCTTCGAAACTATTGGGTGTAATCAAATATACCGCTGGTGGTTTTCATTAATCCTGTCTAAAAAGAGAATGGTAAGAGCCAGAGACTTCAAATTTGATATGTATGTCAAATTTAGGGTATTATTACATTCTCGATTTTTTTTGTTGGGGGGGGGGGGGGGGGGGGTTCCCGGTCATTTTNGTATTTTTTTAAGCCAGTGAAATAATAAAACCATGTATCAAATTGGCAGAGTTTTTTAATACTTTCGAAAATTTCGCATGTTGCGCTTCCAAGTGCTTTTCAACTCAATTTTGTGACTCTTTCAGAGGATTTGTAGATTTTTCAAAATGCGTTTTCAAAGCACTTACTGTTAATATTTTCAAACTTTTCCACTGTGGCGCTTTCAAAGTACTTTCCAATTCTATTTTGGAGAAAATATATGTATGGCACTCTACATTGCCTGTGGCTTTTTCCGAGGACTTGTAGATTTTGTTTTAATGAGCTAAGTAGGTCCAATGTACAAACCAGTAAAAAGAGGATTTTTAAAATAATATTAATAATAATGTTTTGGTTTTTCTTGTTTAATAATTTTTTTTTTCTTTTTATTATTATTCTGATTTCAGTAATCATCAAAATGTCAGAGCCAAAGAGAAAATGTGCTGTCCGACAGTACAGTGTGGCTCCAAAGCAGAACGATGATGGTTTGCGTGCTTCATACAACATTTCCTTATTGATTGCCCAATCAGGACAGTCTCACACTATTGGCAAAGAACTTATTCTGCCAGCGATAAAGGAGGTGTTATCAACTATGTTACATAAACCCGTCTATGATATAACAAAGAAACTATCACTCAGCAACAGTACCGTGCAAAGAAGAATTGATAAGATGGCGGAAAATGTTGAAAAATCTCTTTGTGAGTACTTGAAAACATCACAATTTGCATTGCAATTGGATGAGTCAACACTACCAGGAAATGAGTCTCTGCTGCTGTTTTATGTTCGTTTTGTAAAAGACGGAAAACCTCATGAAGAACTGTTGTTTGCCAGAACAATGAAAACGGACACGAAAGGTGAAACTATCTTTCATACGTTGGAAAACTTCCTTACACAAAAAGAAATACCATGGTCCAACATTTTGGCTATTGCTACGGATGGAGCCCCAGCCATGGTTGGTCGACATAAAGGTGTCATTGCTCACATTAAAAGGAAAAATCCTGGCATACTTGCTGTTCATTGTGTGATTCATCGCCAACAGCTGGTTGCTAAAAATTTGAGTGAAAGACTTCACAAGTCTCAGCAACTAGTCATCACAACTGTGAACAAAATAAGGAGCAGTGCTTTGAATGAACGATTGTTCAAACAACTGTGCATAGAAAATGAAGATTTCAATCGGTTACTTCTGCATACTGAAGTAAGATGGTTGTCAAAAGGAACTTGCCTAGAAAGATTCAACAACTTACAAAGATCTGTCTTGGAATTCCTCGAAGAAAAGGATCCCATTTTGCGTGAAAAACTCATGAATTGTGAAAATGATGTTGGCTATTTGACAGACCTTTTCAACAAGTTCAATGATGTCAATCTGAAACTTCAAGGAGATAATCTGAATTTAATAACGACAAAACGTGTTTTGTCTGCATTTACTGCTAAGCTGATCTTATGGAAAAAAAATCTTGGTCGAGGAGATTTCAGCTAGTTTTCTTGCCTTTCAAAAATACCAACTATCGATCAAGATAGACTTGATTACTGTACCCACTTGGAAACCCTGCATTCTGACATATGTACACGGTTTGACGACATTTTGTCACTTGACATACCGGCTTGGATCTTAAATCCTTTTACTAGCTTGTCAGGCAATGTTGATGTTGACCCTGCAATTGAAGAAGAACTAATTGACCTTACATGTAATGAGGAACTGAAGTACAAGTTCTCCGAACGATACCAACAGTTTTGGTTCCAAAAGGAAATACCAGACCTCTTTCCTGGGTTGTGGAAGATTGTCCAAAAGATGTTTATTTCCTTTCCATCGTCATACATAGTTGAAAGTGGTTTCAGCGCCATCACAAATCTTATCACCAAAAACAGAAATAGACTGGACATTGAAAACCGAGGGGATTTGAGGCTTTTCCTCACAAAAATGACACCCAATATTCAAGAATTAATCTCATGACACCAAGTTCATCCATCTCATTAGTGTAAGATCAGAGGGAACTAGTTGAAACCTTAAAGTCTCTTTATTTTGTTTATATTTTTCTTTTCAGGTATTTCTAGCTACTTTTTTTTTTATATATACTATTTATTTCTTATTGCTTTGTTTTCAAGTCAGAATGTATATGTCGTTTTTGTAGCAGTTCCTGTAGCTATAGATANATTTATTTCTTATTATTTTGTTCTCAAGTTTATATAAAAATAAAATAAGGCAACCTGTTTGCCATTTTATGTTTTCTTAAAAAAAATACTTATCCTTTTATGTAGATATCGATGATATTTTGATCATATTGTTTTTAATAAAATTCTTTAATATTAAAAATAATGATAAATAACGGCGTCATTTATCATTATTTTAATATTAAGCAGTTGTTTTTTTATATAAAGTTGGTTGGTAGGTAGGTACCTACACACCTAATGCTTATCCTATGACTGAAATACTAAATTAAATTAGATTATTAAAATTCAAAAGTAAAAAAGACAAATTTTAAATTATGTTGGTGGGCGGTAAAAGTAATTGGGCTATCAGAGTGGGCGCTGAAGTAAAATAGTTTGAGAACCTCTGCATTAGACTTTCCTAATCAATATTATACAAAGTCCGAGGAGGGAAAGTTGCGGAACCGTCCACCATCCTGCCAAATTCAAGTCTCTAGCTACACAGGAAGTGCTCTTTAATTTTGGTGAGTCAGTCAATACTATAAAATCCAATTTTGGAAACCTTGTATTTCAGCACCCGGTTAACATTGGTTTTGAATCGTGTAGTCATTTTGTGTCAGTAAGTAAAATCTGTATCAAATTATAAAACATGATAAAGTAGAACAGAGTTATGACAGTGGTAAAAACATGGCGTAAAATTTCTTTCATCTTTTATACACACTGCGTGTCTTAGACCAGAACTTGGCCTGTCGTACCGCCTTGCGCATATGGACCAAAAGTTCAATAATATTGTTGGATTATCTGATAGGGATTTTTTTTTTCTGCCTTAGCAAACTCACATTGTACATAAGTACCTCTAAAAGTAATCTATTTTCTTTACTGAAATTGTTATAATGTTTCAGGAGATATTGGAAGACATGTTAGGGAAGCATCAATGAATGCTCTCAAGGTACTGATCTTAACTTGTGCACGTTTAGATCCAAATATTCTATCAGAGGATAATGTCAAAAAAACCATGTGCGGACTTTCTAAACAAGCAGTGGAAAAAATCGACCACACAAGAGCCGAGGCTGCTAAAATATTCTGCACACTGTTACACCAGTAAGTCCTCTTTGGAGCAAAGGTTGGATGGGCAAATTGAATTTCAAAGAAGATATTTTTCTTGAGAAATTTGCAGGCTACCATCAAAGAAATAAAGCTCTCTTCATCTGNCAACGGGGGGGGGGGTCCTTTAGTCCACCAAATCTCAAATTTTAATATGGCAGCCATTTAGTAAATTTCGCTTTTTCCCAACAAAATCGCCTATAACGTTTTTTGGGGTTTCAGATAGAAAAATATAATTTAAACCAGCGAAAAAAGTACAACCTTTTCGGAAATACTATTACATAGAAAACTTTCGAAACTTTTGGTCTGACGACTGTCATATTTTTTTCAGCCCAAAATCTGGACAAAATTATTTGAACGAATAATGCTAAAACGACATATTTTGATAATAGTGAACCAAAATCTATGATGGCTCACGATTTTACTTTTTGACATGTTTATCAGATCTAAACCTGGATATGGAATAACCATCTCTGGAATTCACATTATTTTCTTCATTTAAAAACATTTTTGTTTCAGTAAACCGGAAGTCCCACACATTCCTCACCATTGTGAACTACTTTCGATATTCACACCAGCAGTTATCGACACAGTCATATGGCGCGATGAAAGGAGTACATTCCCATTGTTCAGTGCCGTGTTAGCCTATGACGCCTATGTCTATGAACTTATGAGTGGATTCATTCTAAGCTTGGGTGACACCAAACCTCGTCTAGTAAGTCGTTTGATTTTTTTTTCTTTCATGATCTTATATAGGTAGATGATTCTTAAATAAGAATGTATTGTAACCGAAAAATAAATAAATAAATGAAATGCCATTGGATATTTCTTAAAAATGCGCTAGAATTGTAGTTAGTTTTTTTCCGAATGTTTGATAGAAAACATTCTTTATTCGATTTTTCATTTTACATAAAAAAGGGAATTGAGCTGACAGCTGACAGATCTATANTCCCCATGTTCTTCCTAGGTTAACAAACGTGTAGGTAATATGTAATCTATGTGTATGCTCTGATCGCGTTTAAAAGGTTGCACCTCGGTGATATGATTATTAATGTGGGAGTCAGATTTATTATCATATTTCTCTCATCTTCCCGAAACGAAGTTCGGGTACTCAGCTAGTAACTTATAAATGATTATAATCATTTGTTCCTACCTTTATTAAAATAATGGACGTCTCCGTGGCAGAGTGCGCATCACACTCGGCTTGCACCACGGAGGTTCCGGGTTCGATTCTTGGGCAAGTCGAAAATTTGAAAAAGGTTTTTTCGAATTTTCTACTTGGTCTGGTTGTGTTTGGGGGTAACTCAGCCTCCTGAGGACACTTGAGTAGCTATGGTAATAGCGCCAAGTGGTAGCATTATAAGGAAATTGTTAAAAGTGTAGCTTAGGCTTAGTGATATTGGAGTGAATGTTGAAAATACCTTGTAATGCTATGATGCCCACAAACATTGTGACATAATAACACAAGAAAATATACATTTACATTATTAAAATAATTGTGAGCCTCATAGGAGTGCGAACCACTTTGCCGATTTTTACCTAATTTCAAAATGATTCTTTTTAAATCGAGTCGCCTCATGAAAAAATCAGAAATATGAATTTATGTTGTGCAGTTTAATAATAATTGTCAGCGTCTATGACACGTGGAGCACACCAATTCCCGTTAGATCACTAAGGTTAAGCAACGTCAAGCGAGGATTTACTAATTGGGTGACCACGTAGGTTCGTGCTCTCGTGATGCTGGCTATTTCCGGCCCAACCCATTTTGGGTAAGGCCTATGTGGGTTGCTGTTTTCTAAGTTTCCAGCTAATGGAGGGTAAAAGTGGATGATGGATGATCCCGTAACGTTTGGTTATTTTAGTCGACAGTTTCCTCCACACAAGAGTTTTGAATAAGATTTTTTTAAATTTTATTTCAGGTGCAGCAGTCTACGAAATATTTTCTAGCATTTTTAAAATCCTCTTCCAAAGAGAAACTACTTCAAATCTGTGATATAATTATTTGCTTGTTCAAAGAAAATGAAAACAACCATGACGTGATTGTGTCCATGCTTCTCTTCCTAGATAAACTCCTGGGATCCTACTGTATCAACACCGTTCTGGAGGAATCTAATTTTACTTTTTGTGAACAAATATTGGACTTCGTCAAGATTAGCTTGAATCGAAGTGGTCAAGCAAATAAACGGAAGGCCTGTGTTGAAGTGTTCTGTCAACTACTGCAGGTATTTATCTATCACGAACAAGCTCTCTCAAAACACGTAGGCGATTTAAAATCATCTCTTTTCAGTGTGGTATAAAAAGTAGACTATGTCACTCTCGGATCCAGAAATAATGTCATCACTGCGATCCGTTGCTTCGTGAAAAAAGGAGAAACTTTTGCATTTATAATATTAGTAGAATGTGGGGTTTTACTGTACAATAGAGGATGATCCGTGCAGCCCACGAGCTTTAACATTTTACCCTTACCTGCAAATAAACCGTTGCTGATAATCTTTTCTTATCGGTTTCTCGTTTTTTCCGCTTCTTTAATTAAAAGAAATGCGGGAAATTCAAATTTACATATTTAAATAAACACCTTGACTATTATTAATTTCTTTTACTATGCTTCAAAGAACGAGGACACAGTATGATCTCTAAAAATGCACTTCTACCTACTTATTTCTTTTACAATCACAGTTTTTGAAGAGCAAAGAAACATTACATCATGTAGGGGTTGATGATTATTTCGTCATCATTATACTACGTGGCCATTTATATTTGACAAAATTATTCGCCATTATTATAGCTAGACAATCCTCGGAGGTCTGAGTTGCCCAAAAACATGACCAGACCAAACATATAATTTTCGAATTTTTAACCCAAAAAGAAATAATTTCAGATAACTTCCCAAATTAAGCCAATTGTGATTCAGAATTGCTACTTTAAATTTCTTGATGGAGCTTTAAATGTCTTAATACATTTGTATGACAAAAGTCAATTGCATTGATTTATATATTTCTTCTTTCAGTTTTCATCGACTCGTAAAAGGGCGCTAACACAACTTTTGATTTGTCTTTGTCATCGACTTGGTTTCCTTCGCAAACATGCTTCCCTGCGGTTGTACGAAACTTTGATTATACTCTCAGATGAATTCACTGGAGACGGCAATGTATCTGAAGAAGGAGTTGAAAGATCTATGAAATTGTTGTCCGAAACAGATTGGATTGATGCAGATATAGATCATTTGAGGACTGTACGCAATCAGATTTGCCAAATTTATAATATTAAACCTCCCTCGACCATAGTGAAAAAATAAATCTTTCAAGGTTCTGAGGAACTTTTCAAATCTTTCCAAACTTTGTTCGGGGATAACAACCGTATCATTGAGATATGTAACAACAATGAGTAATAGCTGTCCATGTCCAGTTTCACAAAAAAACTGTTTTTCCAAAATTTAAGAAAGGTGATTTTTAAGAGTAGGTCTGATATTTGTGCCAAACAGAATAGTCCGTTATGAAAGAGTCAATTAAGTGAAGAAAACATGCGAAGAACCACCTATACATATTTCTTTGGAAATGGTACTTCGAATTCGGTGAAGATGTAAATTTCAATTTTCTTGGGTCCCTCTACGATCATGGTTTTTGTGCTACCATCACGCCGTCCTGCTTTAATAAATCTGATGATTAAATTATACCTGTTGGGCGATCATGTCAGGCTGTAACACTTAAATTGGCATAATCATGTTTTTTGCTTACAAATAATTTTGTTGGATTATTTCATTCGAACTAAGCAATAACTTTTGAAAAAATGGACATTCTCTTTGATCGACTTACACATGTCCGGACTGACGAAAGCTTAATAATTTATTTTTAAATAAATTAATAAAAAACCCTTTTCGTTTTAACAAATTTTTTAAAAATAAAAATAAATATTTTTAACGTTTAAAATTAACATATTATTTAAAGACTCATTGTTTATTTTGAATAGTTAATAATAAAAAAATATCGTAATTTTATTTCAAAATAATTTTATTATCATCACATTAAATTAAATATTTTCAAGAGACAATAATGATTCGGTTTTAAGATTTAAGTATCTTTTGGCTTAATAATTTTCAATAATGCATCCTTTTGTTCTTACAAACTAATGAGCTTCTATCAGATAATGAAGGAAAATGTGGAAGAATATCTCCTTGATGTCTTTGGCCTGTTGGTGACGTAGATATTTTGTGTGGGGGGGGAGGGGGGCTTTCATCTGAGTAAATATTCTTGTATCTCCGGAGCGGATAGATGACTCACCTCACGGTAAACGTGAGGTGAGTCATGTATACACCACTATCATGAATCATAAAGATTTGTTACTCTGAAGGTAAGATATTGTAAAAATATATTTCATTCATTCATTCAATAGTGGCATCAACGTGTCCAATGGTAACCATATGTATGAGACAGCAGCTCTAGATATGTTGTAATCTATTGCTAAAATTTTTAATTGTCATCATACATCCGTTCTTGGAGGCTGATAATTGACATGGGTCCCCAGAACCATGACAATCACTGCAATATAATGACGTCTGTAACACAAGTGTTATAAACATAATGATATTACCTTCAGAGTCGCTTTTTGTGTTATTTTACACCATCAGTTCAGGTGGACTCAGCCCGTGAGGATGTCACCCTCAAGCAACTTCCTACAATCTCAATTAAGATTTACTTTTCCTCATGGAAAGTTAGAAACTCATAAATAGATTAGAAGAAATTACGCCTATGGATAAAAAAAATATTTATTATATCTGAATTAAATAGTTTGTAATATGTATAACATATACTTAACCTGTACTTCAACATTTTCAAGGCAATAATTTTTCGCTGTTCAAAAGCAATAAGCAAAGGAAAGAAAAAGGAAAACAAGGACGACTGAGGTTACTGCTGAGGAATATTTATTGAAAAATTTGTAATTATAAGAAAGAGAAGAGCAGATTGTCAAGCAGCTCTTAACCTAAATAAGATATTTTATGCAAAAAATGTATAATTATTGTGGCTCTACTAATATTAAAATCTAAGTTAAACTCAACAGTATTAATAATTCAGTGATACTTAAACTTCTGTGGGAATACTTGTAATTGTTCTGTTTGGGGAGAAAGTTTTTCGTTGTAGCCCTTAACCCAATGGTGACTCCTTGCAAATGTTCATTAGGCTATAGAATGATATCTCTAAAAAAAAAACATTTTTTGCAGTTTCATTTCTTCCTTTTCCCGAAATTATCATTCTGGATCTTTGAAATTTAGACAAAGTACCGAGAATTAAATTCACCGCAATATTATTCAGCTCAAACCCATAGTCATCAAAGACATAAAAGAAGCAAAGGTAGGAAAAAATGGCGTAGTTCTGATTTTTTTAATATATTGTTGCGATCGATACATGAGAGAATTGTAAAACTAAATTTGCTATTTTGAAAGACCTGTGCCCGTTGCGCGGTGGTCGAAAACGTTCGATTTTTTTTCGGACTTTTTTCAGATTTTCCAAAAAATATCGAAAACCGTGAATCATACGGACATAGTTATCCTATCTTTATCTAGAGCAAATAAAATTTGCCACTGAAAATCGCTTATTTTGTTAGCATACATGCGATTAGTATAAAACCACTTTGCCTATTTCGAAAGACCTGTGCTCGCTGCGCAATGGTCGAAAAATATCATTTTCTTTGGATTTTTTTTCCACAAGAAGGGCCATGTTAAATGCATATAACTTTTTAACGTGAAATTATTTTCATCTTCTGTTTTCAGATTCAATGAGTTAACTTTTTGACAATTTTGGTTATACAAAGGTTAACACGTGAAAAACGCGTAAAAATCCATGCACATTTTCACGCTTTGTACACTATTTACGAGCACTTAATGGTGTTTTCAAACCTTCTACAGACTCAGTTATTTCAAATTTTGCGATAATTTTCGCAATGACTGTTTCCCTCATTTGGTAGGTTATGTTGTCCAAAATGATCTCGATAACCTTCTTTCTTTAAATTATTTCGGTAATACGTTGCAAAGATATTTAAGCGTTATTTCACGTGTTATAACTAAAATTGTCAATTAACCCATTGAATCTGAAAATCCAAGACAAATATCATTTGACAAAAGTTTTATATATTTACATCGTTCGTTCTTCTTGGTGTTTCAGGGAACACACTTTTTTGTTTCACCCTGTATATCATTTGACAAAAGTTATACACATTTACATCGTTCCTTCTTCTTGGGGTTTCAGGGAACGCACTTTTTTGTTTCACCCTGTATATCATTTGACAAAAGTTATATACATTTACATCGTCCCTTCTTCTTGGTGTTTCAGGGAGCACACATTTTTTTTCACCTGTATATGTTGATTTATGGCGGAGAATATGTTTCGTTTTTTATATTAATTATAAAGGCTTTTAATTTAGTAAAAATTAAAATGATACGAAAATTAAATATGTCAACATAGCAATTTATATTTTGTTTTAAAAACTCCACCTGTCACATGCCAAAAACATATCAGTTAGCTACTCAGAGCTGTTTTTATTTTTAGTTCTATGCTTCAGCTTATTAAACAAATTCAGGGTGTAATTAAACAGTCACTATCGGAGCTGCTCCTCTATGTCATTCATTAATGGACTGCTCCTCTATGTCAGTTACTAACGGAGCTGCTCCTCTATGTCAGTTACTAACGGAGCTACTCCTCTATGTCAGTTTCTAACGGCGCTGCTCCTCTATGTCAGTTACTAACGGAGCTGCTCCTCTATGTCAGTTACTAACGGAGCTGCTACTCTATGTCAGTCACTAACGGAGCTGCTCCTCTATGTCAGTTACTAACGGAGCTGCTCCTCTATGTCAGT
>CM022878.1:20558377-20597547 GCA_012654025.1 Pachypsylla venusta | reverse complement strand
TGGCCGATAGTCGGGAATGTTTATTTTGTCTCAATCCATTTTGTTCACATTTCAGTCCTGAAGACATTGGTCAACATGGCCGATAGTCGGGTATGTTCATTTTGTCTCAATCCATGTTGTTCACATTTCAGTCCTGAAGACATTTGTCAATATGGCCGATAGTCGGGAATGTTCATTTTGTCTCAATCCATTTTGTTCACATTTCAGTCCGGAAGACATTGGTCAACATGGCCGATAGTCGGGAATGTTAATTTTGTCTCAATCCATGTTGTTCACATTTCAGTCCTGAAGACATTGGTCAACATGGCCGATAGTCGGGAATGTTCATTTTGTCTCAATCCATGTTATTCACATTTCAGTCCTGAAGACATTTATCAATGTGGCCGATAGTCGGGAATGTTTATTTTGTCTCAATCCATTTTGTTCACATTTCAGTCCTGAAGACATTGGTCAACATGGCCGATAGTCGGGAATTCATTAGTCTCATTCAATTTTGTTCACATTTCAACAGTCAAAGTTTACGTATCATTACAAACACAATTTTGGAAGCGGAAACCAGGATCCATCGTTCCGCATACTATAATTGCAACCGAAAGGTTTGGAATATTCAACATTTAGAAAACCTGCAAATATTTTTATTTGCACGAGGTGTGCACTGTGGACCCTGTAACAAATCATATTAGGGCTGAGTACTCAGTCTTGTGTGGATAGTTCTGTATCCAAGGTATAGACGACAATAAGTAACAACGTTAAATGTAGGTTAATAATACAGGAGATATACTTAAGTATAAACGAAATAAAATCCTTAGAACACTGTAATATGATAAAAAACAAAGAAAATCACCTCCACCACAATAATGCGGTAGTTGATGGTAAATGTGTATGACTGTTTTCCATGACTACAACCTACATACTGTATACTTATGTGTGTGGTAAAAACTTAGATACCTAATTTTGAGCGTAAAATTAACAAGCATAAAAATATGCTCGTAAATGTTTGAAAGTTCTTGTTAGCAATGCATATGAAAAAATAGTAATGAGTTTCAGGTGAGCTTATTTTAAGTTTTCAAGCCAAGATTAAAATAGTCCCCCAGGGTTGCATAAAGTGAATGTGTTAATGCGTGGCGTGAACTTTCAATGTGGAGAAGTGGAACGCGTGGTTCATCATAAGTAAACTTCTTTTGTCTTCGTTAAACTGAAGCTTTTGGAAGAGTTGAGATTCTGTGAAAAAATACAGTAAGCTAATTCTTTCGAAGAAACACACAGGGGTTCAACAAAAGCACCCTCCTAGTAAATAGCGATTTATATCTTTACGCACATGATAGATGTACATGTAATCCTATGAGCGAAGCTCTGCACAGGAAATTTCTTGGATGTGATTAGAAAATTGTTTTATGTTCCTGAGAGTCCTGAGGATTAGGTTGGTGTTTATTTCTTCTTCTTAACTGGTTAAATGAGTAGTAGAGATTCTTTATATCACAAAAATTCCGCAGGTCCAGATTTATTTTGATTAAGAAGTACCTGATTGTTTTGATGTTTTTGGTCATATATGCTTTGTTTTAGATGTATATTAACTCAGTCGAATTTCGCAGTTTTAGTAATGGGTGCCTTCTGCAGCTGCTCCAAACAAAAATAAGATCAGAGTTTCAAAGAGAGAATGCTAAACTTTATTATTGTGTACAGAAACTATTCTTTTGATGGAATACAATACTTAATGTAATGTCATTCCAGAACATTCATTATTTTCCCTTCAAGCACTCACAAATCCATTTTGATGGGGATGATGGTCGACAGAACAAATATTTTTTTGGCCAAATTTCACTCCGTTTATTTTGTAACTAGATATCTTACTTACATTAGCTATAAATTGGACTCTTCACAAAATGTGATTGATCTGACTTTACCCTCTTTTTCAATATTTAACCCTTTGTGGTACCTGATTGGTTGTCACCCAACTGTATTGTTGTGAGTTGGTTGCAACCCATTATTTATCTGATCTATGTTCTATAAGGTTTTATCACCGATGGATCCTGTATGGATTACATGCGCCTAGGTTTTCAGTGCGGTCGAAAATTATAAGATTTTATTTTTTCGCATAAAATTAAAAAAGATATCAATTATTATACAATAAGGTATTATCATTTTTTTGTTCTCGTAGTCGGCTTCAAAAGTTTATTATTTATAGATAGGTATAATAAACCAAACCCCGAAAAATGTTAATAGTAATCTGAATTATAAAATAATTCATAGTTAGGCAACGTTGAACAGATTATGATAAACGTTAAAGCAACAGTTAAACTTTTGATTGTTCTGGCCTTAACATGTGCCCAAAAATTATAATGTAAGGGTAGATCCAGAGCGTTTGAATATGAAACAAGATATCTGAGAACGCTGAGATTGAATTTATCTGCTCGGGTGCAAACTCCCGCTATCTATGCGCGCGGTACCGCAGCAGGCCAAATACCATCAAATTCTATAATAGGTTGTGACTTATATTTTCTTTCAAATCAAATATTTTTAAATCAAAATGACTAAGGGTTATAAAGGAAACCTATATCTATATAAGGAAGAGTACCCAAACTCCCTTTAACTTGTTCAAATATTTGTTACCCTTTGGGTTGAACACTGATAATGTCTTATCTATGCCATTCAATTTACCCTTTGAGTTCACGCTGGTAGAGTGAGCGTTGGTCCTATTCTTCATTGTGGAGTGTGTCTTATTTGAAACAAACAAAATGTTGTCAATAGATTACTTGATTGATGGTACGCAACGTTTCATAGATGAAATTAATCCAATTGAAATTTAACTTCTGCTGTGTGATCAATTCTTGTGAGTCCATCGGTAATACCTTTCTTTCCTCAAGTTTATTGGTTCAACAAAATTGTCTGTGTATCCAAAACTTTTAGCAATAAAGCAAAGGTAAAGTACAGAGTGTTTGATTCATCATTGAACAAAAATTTGTCATTTTTGAGACAGTATTACAATTTTTTTATAATATTCTTTCATTCCGCAATCTGGTTCAATTTGTTTTCTCAACCTAACTTTATACATTATGAAGGAGCCGAAGATAGTCTTCTTCCTGAAAACCGTTTGGCATACCCACATAGAGCAATTAAATAGTGAGTGCTATCTTGGCATTCGTCGTAAACAAACTTAAATTCGATTCATAAAATTGTGGCTCCAAAAGGAGTCCTCATTACTTATATTAAAATTATTCCTTAATCTGAAAGCATATCACTTTACACCAAACCCATTCGAATTAAAAATTAGGAATATTTCATTTGAATTAAAAAATAAGAAATGTTAATAATAATTATTGATACTTTATTAAGAAATGTGAGTTTTATTCTAAATAGTACAGTTCCTTTTACTCTATATATACTGTTGCGTTCTTTTGTTACAAATTTAAATCCTATGCGATCCGGCATAGGATACAAAGGGTTTTTTTTTCAGTGTATCTTTCATAATGTGCATGCTCGGTTGGAAAACAGGTTCAACCAGATTGCCATATAAAGATAACCGTACCTTCGACACTACAAAATGAACAGAATGGCTGAGAAATTTCTTTAAGGGCTATCTAGAAAAGGACATTTTTTTGTTGGAAATTGAAATGAAGGGAAGAGAGCAATTCAAAGTTTTAAACTTCTTGTAAATAAATATCCGAAGCTCTAGTAAAGATAGCATCCTTGATTCTCATTTTGTGTCAATATCTCTGTTAGGAGTTAGGAGGCATTTGGGATATTAAGATAAAAGGTTTTGAAATTCTGAATCGATGGTGAGCTTTAGTGAAAAACAAAAAAATCCGGAAACCCGGTAGTTTGGTATTGTTAGTATAATTTGTAAGCGAATACTACAAAATAAATACTCATGACATACTTTGCTTATGAATTTCTCATTTTACATGTGGAATGTGGATGCACAATCTTACAAAGCTCGCGAATATCATATTATCTTCATTAGATATTGGAAACTTTTCCAACTAATCAGTATAAAAAGCAAAAGAGCTGAACATTTTCTACAGAGTGCTGAGTTCAGCTTAAATTATACACCAAGAATCAAAAATATTTTTACTCCTTTCAATATCAAATTAACTTACTTTGCCGTTTTTTACTGTTAAACGTTTTAAAATATTTACTTGCCATATAAAACCATCCATATTTATTACTCCATAAACTGACGGAGCACAACACAATACTCACTTTATAATCCAGTGTAAAAATACAGAAGAGTATGTAGGATCGTATTAAAGGATCATTTTTCGTAATATGAGTGACTGGGACCTTTTCTTCTATACCAATACTTGAATATCTCCGAACTGATCAGCAATATTTAACCAATGAAAATGGTCTATTTTAGCATTATTGCCTTTTGAGTATTTTCCAAGACATAACAAAATTACAAATTATTTTTGGATATAACATATTGGGTACGTGAGGAAACTCAGTTTGGAAGTTCAGTGAATGGACTATAAATAATATTTGTAATGAGATTTGAGACTCATGGGGCTATCTTCATCGGGAGGTCTTTTAGGGCACCAAAACAAAAATTCAGGTCACTTATCTAAAACTGGCAATACCATGCACTCCAATTTTGATGAAATTTTGGAACTCATAGGGCTATCATCATCTGGGGTTCCTTTAGGGCACCAAACCTGAAATTCTGGTCACCTCTCTAAAGCTGGCAATTTCAATCCAATTTTGATGAAATTTAAAACAGACACTCTTGATAATGTATTATGGACAAATATTAAGGCTCATGAAGATATTTTTATCTGGTTGCCCTTTAGAGCACCAAACCTCAATTTCAGGTCCACTTATCGAAAAGTGGCAATAACACTCCAAATATTTTCACTAGAGATCTGTGACAACAGGCGAATATAATATTTTCTCTAGGGAGCTGTGATTGTGACAACAGCTAAAGACTGCTAAATATAATTTAAATATTTTTTCAATAGAGAGCTGCGACAACAGCCGAAGGTTGTCAAAGGTAATTAAGATAATATGTTCACTAGAGACCTGTGACAACAGCCGAAGGCTGCCAAATCTAATTCATATAATATTTTTACTAGAGATCTACGACATCAGCCAAAGGCTTCCAGATCCATTTCCATAAATATTTCCACTGCAGAGCTGCGACAACGACCGAAGGTTGCCGCTGATAATTGATATAATAATTTCATGAAATACCTGCGACAGTCGGAGGCTGCCAAATTCCTAGAACAAAGGAAGATAAAGTTTGGTACTGTTTTTATTTACTTTATCTTCATCATACAAAGAAAAATAAATTATTGTAACGGTGAAACGGATTTGTCCGTCCGTCAGAGAAAACATTTATTCATTTTGGCTTCGTTGTGCTTTTCTGGGGTTCAATCCCCCGAGTAGGCTAAGAACTTTAGAAGAAGAAAAAACATCAAATGATATAGAATGTCCTCAGGTGGGAAAGTTAACCGTTCGCCATCTTGAATTTTACGCTCATTTTTTGATTTTCTGTAAATATCTCGTGAACAGTTAACCTTAACGATATTTTTAAACATTTAAGTGAACGGCAATGTTATTTTCTATAAACTTAGTAATATACATTTACCATTTCTTTGATATCGATCTGAAATATAACAACTAGACAACTATGATATTACCCTTAAGAAAAAGTTGTGATGGGAATATCACACGTCAATTTACTTCCGTAAATTCTCACCATCTCTATTTTGTTATTGAACTGTTTTCCTTATGGAAGACTGTAAATCATTCATCATCCCTAATTTTACCTTCTTCGCGTATGTCTTAAGGTCTACTAAACAGTTGAACAAACTAACAGAGAAATATGCACATTTTACAACAGCTTGTCTTATTCTGTTAGAGTTGAGGAAACAGTTAGTTTGAGTTTCTCTGCATTTTTTATTAAAAGTCAAGAAAACAAACAAGAAATAAGAAAATAATGGGTAAGGAAACCCATGTTGGCTGAAAACTACATAATTCTTGATTAACTTGCAAGCGCTATGCCATTTCTTCATAAAAAGGTTTTTCATGTTTTTTTATTTTCCGCCAATATTACAAGCTTACTCAGAGTAAATGAAAAAAACAATTCCTAGTTTCTCTTTCAATTATTTATTAAAGCCTCAAAGAAGATATGACGTAACCCGCTGCGGAAAACCAACTCGTAGACGTTAATCAATGCCTTTAGCTGTACCAGATAAAATTTAGTGGGGGATATATTAGCACAGTTAAGTATTTATGAAATAGTTTAATGTCGTTAAATGCAGTGCCTTTCAGACGCCGCAAGTCCTCTGACAGATTTACAAATTTCAATCCAAAACTTCTCCCAGTCATTCGGGTGCATAAGTTTAAGTAATTTCTATCCTTTAGGTTTCTACACGCATGAGTTTCAGCCTATGATTCCTTATACTCGTTTATTGATTTATTTAAAAACATTTCTTTTTATAGCACAATTCATTTTTAATGCATTATGGAAATTTGTTTGTTAACTTTTTGATAATCCCAAACATGACTGGGAAAAGTGCTGAAGAATTCTAGTGAAAACTGCCAGACCCCTGTGGCACCGACACTGTGGCTATTTTCATTTAAAAATAATTGACACGATACAGGTATGTATAAGATGTTTTCTATGATATTATACACATTCATAAAATGTAATTTACATTCTTTTATGAAAGTTCGAAAATGATCTCATACAATTCGTACATGGATAGCAATAATTATCATATTCGTATACCTATATGTTTTATGTATTTTGAAAATTGGATAAAATAATTGAATTTTTGAAGAGGTTGTTTATTAATAAAAAAATTAAAAAAGAGAAGAAAAAACTTTTGTATTTTGCTACTGAAATAACTATATTTTTGTAGCATTTCACATCCAGTGAAATACGAATTGCATATAGGTACTTATATTTATTATGTTCATGTACCATCAAATATCAATGCAATACGGCTATCTATAGGTATGCTAATAGAAGTGATTTATATATATTAAAAAGTTTTTTTTTAAAAAAAAAAAAACTAAACAATAATATTATTAAATCTTAAAGACTTTGACAGTTACGAACTGTGTAAAAAAAAAAAAAAAAAGAANCTTTGACAGTTACGAACTGTAAAAAAAAAAAAAAAAAATCGATTTTTTTTGTTTAAAAATAAACATTTCCCTTTCTTTTCTCCTTTTTGTGATTGCGACATCACTAATTATTGTGCAAAAAACAAGATCATAAAAATGATTATTTTCTTTGGAATCAGCACATACACCTGGGGATACCTACACCCAATTTTAATTTTATGAATTTTATAACACAATCAAACCAAAAAAAATTGGATGTATCACATTCATGGTGCAAGCCGATTCGAAATTAAACAAAAAGTCTTCAAGCTTCAAGTTGTTCATAATATTTGGTACGGTTTTTTCACTGTGGAATCATTTTTTGTTATAGCATGTTAAGTGTTATAGCAATGAGAATATTACAATTCATTTATAGGCGCAAGCGTTTTTTTTTTTTTGTATCAATTAAATTTATGTAACAAGAGAGGGGTTAGCATTTGTTGAGTGCGAAAGTTTTATTCTTTTTGTGCGAAATTGCAAATCCTCAATGATCATTTATTAGTTGACACCACAACATAAACTGGCAATGCTCGTTATCTTCACAAGTAGTGTGATACAGAGTTAGGTTCTCCGTACATTACTTTGTTTGTACAATTTTATGCATCACGTTTTGACAAGAGCATGTTCTGTTCTAGATGTTCTTTTGTTAGGAAAGGTAGGCACACAGTCATCATAAAACAATTTTCCCTCTTTACGTTCGTTTCACAATATCAGGTTGTAAATTCATTAATTAAAATCAAGCTCAATTGATCCTTAGTACGAAATGAATTCGGGAATAAATTGAGGCGCCTGAACTGAAAGTAGAATAGAATTTAGATTTTTTTCATCATCAGTTGTAATTTTCCAAAAGGCGTAATTTCTTTCAATTCAATTATTGAGATATTACGTAAGGGTTGCATCCTCAAGGGCCGAATCCATCTGAGCCGATCATGTAAAATAAAAGAGAAAGCAACTCTGGAATATTATTATGTTACTAACGAATTATATTGCAGTAATTGACATTAGCCTCTGAGATTAGATGTATGATGGTAATTGACCAATTCGACAGCTAGCAATAACTTCTTTAGAGCTGCATTGCAATACCACCTGTAATAGGCTACCACCAGAGCGATGATGTACTATTGATTAAGCACCTAATACCTAGAGCAGAAGCAAGAGCCTCTCCTAATTCTGATCTGTTCATATCTACAGCCGAATTCTTATTTGCGTCACATGGACTCAAGTAGTACACATGCTCATATATTTACACCCCATGCTCGTTTTTGATGCATATTAATATTGCAAAGCTTTCTTTTTCTGCATCCTTTGATGCAGCAAAGATGTTCGGACGTGTTTCTCTACGTTATTTATCTTGGCTTATAGTGTGATATCATTAATGATGTTTTCCTCATTCTCCTCTGACATATAGTCAAATCTTAGACAATCTGTCATATCATGTTAAAACTTAAGACAATAGATCAAATCATGTTAAATCTTATGACAATCGGTCAAATCATATTGAATCTTAAGACAATCGGTCAAATCATGTTAAATCTTAAACAATCGGTCAAAACATTTTAAATCTTAGCGCAATCGGTCAAATCATGTTAAATTTTAAGACAATCGGTCAAATCATGATAGACTTATTATTATACAGCCTTACAAAGCCCCTTCAGATCTTGTTCTGCCAAAAGTAAGCTTGTAGACCCAAGTCGTAGTATTATGTGGTCAAAATCAAAAGAGCAAACCAGCTCCGGTTGGGTTTCGAACCTGTGATCCTGAGATTACCAGGTAGATATTGTCACCACTGAGCTTTGAGCTACCAGATTATCGTTATATTACGGTTATTACTTCAATGAGCTGAAATAGATCTCCAATTTTTGGTTCAATACAACTTTAAAATAAATTCATGACTCTTTGACACACAATATCGAGATGAGACTGACTGAGAATTTTCTTTCCAAGAGAATGTTTCTTTCTATGTGCTGTCCATCCAAAATATCCTGCACTTTGCAGCATCTCCTTCCAGTGGCAAATTCTCTCTGCACCAGCCATCGTCATTTAGGAATAAGACAAGATGTTCGATTTCCCTTAAATATGTACATTGTTTTAAGTTCTAAATCCTAGTTCTTAGATTTACATAAGTTTAGGAATCAGCACAAACCACCTCGCTGTAAAAGCGCTTTAAAATTCACTAAAGGATTTAAGAAGAAACCTCTTAGGATACTTTAATATCCTCTAAAAACTTTTGAAGGACATTAGCTATTAAAGATGAATGTCTGTCAATATATAGCTTCATCGCACCTTGTATACAAATAATACTCAGTGTTGCGGTAAGCCGATCATTACATTACAATGGTCAAACTGAAAAATATAATTGGGTTTGTGGACTGTGAGAGGAAAAAAAATCTGTATGAAAAGTTAGGTTTTTACAGGATGACAAAAAAGGGTTCTTCAAAAACATGATCACTGCTGTTATTGTCAATTTTCTTTCTTAAATTTGGGAGACCACCAAACCTTATTTAGTAAGTCTTTTATCGTCTTCATAGAGTAGATATTAGTAGTTCTATAAACGAACTAACTCAATTAAAATGGCCATTTTGAGAACCCGGGTGATCCAATAGGGCCGTTGAACTGGTCAGCAAAGTGTACATATAAACATATTCAATGTCTATTCCAAGTTTTATCAAAAGTTTGAGAGGTTTCGTTAAATAGATGTTTAAATAAAAATTGTAATGTTAACACTAGAACTCACTTACTTGCTCGTTCAATTATTATGTTCATTAGGTTCCTTTTACATAAAGGGAGAGCGAGTGACACCTTCTAAGAGGTAGAAAGATCTGGACTGTGAGATCAATGATGTTATTTCATTGTCTGGTTTCCTCTCTAACGACATTGTATTTCATGGCAATCTAAACACAAAGCTATAATTTTAAATAATGCTAACATCATATCAATTTTGGAGTAAGCTGTGCGAGACACCTAATTTACAGCTCGTTGCATCAGAAATAACCTAGGTACTTCCTATGAATTAACAAAAACGTCTAAAAAAACTGATATTCAAGAAGGTAAAGTCGAAATCTATTACCTAGTTAATTTTGTAAAGTTACATTAAAATACAGACAGTGAAAAACGTTACACAATGAAATAATTTGTTATTATCTGCGTGAATTGTGATCTATGTGTAGCATAGCTGATGTGATGCTTGCCAAGTAAAACTTTACTCCGATATATTGAAGAAGCTTCGATTGCACGGCACTGTCGATTTGATTCGTTCACTTTACCAAAAGTGAACGAACTTTTATTTTTGGTTCTCCCAGTACAGAATTTCTAATTTCCTTCTTGTAAAGATTTGTTCATTATTAACACGTCGGTTGCACACATTCGAGCTAATTATAATGCACACATTTTTCCTTTTTCCTTCTGAGGAAATTTCAATACATATTTATATCTTAATCTGATTAAAAACTTATTTTATTTTATCCACACTCCTACCAAAGATCCACACTTCAAATCTCTCACAATTTACTTCATTGGATTTATGTCCCCTTCAAAAGGTTTCAGAATTTCAAAAGAAATTCAATGTGCAACACACCAAATATTCTATCTCATATTTTTACTTTATAAAAGTAATTCAGGGATGTTTCAAGTGCGTGTGTGTGTTTGTGTATCGATGGGGAGTGAGGAGAGTTGATGGAATGTACCCATACCCAGACAATGCAGATTGGTTAGGTTGTCAATGACGGGTTGGTATTGTGTATCTGTATACATTTGTATTGTATGTAATGGGTCTGGAGATCTAAATTTCTAGATGAAACATAAAATTAAGTTTAGCCAAAAATATGTAACATTTGATATACCAGTTCCTGTCAATCACTGAAGCAACGTTAGGCGTGGTGTGCATTCGGATTGGACCCATCTGGGGACACCACGTTGTCTTTATTTTAGAAAATTAAGTGAATACGCATTATATAGTTATGTTTTATTCTGCATGGGGATGTTTAATAGTAAATAGTACTGATCTACTCAACTCTACTAAAGACAATTTTTCACTTACCAAGAGGTATGTATCTTATTTTCCAAGAGGAAAATAAGATCTCCAGACCCATTACATACAATACTATCCTTACATTAGTTGGCCGGTTCTATTGCTCGGAGGGTGTTCCGGACCCATGGTTTTCTGGTTTATAAAGCTAAGTGAGCTTTATGAGCTTTATCTGAGTTCTAGTATCATCAATCATCATCATCGGCCGTGGGGCTGGTTTGCAACAACTCGCATTGAGTTGTTGTTACTTGAGAATCCTCACGGATAATGCAGTAGCTTCTCCGTGCTTTCTGCATGGGTGAAAGGATATCGTTTCCGATTCTGCCCTTAGTCGCCTTTTACGACTGGCATGGACTTGGGTGCCTTGGAAGTATCTTTTTTAAGTCCCCCTATCCACAGGGAACATAGGAAGGATATAATGCAGTAGCTTCTCCTTGCTTTCAGCATGGGTGATGGAAAAGTTATCGTTTCAGACCCTGCCCTTAGTCGACTTTTACGACTGGCATGGGGTGTCTTGGAAGTATTCTTTTTCAGTCCCCCTATCCACAGGGGTTAAAAGGATTAGATGATATTTATTGGGAGACGAAAATTATTTTCCAATTCGATGGTATCGGCCATAATTTTGAATGTTGGAACAAATTGAAGAGGAACAGATATTATTAGAGATAGCAGAACAGATATTATTATCACACGAAGATCCCAAATGCAGGCGAACGATAATGGCGGCATAGCTATTCTCCATTTGATATAGTACGTATGTGCCTGATGAAATTTGCCAGACTTAATTAGAAATTGAAATGCTCATACTTCGAGTCAATCTCTGAATATAATGTAGAGGTATGTATGTATAAAATTAGAATTTAAAATAGTATAGCATAAGCCCCTTTAGATAATAATGTGGAAGCCAATTACTTCAGAAGGTGAATTGGCGTACAATGGACTTATTTTACGTTAATCCCAGATCAATTCTGATACTTAATTTAATTTTGGTGTCATAAAATTTCGTAGTTGTTTTGTAGTGTGTATCCCGGTTAATAGGTAATTCGAAACCAACAATATCTCAATGCCGACTGGCACAAAAAAGCCGTTTCCGAAGAGCATTTAATCGAAAATTAGAGATGATTTGGAAGCGTTCAAAGCCATTATGACAGGAAATTATCTTGGACGAGTTCGCAGTAGAAAAAATATAATCTGAAAATAAGATGGCGACGTAGTTTTTTTGGCTTAACATCTATTGGTCATTTGAGACGGGAGATGACGACATTTAATATAGCAGTTCTATATCTTTGTCGTGGCCAAAACTTTATGTCGTCTCAAACGCCCACATAATTGAAAATAGCTCTATTTTATTTAATTTTAAGGGAACTCTAATAAAATAAACCCAAAATAGGATCTACATGCCAAATATCACTGGGTCAAAGTCTAAAAGAGTTTTCACACTAAGCAGTGACAAAGCCGTGACCGGCAAGTGATCCGCCCGGCAAAACTAAAAGTATTCTTCCAGGCATTTGTACGATCAGCGGGAATCACGGTTACTGCTTAGTGTGAATGCTCCTTAATGGCTCAAAAGTACCACAAATTCTGGACGAATTTATACTCTTGCTACGCGCATTGCTTTTGTCCACTAATTTAGCTTCTTACACAAATAATACACGTACGCACGTCCGGTGCGTATACAGTCTTTTTTTTAAAAAAAGACTGTATATTATACGTGTATTTTTTTTTAAAAAAAGACTGCATATTTATTATATTATACAATTATATAATAAATAATTAACTGATACTTTTTAGCCACCAAAATTATCAATTATATTGTAAAAATTTGAAAATATTTTAAAATTGTACATGAACANAAAAAAAAAAAAAAAAAAAAAAAAAAAAAAAAAAAAAAAAAAAAAAAAAAAAAAAAATAGGAAAACCTCTGATGCAATCAATGAAATCAACACCTATTCGAAGAAAGTTACTGGACGGTCGCGTCGCTTCGTGATATTAAATAATTCTCATTTTGATTTTATTTAACTGCGAAACTGCGACTTTTGTTGCGAAATATTATCAGTAATAATAATAATATACAGTCTTGTCGTATCACATGATTCCAGTGAGCGCTGCGCATAAAACATCAAATGTGAGTGGTTGCAAGCCCACCGAGAGGGGGATGGGAAAAAGCCGGTTTTTTTGGAGAGGCCCGGTTACCTAGTTTATACAGTTTAAAACTTGATTGATTTGATTCATTGATCATGATTTGTTAATAATCGACGTAATTTAACATCATAAGTTTATATTATACCTACATTATGGATACTTATATTTAATGCTTAGGTTATTTGTTTCTGAGGATTCATGGATTTTTGTATAGGGGCCCGTAGCTTTTCAGTTCCGGGCCCGTATTTTCTCTTGGCGGCCCTCAGTGGTTGGGAGTATCTGTCCGATTTAAAAGGTTCATTACTGAAAAAAATAAACAAAATATTTTTATTCGTGCTTAATGACATATTGATTCCATCTTTCAAGAAAATAAAGTGGTCTGAAATTTTGTAATAATCGAGGGAACAAGCCGCGGAATTTGAAATAAGCTACTCACCTTATAATTATCAATCTTCAAACAAGCCGATGATCCACCCCTTATTGTTTCTTCATTAACCCCTCATCACTCACATTAACCCTTTTTGATCTTTTGTAATCTCAACAAGAATATTCCGCGCAAAAGATGTTGTTTTAATATTTTCCTATTTGAATTTCAAAAGATGAGATCATTAATAATTATTAAAACTTGGGTGACATCTTTGAAATCTGATTGTGAATAATTAATTAAAATTTAGTAAAGTGTGTGGCATACATTGGACTTAGAACGCGAGAACAAACATGGATCCATAGGGTGGTGATGAAAACATTTTAATTTATAATTTTAATGGTGTTGTTGTAGCGGTGCTCCTCTAAAAAATAATAATCATTACTGGACGTGTTTTATGGAGAGAAAATAGTGGACCTGCGTTGATAGTTGATATCGGGTTACCAAAAATGTTTGGATGGACCTTGTCAGCAATCCTGTTGTGTAGAGAGCCGGATCCACAGGGTGGCCAGCTCTCTACACAACAGGAGACCGTTTAATTTATTATTGTACAATACTGCCATTCAAGGCCGTACCCGGGGGGGGTCCGGGGGGGCCTTTGTACGTGACCTATAATATTTTTAAAAACAACAACATCAACAAAAAAACAATAACAGCAACTAAATCAACAAGAACAATAAAAACAATATCACCTTCCATGATAATCATTTTCAGGCGTTAGTCCTGGCTTGGCTGTCAATGCTTCGGACCCCCCCCCACCCCCGAAAAAAATGTTGGGTACAGTCCTACTGCCATTTACTGTTTTTTCATTTATCTACTAAGAATATTATCTATAATAAAAAAAATATGAAGTATTCTGTATATTTTCAAATTCTTTGATCAATTCCTGGACAGTTTTAGGTAAGTTTTGATAAATTTCTCTGTTGTACCAAATATCTTTTCTAACTTACCTACTGAGACAGTTTCATTTGGAAAGAACCGGAACACCCCGTAGACCATATTCCATGGTACCCAAAATCCTTGGAGAATGCTTCTATTCTGGCATTCTCTAATCTGCCTTTATCTTTGTACATATACTCCTGATGGAATAAATAATGAAGCATGAAAGTAAGTAACAAGGTAAAGCTTTGTAACCAACCACACATCAAATAGTTTTTACTTACACTCGTTTACAAATATATACAGAATTAGCCAAAAAGTTCAATTGATTATATTTTCAAGATACTCGTACCTCCACGAACAGTGTGATTATAGTAGTTCGATTAAAATTCAACAGCTGAAAATGTAAAGTTTTTAATATCTTTATCTATTTAGTTGCTGCAAAATAAGTTCAATTTTGACAGGGAACCTAAAATGTACTTCTAGGACAAATGAGAAATGGGCTCAGTAAAGAGTACAATATATATATATATATTGTACTCTTCCTAGATTCATCTAAATTAATGTTATTGCTGCTGCTGTAGCAATGCTTGAGAACTATTCTACTAGAAGACTTTAAGCTTTCCCAGCAAACTTTCGGAACACACCACAGAAAACTATATTAATTTTCTTCTTTACAAAATAATAATGAGCCTCTCCAGTATTTGCCTCACATGCAAAACGAATATTATATTTCCCTATTTAAAGTCAAAACGTTGCTACAATAATTACTATGAGCGCTGGAAAACCCATTTATTTTTGAATATCCTTTAATTTAAAACGGTCTGTTCAGCACATCATGAAATTTTGAAAACCAATTTAAACTGTACTCCCACTCAATTGGTGGAAATACGTGGGGGTATACTAATGAAAGTGGCAGACATGTCTATGCTTTGTTTTTAGTGAACAAAAAATGATAAGAATTTTGTAAGGGAGATCAAATCTCGTGAATATGCAGTAGATAGAACTCAAGGCCTAGCTGAACCTATAGGCTAATTATTTAGTTATCCCATCAGATGAGTTTTTCCCTCCAACTCGTGGACCCAGTACCTACCTACTTCTATCAAGCAGTACCTAATCTACATAAAGCCTTCTATAGTCAGGGTATGAACCATGAAATCTACATTTAGAGGTTTCATATGAGTCCATGATTTTTTCTTAGTAAATTATTGCATTGCAGTGGTTTCCCATAGACTTCTGCATAGATACTGAATATAAATTCACAGCCATCCCTCTGCTGCCGTCTACAGAGGGCATACGCTGTTTGGATATATTCCTTACTGTTCAGGACTTAAAATCTTCCTCGCCACATTAGGAGTAGAAAATTAATTAATTGTTCGTTCATTTTCGTTTTTTTCCCAATTTGTCAAATATCACGGTTTTTCAAAATCTGACAAGAATATGTCATTGCCAATAGAATATCGTCATCATGGCTTTCTTGTTGGTGGTAGATACATAAAAATGCATGGGCAACACGTGTGCAGTCATCCTCATCTGAGTAGCTATAGTTGATTGCAGTGAAACGACAAAGGCTAACTATACCTTAGTTACCCTAGTTCTATTCCACATTAGTTTCAATCAACATCCCAACTGAGGGTTAATCCTGTTTGTGCCTCCTCCACCCCAGCATGTATTATTTTTCAAAGAGGCTATTCATTCTTCCTTCTTTGATTAGGCATAAAAATTGTCTTTGATGTTATACCGAAAGCTCTTGAATATTCATTTAAGTTTCTGCTCTCATTGTTCACAAGAAAGAGCTTTTGTTGTGTGCTTGTGTTTCACACATCATCATGAAGCTGTTGTAAGTAGCTTCGTGAAAGGTATGCTCGCATGGTACAAGTATACGCCAACATCTTCATATTTCCTGCGACGTAATTAGAAACCTTTTTCATAACGATTTGCTTAGGTTTAGGTTCTACTGTTGTGGAGAATTCAAAGAAAATTACAAGTACCAAAATGTTTTTAGGTTTCAATTTTATTTGCATATTTTTAAAGTGTCTAATGAAGAAATTAGGGTACTTAGATCAAGTGCCTCGTGAATTGTATTTTCTGTAAAGTACAAAGTACTCGGTTTGTTGTAATCTCTTCAAAAATATGAAATAGAATGTAAATTTAATTTAAAGGAGCGGTAAAATGAAAACTCGTTAGGGGTAAACAATAATCCAAAGTGATTTCGGTTGTTCATATATAAAAATATGATATTACTAGCTGTTTTCCCGTACTTTACTACGGTTACGAAATTCAACAACAATTTCCAGATTGCGAAATTAAATTAACCCCAGAGTGAGCACGGCTTTTATTTATAGAATTCAATATTTTATCCAACGATATTACTTTTTGTACTGCGGAGCACCTTCGTATTAAATTTCAGCTTTCTCGCTCATCCCGATGTGGTACTTTTCAATTCCGATTTTATGGTGGTGAAATCGTCCATAAATCGGGGAGAAACCGGAAAATTTCAAATTTTATATTTTTGATGGGGTAGTTATTTACTATTTTTTGGGGGAGGGGGGTCCATTCTCGGTCATATTTCGTTATCTCATTTAGGTTGATGCTCAGGAAAATTGTAAAAAGACCCGCTAAAAAGTGTCATTTTTGGCGGTAACTTGCTCCACTTTCCTTTTTTATTACGCAAATACATACTAAAAGGGATCTGTGTGCCAAGTCTCTAAGTTTAGCCATCGTGGAGCTACGCTGAATATCAGTCAGTCAGTATATCAACTGGGCTTTGCGTTTTATAAGTATAGATTAGGGGGGTACTGTGGAAATCTTCCCCTTGCCTTCCCGTTTCAAGCCAATGATGAGTCAAGAAGTGACATGATTTGAAAGAGCAAAGACAAGTTCAAAGCACTTGACATGGCTGCATCGTTTGTTTTGTAGCACGGTGTCAAATCAAGACTTGACTGAACGAGTCAAAACCAGCCGACCGATTGGGGAGAAAGGAGTTATGTCGTGTGGAGGCACTGATACACACTGTGTGCCACTAAATGTGAACTCATATAAAGCTATTCTCCTTTTTAGATTTCAACAACCCATAAAAGGATACATCAAAGCAGAGGACAAGTTGTTCTCTGACCTTACAGTTAACAATTTGTTTATTTTCACAAGAATGACTTTGTGGATAGCTTTTTTAGGTAATCAAAAGCTCCACTGAATAACATCAATGAGGACACCTTTTTCTTCAAAAGAGCCTTTTTCTTCAGAAATTTCCATTTTTTTTTTCATCCTAAATTACGTTCGGGTGAAAGGAAATGCGAAAAAAGTCAATGATGCGCTCACTTGTGACAATTAGGAAAACTGGAATCTAACTATATCAACCTGATCCAATGAAAACTATTTAAGAGTAAACAATAATAATAGATGCCTGTTATAGATAGATAGTATGTTTGTTTATTTTTACAATACAATTTTACTTAATTCTAATCCTAAGCTAAACCTTGCTTCTCAGTGTTCTAGGTTTATTTTATCAAAAATATTTTAAAAAGTGAAAGAAAGCTAAAATTAGTTTTAAATTGAATGTCCGGTGCATTTCCGCCACAAAAAATCCCTTTTTTTGGTAACAATCATTACTTCGGCTTCTCCGAAGGGGAAACAAATTTCTCCAAAGATTCACTCTTGAAAATAATAAACAAAAACATGAAACTGCAACTCTTCTCGCGAAATTAGTACCTATCAATAAATTAAGTTAAATTTTGTGTAATTTTTGTAATAGTAAAGATGTTTCATTGAACCTAAAACAGACGTTCGTTAACAGTTGGTTCAATCGTTTAGCCACTGCCAGTTGAACGTTGGATTATTCTTTTTAGTTTAAGAGTTACACTACTTGAGACTTTGGGTACAATTTAGGTCGGAACTTTTTGTTTTTCCTTACAATAAATATTTTTTAGTTTATTTATTTTTCGCATGGACTAAAAGTCATACAGAGTAAAATCGCGCAAATTTAGGCCACCATATGACCCTGGGTGTCCAATATGACCAAAAAATTATATCAGCTAATTCTATGAAGTTAATGTATGTCCGCGCGATTAAATTTCATCAAAATGAAACGCACGGCGTTTAAGAGTTTTCGTTGGACGAACAAACAGACGAACTGAACTGTTAACAAATCATGATGTTAAAACTAGAGCTTCACTTAGTAATAGATGTAGAAGTATTGGACCAGAAGATCAATGTTGTTGTCAGATTGTCTAATCATCCATTAGTTGTGTACATTAGAACATTAGGTGGAGTTGCAAACATTGGTTTTAATTATGGACCAAGTAGCCAAGTGCATAGGCAGTCCATAATAAACTGCGTTTGAACGTTCAAATGATGTTGTTTTAGTTGATGATGTTTTTTTTTTTTTCATCACAATTTTTATTTCCCTGCTGACAATTTTCATTGTCAGTACGAACAAATATTATAAAAATTATGTCAGGAACAATGCCTCTGACATCAGGATAGCTTTTTTTAGTCGAAACGTTGTCATGTGTGAAAACTAAACTCTATCCCGCTGTGATGTCAGGCAAATCAGATACATTCAGTAAAAATATAATAATGATAATGCTACCATCAAATTTAATATCAATTCCAGGTATAACTTACTGACGTAAATATGTATAATTGGACAACTCATGATTTAGCCGAGGAGTGGTATACCACAGGATATACCAACGAACTACAAAGTGGTTGAATTGTATATTTAGAGACCACTTTTATATTTTTCCATATGGGTTACCATCTTTTCCACCTGAGTATATATTATATTGTGTATTTGAAAGAAATTTCTGAAGGGGCCCACTGATAAAAATATTTAAGTCGTCTCACTTTGATAAAATTTGGTATACTCAGTCAGCAGTCAACCAAGTATTAAAGTGGACAAATTTTGCTATTTTGTAAAAATTTTAGATTTGGGGCCCCCACAGCTGCCCACAATTGTGAAAATAAAAAAGTAGTGGCATTATCAAAATAGTATATTCAGACAACTGAGAATTATATGGGACAATTTCTGGTATTTTGTAGAAATTTTAATTTTGGGGCCCCGGGGGGGGGGAGCCACAATCGTATAAAAAACGTTCGAGTTTGATAAAAATGTGTATACCCAAGTATTGAAGTGGACTATTTTTAGTATTTGGTAGAAATTTTAGTGTCATTTTGATAAAATTCGGTTTATTCAGTCAACTGAGAATTATATGGGACTATTTCTAGTATTTTGTGGAAAATTAAATTTTTGAGCCCTGACAGGGCACACAAATATAAAAATAGATTTTGATAAAAATTGGCTTACTCAGTTACCCAATTATTGGAATGGACAATTTTTGGTATTTTGGCTAAATTACTTAAAAAAAATTTAACCAATGAGCAACGTCAACGGCCGAAGGCTGCCATTTCTAATTAAAATAATGTTTTGACCAATGGGTAATGTCAACAAGCGAAGGCTGCCCAATCTAATTGAAATAATATTTTAACCAATGAGCAACGTCAAGAGCCGGGGGCTGCGAAACATAGTTAAAATAATTTTGAGATTTTGACCAATGAGCAACGTCAACAGACGAGGTTGCCTAATTTATTTTAAGATAATATTTTAACCATTGTGCAAAGTCAACGGCCGAAGTCTGCCTCATCTATTTAAAATAGTATTTTAACCAATGAGCAATTTCAACAACCGAAGGCTGCTTAATCTAGTTAAAATAGTATTTTAACCAATGAATAATTTCAACAACCAATGAGTAACTTCTAAATCTGCCAAATCTAATTGAAACAACTAATTGAAATTTAGGAAATATTTGCGCGTATTTACAACGTCAGACCGAAAGACCAAACTTTATTAGAATGAGTAAGAGAAAGTCTAGTACCATTTGTTTATTTTCAAGATGTGAAAAATTTGTAGCAGTTCTATAACCCAGTAATTTTTTTTCACTTTAACATTCCACCGTAATTAAAATTTGCGTACTTGTTCAAGTTACAAAGGTGCCTATGCACCTTTGTTGCTAGCTACATACTCTTTCTCTAATGAGTAATCTGCGTCAAAGTAAAAAGATTTTTCTTTTCAAAACAAAGGCCTTATACTGCACGTAATGATTACTTAAAGTTACTAAAACAGACATTTATCTCAAGAGCTGAGGGTGTCTCAAATAATACGTTGGTATCATTTGTTTATGAAAAATAAACAATTCACAAAAAATATGTCTTTTGATGATCATGTTTAAAAAATAACTTGATTAAGAACATATTATGTTCATTATGATCATAGTAATCATGTTTATATCATCAGATATGAGAAATTTATAAAATGAACAGTGGATTTTATTGTACTGGAAATGTTAAGGTAACAGTACCTACCAGTGATTTTAATGCTAAAAATATATTCGGGCAGTGTAACATTATTGGCACCAAGTTCTTCAGGCCCTAAACCCCAAGTGATGTGCCTAAATGATGAATTCTTACGAGAATTATCTTCGTATCATTTTAGGTACGATTTTTATTCATATTTTCTAAGCCTTTTGTAACAGAAAAAAATCAGGATGCAATTCATCGACACAGATTGTGCCCATCTTCTTTTCCAAGCTAAACAATCTCTTCTTGTTGACTTTGACAAATTTAATTTGGAATCACCCTTTATTTCTTTGCACACTTTGATGTGTGACAATCGTAATGAAAGCTGCGACTTTTGCAAGAAAAACTTTTGATGTTATATTTTTCTAAATGCTTTCTTCTGCTTTTTTATATTTCATATTTCAGAAACAAAGTGTCATTTTGTAACTTCCTTCTTTTGCCATTCATACTCAAAGTCTGAAAAGCATGCTTCCTCGGATCGGAAATGCAAAAGAGGAATATTAATGGAATTGCTTTTGTAACAGTTTTTCTTTATGTTACCCCTTGGAGGAGAAAGTTAAAACCGTTTATTTGAAATGGCAATTTTCTCTGAAAAAATAAATCCTATTTGAAAAATACAATTCCTTGGTAGCTTAAGCTACTGCCAAGCAGACGTTCAATTTCGAACTGAAATTATTTGTCGTTATGTAAGTACGTACCCACCCAAATGCAAAATAGGGTGTGTAGTTGGGTGGCAGAAGACAGAAATAAGTACGCGTACGCCAAGTCGTCTCAAATCTTATGTTCGGAATTAGCAGTCTTAGGCCTTTTGTTGGCAAAGAATGTTTGTAGGCGATGATAGCAATCCGACATGCATTAAAAAAGAGCGACAACGTTGCAATAGATCTCTTCCAGCTCTTGTTTGTAAAATATTTCTCCAGTGTCTCCATTCTTGTAAATAGAAATATAGTATCTAACACATAGTTAGTTTCAAGGATTATTTTAAACTTTCTTTAATTAAAAAATATTAAAAATAATCCTGCAAACAAAAACTTTATACAGTCATCAAATCAAGCAAAACGCTAGTTTTGAAACGCAAGGAAAACAAAACCATCGTGCTATATAGCACGGTAGACCTAGTTTGCAGGTACCTATCTTCACTTTCAATTCTGACCTTTTTAACTAAACTTTTTAAATGTTTGACTAACTTTTTAAATTTTTAACGAAACTTTTTAAAACAAAAACTAGAATAATTTTTTGTACCTCGGGCACTTGGTGCACATTTTACCTGAATATTGATGGCCTATACTTGCAGTGAATATAGTTATTAGACAATAGACAGACAGACATGAATTAATAATTCGTGAAATGTGCGCCAAGTGCCCGGGGTAAAATAATTGATTGTAGATTTTGTTTGTAGCTCTCGCATATCCTTGGAGGTAAATAATCTTCAGTTGACAAGAACTTGACGCGCATATGATATCAACTCCTTTGTGGGGAAATTGTTAAGAGGTGACATAAACTGGGCATTTATATGATATCACTTCCTTTGAGCCTAAAAATTTCAGGAGATTTTTTGGGGCGAGACGATCCACATGAATTTAATATTCGTTTGTTAAGGTAGATTTTTTTGGCGTTTTATTACGCCAAAAAAACGTGATACGTTTAAACAAAACATATTTATTATCTAATAACATTATATGTTAGGGAACATATTATGAATAAAACAGTTACCTATCGTCAAATCAATGGAGTTAAGCAACGTTGAATTTGTTTAGAACTCGTATGTGCAGGTTATTCGCTGATTCGAGGTGCACTCATGCAATCACCTTTGAGAGCATACGTGAGATAAGATATATCGATAAATGAGCCACGTAAGCCATAGCCCCTCGAGTTTGAGAGGCTATATTAGTTGCTCAGTTAATCCCGGGCAGGTACTTCTAATTGTTGTTCAAAATCATCAAAATCCATTAAATATGTTTTTGCTTGAGACGTTAACCAAAAACATAATTAACATCTATGATCAACCGAGTCACTCCAAACTTACCAACCTGATACCCACATTGACCTCACCTGGATTGGCCTAGAATAGTCAGTATCATGAGGCCGCGAACCTCCGTGGTCACCAAACCAAGTAAAACATCGCTGGACATATCCTAACTTCAGGAATCTAACAGGAACTGATGTATTCGTGGCAGTGACACTGTATGAACTATCATTTTTGTGCATACAAAACAAATGAAATGCAAAAAGCAGTTCTTCCTATTTAATTTTTGTGCATACAAAACAGTGTGCAGCAAATTCGAATGAAATGCAAAACGCATCAGTTCTTCCTCTTCTTATGTTCGTATTTCAAAGGTATCTTTTTAATTTTTGTGCATACAAAACAGTGTGCAGCAAATTCGAATGAAATGCAAAACGCATCAGTTCTTCCTCTTCTTATGTTCGTATTTCAAAGGTATCTTTTTCTTTGCTAAAAGCTTTTTATTGTTTTGTTACATTCAACTAATAGGTAAAAGAAATTACTAACATTAGCGGTGCATTTGGACTACCAAGTCAAACTGCATATACTTAGATCTGAAGGGATTTCATTAATCAAAGGATAACTTGCGGCACAACAGAAAGCAACTCTGTAATAATGATATTACAGAGTTGCTTTCTACACCTTAGGCTCGGTCTGTGAGTATATCAATCGCGGTTGTCTTCCCACAATAGGAAATATTAAAAAATAAATCAACTTGATTTGGAGCAGCTTTAGGAAGTAGCGTATTCATAACTGGGTTAACAACAATGTTTTCGTCAAATGAGTGAAGTTGGGTAACCTTGAGTGTTGCGTACTCAGATGGTACCTGAGGACACCACATATTGTTGGCTTTTTCTGTGTGAACACAGACTCGTGAGAACATCTGAGTAGCTGTTGACGCCTAATACAGGGGAATTTAAAACTTAGTTCACCTAACACTACTGTGGAAAGCTGCTTCAAAAATGAAATAACAAGGCTATTGCAATTATAACTACTCATTTGTCCGCGGAATGCTGAAAGCTCCCCAAAAAGCCAACAATATGTGGTTTTCACAAACATCTCATTCGAGTATCTACGTATTTGACACGCCCGAAATTACTTCGTGATCTGATTGTACCATGTGGGTGTCCACGTGGGTTCGCCCCCCGGCGATGCTGGCTATTTTTCCGGCCCAACCCACTGGGTGAGGTCAATGTGGGTAGCTGGCATGCAAGTTTCCAGCGAATGGAGGGTAAAGCCCCCGTCTCGAATGACCAATAGATGTTAAAGAGACGTCAAAAAAAAAAAAAAAAAAAATATATAATAAAGTTGTACATTTGTCGACTGTTTGGGTTTGATAGCGATATCTCATTATACTTACCACCCCAAATAATAATTAGAAGCCCAAGAGCTCAGTTATGAAAAATACCAAAATTATTTTTAGCAGTATACATTTAGAGTTTTTATTATTAGTTCTTTAAACTATGTTTTCTAGTTACAGGTATTATTCCAATCAGGAATACAAATTCATTTTTTTTTAAAAAAACACTCCCCTTCAGCATTTTTTTTCATTGACAATGGAATTCGAAATTCGAAAGCTTTTGTTCTGTACGAAAGAGAACATCAAAGGATTTTTATATGAATGCCGTCATGAGAGTTTACAATATGCAAATAAAATATTGAGGGCAAAGGGTCCTCGCTGGTGGTAGGTTTAATTAGATGTATTACAAAAAACATGTCAGCATTAGAAAGCCTCTTTCATGCTGACATGACATCATATCAAATGGGTTAAGTGGGAATACTCGAATTTCTAGATTTTCTTTTCATATACAGGGTGTTTGATTATAAATGATGGCGAGTCGCTGAGATCAAATGGAAGATATTTTACGAAATTGGGAAGTGCTTCGCCATTCAGGGAGAAGGGCATTTTGGGGGAAAAAATTAACATATCTTGTCGGATTCTCTGTGACCGATGAAAATGTGGATGGACGCTATATCGTAGTTTTTGATGGCGGTGATTTCAAAGATGGCGTTAGAATTTACAAAAACGAGCGAAATGGGAATACCTGAATAGTGATCCATTCGTCGGTTTTCAAACGTTATTCGAAACATTTAAGGTGCTATATTTTCAAGTATTTTCTGTGTGAAGAGTTTTTGAAAATTCAAACACAGCTGTTTTCCCATGTCAATAGCGCTATGCGTATTATTTGAAGGGCCTGAAGCAAAATGCAGCGTTACATACTGACAAAGCCAAAGATACGCGGTATCCACGGCCGGGATCCAATTTTAGTATATAGAACGTCCGAAGCAGCTCAACATCTGTAATCAGACGAGAAATGGTGTATCCAGCGTGGCAAGAAAAGCAATAAGAGTATACAAGCATACATCATTTCTACTGAAGTTCTCAGAAACAATCAAAGCTTTGATGTTAGTAGTGTTGTTATTGTTGTTCATAACAGAACAATGAAATATTCTGGAAGTGCATGAAAATAAATATGCAGCTTTATCAAAAGTTGAATTACAAATTTAATATATTTTCAGATTAATATGCCAAGTGTTTGGTGCTGTCAAGCGGAAGACATTCCTCTGATTTGATTGGATGTTTGAAAGCAATATAAACTTGCATTTTAAGGCAGATATATCTAGAATTTTCATAAAAGCTTACACTACGAACAAGCGCAAATATTCAACATCAGGAAGAAAATCATGATTATGGCGCTGCACTCATACATAAAAGCTTACAATATAAAGAAGCCTAAATAGTCAAAATGAAGAAGAAAATCATGATTATGGCGCTACACTCATACATAAAAGCTTACAATATAAAGAAGCCTAAATAGTCAACATGAAGAAGAAAATCATGATTATGGCGCTACACTCATACATAAAAGCTTACAATATAAACAAGCCTAAATAGTCAACATGAAGAAGAAAATCATGATTATGGCGCTACACTCATACATAAAAGCTTACAATATAAACAAGCCTAAATAGTCAACATGAAGAAGAAAATCATGATTATGGCGCTACACTCATACATAAAAGCTTACAATATAAACAAGCCTAAATAGTCAACATGAAGAAGAAAATCATGATTATGGCGCTACACTCATACATAAAAGCTTACAATATAAACAAGCCTAAATAGTCAACATGAAGAAGAAAATCATGATTATGGCGCTACACTCATACATAAAAGCTTACAATATAAACAAGCCTAAATAGTCAACATGAAGAAGAAAATCATGATTATGGCGCTACACTCATACATAAAAGCTTACAATATAAACAAGCCTAAATAGTCAACATGAAGAAGAAAATCATGATTATGGCGCTACACTCATACATAAAAGCTTACAATATAAACAAGCCTAAATAGTCAACATGAAGAAGAAAATCATGATTATGGCGCTACACTCATACATAAAAGCTTACAATATAAACAAGCCTAAATAGTCAACATGAAGAAGAAAATCATGATTATGGCGCTACACTCATACATAAAAGCTTACAATATAAACAAGCCTAAATAGTCAACATGAAGAAGAAAATCATGATTATGGCGCTACACTCATACATAAAAGCTTACAATATAAACAAGCCTAAATAGTCAACATGAAGAAGAAAATCATGATTATGGCGCTACACTCATACATAAAAGCTTACAATATAAACAAGCCTAAATAGTCAACATGAAGAAGAAAATCATGATTATGGCGCTACACTCATACATAAAAGCTTACAATATAAACAAGCCTAAATAGTCAACATGAAGAAGAAAATCATGATTATGGCGCTACACTCATACATAAAAGCTTACAATATAAACAAGCCTAAATAGTCAACATGAAGAAGAAAATCATGATTATGGCGCTACACTCATACATAAAAGCTTACAATATAAACAAGCCTAAATAGTCAACATGAAGAAGAAAATCATGATTATGGCGCTACACTCATACATAAAAGCTTACAATATAAACAAGCCTAAATAGTCAACATGAAGAAGAAAATCATGATTATGGCGCTACACTCATACATAAAAGCTTACAATATAAACAAGCCTAAATAGTCAACATGAAGAAGAAAATCATGATTATGGCGCTACACTCATACATAAAAGCTTACAATATAAACAAGCCTAAATAGTCAACATGAAGAAGAAAATCATGATTATGGCGCTACACTCATACATAAAAGCTTACAATATAAACAAGCCTAAATAGTCAACATGAAGAAGAAAATCATGATTATGGCGCTACACTCATACATAAAAGCTTACAATATAAACAAGCCTAAATAGTCAACATGAAGAAGAAAATCATGATTATGGCGCTACACTCATACATAAAAGCTTACAATATAAACAAGCCTAAATAGTCAACATGAAGAAGAAAATCATGATTATGGCGCTACACTCATACATAAAAGCTTACAATATAAACAAGCCTAAATAGTCAACATGAAGAAGAAAATCATGATTATGGCGCTACACTCATACATAAAAGCTTACAATATAAACAAGCCTAAATAGTCAACATGAAGAAGAAAATCATGATTATGGCGCTACACTCATACATAAAAGCTTACAATATAAACAAGCCTAAATAGTCAACATGAAGAAGAAAATCATGATTATGGCGCTACACTCATACATAAAAGCTTACAATATAAACAAGCCTAAATAGTCAACATGAAGAAGAAAATCATGATTATGGCGCTACACTCATACATAAAAGCTTACAATATAAACAAGCCTAAATAGTCAACATGAAGAAGAAAATCATGATTATGGCGCTACACTCATACATAAAAGCTTACAATATAAACAAGCCTAAATAGTCAACATGAAGAAGAAAATCATGATTATGGCGCTACACTCATACATAAAAGCTTACAATATAAACAAGCCTAAATAGTCAACATGAAGAAGAAAATCATGATTATGGCGCTACACTCATACATAAAAGCTTACAATATAAACAAGCCTAAATAGTCAACATGAAGAAGAAAATCATGATTATGGCGCTACACTCATACATAAAAGCTTACAATATAAACAAGCCTAAATAGTCAACATGAAGAAGAAAATCATGATTATGGCGCTACACTCATACATAAAAGCTTACAATATAAACAAGCCTAAATAGTCAACATGAAGAAGAAAATCATGATTATGGCGCTACACTCATACATAAAAGCTTACAATATAAACAAGCCTAAATAGTCAACATGAAGAAGAAAATCATGATTATGGCGCTACACTCATACATAAAAGCTTACAATATAAACAAGCCTAAATAGTCAACATGAAGAAGAAAATCATGATTATGGCGCTACACTCATACATAAAAGCTTACAATATAAACAAGCCTAAATAGTCAACATGAAGAAGAAAATCATGATTATGGCGCTACACTCATACATAAAAGCTTACAATATAAACAAGCCTAAATAGTCAACATGAAGAAGAAAATCATGATTATGGCGCTACACTCATACATAAAAGCTTACAATATAAACAAGCCTAAATAGTCAACATGAAGAAGAAAATCATGATTATGGCGCTACACTCATACATAAAAGCTTACAATATAAANGGAACCGCCAAAAAGCGGCCTTCAACCGCTAATTAGCGGTCAACAATATTTTACACTTCAACCTAAGTTGTATTCTTCAATTTCTTGTATGAAATTGATATGAATAGGCGCCAAATTTCAAGTTCTACCTCTTTCCATTCTGGTTTTAGGCAGAACGGCAAAAAGCGGCCTTCAACCGCTAATTAGCGGTCAGCATTATATTACACTTCAATCTAAGTTGTATTTTTCAATTTATTATATAAAATTGATATGGATTGGCACCAAATTTCAAGTTCTAGCTCTTTTTATTCTGGTTTTAGGTGGAACCGCTAAAAAGCTGTCTTTAACCCATAATTAGCGGCCAACAATATATTACACTTCAACCTAAGTTGTAGTTGTTTTTCTGATGGTACGAAGTTTTTGTCAAGAACATTGTTTTGCTCAAAGCGTCCTTGGCTGCCCAATCCCCTCAGACTAGTTATTTTTTCGGTCTGAACTGTCTCTTAGGCATGAGAATCGAGGATCTATTTGATTTGTGGACCAAGAATCATACACAAAATCTACAAATCACCGCACATTTGCCAACCATGATCTTCATATTTTAGTTTCTGAACAATCACTTACAATTAGGTCTCTTTTGAAAACATAGAATGTTCAACGGGGATAAAAGAGTAGAAGTCACCACTGTAAAGTAAAACTCACTTGAAACTCCGCTTTAATAAATCAATGCACAGGAGCCATTGAGTGGAATCGATATCTACAATAAACCAAATTTTTCTTCCGGGTAAAATAGGGCAGGAATCACATGAACGGTTGTCAATTTTCCCCTGCTGGACACTGCATTGAACATGTTTTTGCAGAGCGTTACGCGGTGTTCAATACATCCCAATCAAAATACTATTGTCCATTGAGTATAGGTATTGTGTATTTACCTTATCTATATATTTATTCAGTTTTATCCGGGAAATACGTTTTGAAAATACATTACTCACCCATAAATCGTAGCTAATTATAGAAAAAATAGGTCAAAATTGTATTTGCATTTTGTGAAAAATCCTGACATGATACAGCAAAACGGATTTCATTTTCGGATTCAGCGCATCAAAATACATATAAATCAGTTGAAAACAGCAAAACAGCTTTTTGGTCGCAGACCTGTGAATTAACGGCCAAAAATATCCACCTAAAATATATTCTTCAATTTCTAGTATGAAATTGATATGAATATGGATCAAATTTCAAGTTCTAGCTCTTTCCATTCTGGTTTTAGGTGGAACCGCCGAAAAGCGGTCTTTAACCGCTAATTAGCAGGCAACAATATATTACACTTCAACATAAGTTGTATTTTTCAATTTCTTATATGAAATTCATATGAATTGGCACAAATTTCAACTTCTAGCTCTTTTCATTCTAGTTTTAGGCAGAATGGCAAAAAACTGCCTCCAACCGCTAATTAGCGGCAAACAATATTTTACACTTCAACCTAAGTTGTATTCTTCAATTTCTTGTATGAAATTGATATGACTAGGCGCCAAATTTCAATTTCTACCTCTTTCCATTCTGATTTTAGGTGGAACCGCCAAAAAGCGGTCTTTAACCGCTATTTAGCGGCAAATAATATTTTACACTTCAACCTAAGTTGTATTTTTCAATTTCTTGTATGAAATTGATATGAATAGGTACCATATTTCAAGTTCTACCTCTTTCCATTCTGGTTTTAGGTGGAACTGCCAAAAAGCGGTCTCTAACCGCTAATTAGCGGCCAACGATATATTACACTTCAACATAAGTTATATTTTTCAATTTGTTATATGAAATTGATATGAATTGGCACAAATTTCAAGTTCTAGCTCTTTCCATTCTGGTTTTAGGTGGAACCGCCAAAAAGCGGTCTTTAACGGCTAATTAGTGGCCAACAATGCATTACACTTCAACTAGTTGTATTTTTCAATTTCTTGTATGAAATTGATATGAATAGGCGCCAAATTTCAAGTTCTACCTCCTTCCATTCTGGTTTTAGGCAGAACGGCAAAAAGCGGCCTTCAACCGCTAATTAGCGGTCAACATTATATTACACTTCAATCTAAGTTGTATTTTTCAATTTATTATATAAAATTGATATGGATTGGCACCAAATTTCTAGTTCTAGCTCTTTTTATTCTGGTTTTAGGTGGAACCGCTAAAAAGCTGTCTTTAACCCATAATTAGCGGCCAACAATATATTACACTTCAACCTAAGTTGTATTTTGAATTTCTTGTATGAAATTAATATGAATAGGCACCAATTTTAAAGTTCTAGCTATTACCCTTTTCATTTTAAGCAGGATATGCGAAAAGCGGCATAAAACCGCCAACAGTATAATCGATTTCCACCAAAAGCTGATTTTACCGCACATGTCCGTTGGGTCCGTTTGCAGATATTTTATGTTGAGAAAATGTAACACGTAGATACTTATGTACAATTATGATAATGAGGTTAAAAGAGCACCCGAAAAGTCTTGTTTTTTTATATTTTCAGCCATTCTCGAGATACATAACTATGATGTATCATAATACATATTATGTATCTACACTAATACATATATTGCATTATATTGCTAATATAATTAATGCTATAATATACAAATAATATATTTTTAGAATCTCCAGGAAAAGGTCTATTATACGTACCTATTTTTCACGAGACGAGAAATTTCTAGTATTTTCAAGAGACGAGACGAGACAGGGCCTTGTCTCGTCTCGTCTCGTGATTTCACGAGACGAGACAAGACCCTGTCTCGTCTCGTATTTTTTACGCGAGACGAGACAAGATCCTTGTCTCGTCTCGTCTCGAAACTTACGAGACGAGACGAGAAATTTCTCGTCTCGCGTCCATCACTAATATACATTTAAAAAAGTGATGCTGAGTTCGAGGCCGCGTATAACACTGTATGTGGGGTCAAGGGGTAGCACTTTGAGCAGCTCATANTATGACCTGTTCTCTAAAGATCCTGTCCGTCTTATGTTTCACCATTGTTTAACCCACCAGATGAGTATGACCTGTTCTCCAAAGATCCTATCCGTCTTATGGTTCACCATTATTTAACCCACCAGATGAGTATGACCTGTTCTCCAAAGATTCTGTTCGTCTTATGTTTCAACATTAGTTATCCCACCAGATGAGTATGACCTGTTCTCCAAAGATCCTGTCCGTCTTATGCTTCACCATTATTTAACCCACCAGATGAGTTTGAGCTGTTCTCCAAAGATCCTGTCCGTCCTATGTTTCACCATTATTTAATCTACCAGATGTGTATGACCTGTTCTCCGAAGATTCTGCCTGTCTTATGTTTCACCATTATTTAACCCACCAGATGAGTATGAACTGTTCTCCAAAGATCCTGTCCGTCTTGTTTCACCATTATTTAACCCATCACCAGATGAGTATGTCATGTTCTCCAAAGATCCTGTCCTTCTTGTTTCACCATTATTTAACCCATCACGAGATGAGTATGCTTGGTCCTCCAAAGATCCTGTCCGTCTTGTTTCACCATTATTTAACCCACCAGATGAGTATGACCGGTTCTCCGAAGATTCTGCCTGTCTTATGTTTCACCATTATTTAACCCACCAGATGAGTATGACGTATCCACCGGATGAGTATGACCTGTTCTCTAAAGACCCTGTCCGTCTTATGTTTCACCATTGTTTAACCCACCAGATGAGTATGTCCTGTTCTCCAAAGATCCTGTCCTTCGTATGGTTCACCATTATTTAACCCACCAGATGAGTATGACCTGTTCTCCAAAGATCCTGCCCATTTTATGTTTCGCCATTATTTAACCCACTAGATGAGTATGACCGGTTCTCCAAAGATTCTGTTCGTCTTATGTTTCACCATTATTTAACCCACCAGATGAGTATGACCTCCAAAGATCCTGTCGGTCTTGTTTCACCATTATTTAACCCACCAGATGAGTATGAACTGCTCTCCAAAGATCCTGTCCATCTTGTTTCACCATTATTTAACCCGCCAGATGAGTATGAGCTGTTCTCCAAAGATCCTGTCCGTCTTATGTTTCACATTTATTTAACCCACAAGATGCTTATGACCTGTTCTCCAAAGATCCTGTCCGTCTTATGTTTCACCATTATTTAACCCACCAGATGAGTATGCCCGGTTCTCCAAAGATCCGCCCAGTCTTATGTTTCACCATTATTTAAACCGCCAGATGAGTATGACCTGTTCTCTAAAGATCCTGTCCGTCTTATGTTTCACCATTGTTTAACCCACCAGATGAATATGACCTGTTCTCCAAAGATCCTGTCCGTCTTATGGTTCACCATTATTTAACCCACCAGATGAGTATGACGTGTTCTCCAAAGATCCTGTCCGTCTTATGTTTCACCATTATTTAACCCACCAGATGAGTATGACCTGTTCTCCAAAGATCCTGTCCGGTTTATGTTTCACCATTATTTAATCCACCAGATGTGTATGACCTGTTCTCCGAAGATTCTGCCTGTCTTATGTTTCACCATTATTTAACCCACCAGATGAGTATTACATCCAAAGATCCTGTCCGTCTTGTTTCACCATTATTTAACCCACCAGATGAGTATGTCATGTTCTCCAAAGATCCTGACTGTCTTGTTTCACCATTATTTAACCCATCACCAGATGAGTATGTCATGTTCTCCAAAGATCCTGTCCTTCTTGTTTCACCATTATTTAACCCATCACCAGATGAGTATGCTTGGTCCTCCAAAGATCCCGTTCGTCTTATGTTTCACCATTATTTAACCCATCACCAGATGGGTATGACCTGTTCCCCAAATATCCTGTTCTTCTTATGTTTCACCATTATTTAACCCATCACCAGATGAGTATGCTTGGTCCTCCAAAGATCCTGTTCGTCTTATGTTTCACCATTATTTAACCCATCACCAGATGGGTATGACCTGTTCTCCAAAGATACTGTTCTTCTTATGTTTCACCATTATTTAACCCATCACCAGATGAGTATGACCTGTTCTCCAAAGATCTTGTCCGTCTTATGTTTCACCATTACTAAAATTCATTTTCTTCAAATGTTTTGCCTCAATAAATTCCTTATTAAATCAATATACCCCGTCCCCTTTATCATGACTTAATAGATAAGATTAGCAACTTAAAAAGTTTAGTAATAGATTACGTCATTATAAGTTGATCATACTGGAAAATTTATTGGGCGGAAGACAGACAGGCGGCTCAAATCTAATTTAATAAAGTTGGGACAACAAAGAGAGATAGCTCAGTTGGTCATTACATAATTATTTAACCCGCGATGATTACTACGTAGAATAGAATGTTTATTTTGGAAATAACAATAGTTGATCAAGATGATCAGGTGTCCACGTTAGTGTTGTAGTCATTTATAGAAAAAATATCTTGATCAAATTTTAAAAAATCATTTTCAAAAAACAAAATATTGGTCCCCTTGCTCCTCCGGGGGGGAGTATGGCCCCCAAAATTTTCAAAATCGAAAAGCCCTTAGCACAAGTCATAACATATCAAAACTTCACGTTTCTACAACAAACCGCTAAAAAGACAAAATTCATTTTAAAAAAACACAATATTGGGCCACCCTGGGTGGGCCAGAGTCCAGAAAAAGAATAAATTTCCTTCATGTCCTAAACATGTATACCAAATTTCGTCAAAATCGGATGAAAATTGTGGCTCGTATCGCGTAACAATATTTATATACAAGTGCATATATATACAAGTATAGTAGTATACATTAAATACATACATACAAGTGCATTTCGGAATGTATACCGAGGTCAAAAGTGGAGCTCACTAAAGTTCACATTTACAAAGAGTTTTCTCTAAGCTGCGCTGAACATCTTCTGAGAAATAACAACACTTGGTGATCCCGGGTAGTACCTATGCAACGTCAGGGCGTTTTGAATCTGGCGGTACTTAACTTCAGTAATAGGTATTATGGGACTTTGTGTGTTCGAAGTGGATACCACTCTTTGACTCAGAATGAAAATAGTTTTCTTTTCACCATCGGATCATTTTTTGGAGTATCTGGGGGGGGGGGGGGGGNGGGGGGGGGGGGGGCGACGGACAGGATCTTTGGCGATATTTTTTACAACTACAAGATTCACCTAGCTTCGCAATTCACTAAATCAACAACGGCTATCCCATTGTCTTCACGAAAAGTACACTCTGAAATAACGATGACCTCCTGAATTTTATTCGTTAGTTAGAATCAATCAATAGTGGCATATAGATAATAGCCGGATGGATGACTGCAGCTAATCTTGGATACTAATATTTGGCATGGGTCCCCAGAACCATCTAAATCATTGCAATATTACTATGTTAATAACATAATAATAGTGCAGAGTTACTTTCTGTTCTATATTACTCCATTACTCCATGAGCTCGGCCCGTAAGGATATCACCCTCAATTAACATCGCACAATCTCAAGCATGACCTATTTACACTATGGAATTTAGTAAGCCATAGTTGGATAGGAAGAAAAAACTTCCCCGTTTGTAGAATACAAAAAATAAATAAAAATACAGTCATAAATATAATTATTTATTTAAAATGTAATTTTTGGTTTTAATTCAGTATTAACTAAACAAAAATATTAATTAAATAAAATAAACAATTTTATGAAATAAGAAATTATGCAATAAAATAATACCAACATTTATGTAGGTAATGAATATTTGAATTTGAAATATACAATGTTTATACAGTGGGTGCTATGTATAATGTACATGGGACGCAGTGTGTCGATTTGGGATCTCATGGGGGGGATTTTATACAATCTACAAGCCATTATCAAGGACCCAATCTCCAAACTCTCTCTTCTTCAAATTAATTTCCAATCTATATGATTTTGTACTACTTAATGAAGATGTTTATTGTTTGCTGTTCATTTCAAACTTCAGAACAAAGTAGTCAGGAAAAGGGTGGGTGCTACATTTTACACTCATTTTTTTAATTATAATGATTACTTTTTTTTTAAATATATTTTTAATAATCGAAAGGCTCAATAGAACTTCTGGTTCAAAATCGACTACCGCTCACTCCCCCTAGATACCGATGTTGCGAATTGCGAAAACGAAATACCATGTATAGGTTACTGTTCCATGCAAGCTAACCACTCAACTGTTGACACTAAACTCTTAAATTTTTTCAAATTTTAATATTTTCTATAAAATTTAGCTTGAGGTTACCATTTCCGAAGGTGGTAAATGTGACCTTTGTGATCTATCTATTCAATCGAATAGCAATATGCACCTGAAAGTGGGTAAATGTGACCATTGTGATCTACCTATTCAATCGTATAGCAATATGCACCTGAAGGTGGGTAAATGTAACCATTGTGATCTACCTATTCAATCGTAGGTATAGCAATATGCATTTAAAGGTGGGTAAATGTGACCATTGTGATCTATCTATTCAGTCGTGTAGCAATATGCATCTGAAGGTGGGTAAATGTGACCATTGTGATCTACCTATTCAATCGTATAGCAATATGCATCTAAAGGTGGGTAAATTTGACCATTGTGATCTATCTATTCAATCGTGTAGCAATATGCATCTGAAGGTGGGTAAATGTGACCATTGTGATGTACCTATTCAATCGTATAGCAATATGCATCTGAAGATGGGTAAATGTGACCATTGTGATCTATCTATTCAATCGTGTAGCAATATGCATCTGAAGATGGGTAAATGTGATCATTGTGATCTATCTATTCAAACTTATAGCAATATGCATTTGATGCTCTAAATTTTATTTCACAAAAAAAGTATTTACACAAATAAATATCCAAATATGATAATTCATATTGAGTAAGGGTGTTCCCAGACAGACCCATTATTACTGATCTTATTGCATAGCTTACAGCTTTGCATATATGCAGCGATAAAATATACAAACATGCGGACTCACATAAGAGCAAGTGTATTGTTTCTCCTTGCCTATATGCAAAGATGTGTTCTATGCAATAAGATCGGTAATAATGCGGCTGTCTGTAAGCACTCTGATATAAAAAGGAGTAAGGCATACACAAAAATGGCAATCCAGACCAAAAGCTGAAAGCTAAATGGGGAGTAGTACATACATATGGACACAGTCATGCAAAATGACCCAGTCCATGTAAGCCAATCAAAAAGAAATAAAATAAAAAATAATTACAAATAAATAAATTACGAGATTCAATGTCAGTCTGCCTCCAAGTGACAAACATTAATATATAATAGGACGATTTTCTGATCTGTATGTATACATATTCATTTTCAACAGTTATGGTTCACTAGTGCTTAACCTCTCAAAAGTTGACCTGTAGCCCCATACATCTGGCTATTTTTAAGTCCCTGTTTATCTGTCTGTTTGTTCTGCGATAGATAGATCGCCTTGTCCTGGAATGGGCCATTATTACATTTATGGCATTTGCTGATTAGTTTTTGGACTCTATTAGACTATTTAGGAGTTCATGGCGGGCCGATTATTTGAATGAGGCAGTAAGGTCTACAGCAAATGTCACTTAACATGGACTTATGACGGCGGATAAACGGATTTGATTTTGATATAAAATTTTTACGTGCTGTTATGTTATAAAATATAAATGAATAAAAAATCATTTAGAAACAATCTGGTTTAGCAAAAAGTTTCAAAGTGTGTGAGAGAGAGAAGAAGGAGACTGTACACATAAGACAATGGTAACATACACAAAGTAAATTATTTAACAAACAAAATTAACAAGGACAGGGATAGAATGAAACTCTATGCGGGCGTTCACCAAAATAACAAACCATGCTAGACGAGACGAATGCAGTGTATGTATTCGTGGTGAGTTCCAAAAATTGAAGCAAATTTAAAGTACGAGTATAGGTAGTTAGTACAGATAAAATATTTTATCTTCAAATATAGAAAGAAAACAAGGACAGGGATAGAATGAAACCCTATGCGGGCGTTCACCAAAATAACAAACCATGCTAGACGAGACGAATGGAGTGTCTGTATTCGTGGTGAGTTCCAAAAATTGAAGCCTGCAATAAAAGTACGAGTAGCCAGCGTCTATGGCACGTTAAATACACCAGTTCCCGTTAGATCACTGAAGTTGAGCAATGACCAGCGAGTTGTTCTATGTTGGTGTCCACGTGGTTTCGCGCATTCGTGATACTGGCTATTTTTCCGCCCCAACCCAGGCTGGGTGAGTTCTATGTGGGTAGGTGGTTTGCAAGTTTCCAGCGAATGGAGGGTAAAACCCCCGTCTTGAATGACCAATAGATGTTAAAGAGACGTTAAGCCAAATTTAAAAAAAAGTACGAGTATAGGTAGTTAGTACAGATAAAATATATCTTCAAATATATAAAGTCTATCTAGCTTGTTACGATAATGGGCTTTCCCATGTCAATACTTTTAAATGGAAATTTTATTTTCGTTAATCTATAGCTAGTCACAATGTATTTATCCATGTAATTGGTTAATTAAATGACTTTGCTTGTATTCAAACCTCCAGTTTTCAGGTCATGAAAAAGTTGTCAAGTGAGGCTGTTAATCATATCTTTCAATGGTTAGAATTTTGGTAGATCCAATATTTTTATAAATATTGGATCTACCAAATATTCGTCCAATATTTTTATAGAAAAGAAAAGAAAAATATGTCTATGTCCAAATTTTCTGCACGATTACAATACTTGCAGTTGCGGATTTAAACTTTCGCCCCCCCTAGGCAATTTAGAACCGCCGCCCCTATTTTGACAAGAAATGCGATTTTGATAATTTTATTCGTCAGTGCTTACTCAGTAATTAAATTTTGTCGATTAAATTGCCGACATAGCAATAGCTCTGTTGCCCGGTACAATCATGTCTGTCCGCATGCGCTTCATACTTCAATTACTGCACAATAAGACGCAACATCAAGATGCTCACGCGCGCGCGTATATTTGAAAGCTTTACTGCAGTTGGAAATTGCTATGTATAATGTAACAGTATCTTTCTGATTTTCAACCGTGTGAAAAGTAAGCAAAATGTATAAACATAGACACTATTTTCATTGCAGCTAAATCCAAAATATATTTTTCTCCATATTTAAGTTGTTCCATATATTGCCGCTCTAAATTCTGCCGCCCTAGGCCATGGTCTATGTTGCTTGTACGGTAAATCCGCCACTGAATACTTTATCTCCAATAGGAAGAGGAAGTAAAAAGAGGCGTTAAAATTTACCCCCCCCCCCACACNCCCACACAAAAAAAAAAAAACTTAGAACAGTTAGTTTTAAAAAATAATAGTTTATGGTAACCGCCATGTCCAACTCATGTTTGATGGAATAATATGAGTTACATCAAACAAAAGCTTGGATAGCATAGAGTCACAGGGGAATAAACATCGATATATCGCTTATTTCGATTAATCGTATAATCGATAATTCTGTTTCAAAAATGTACCTCGGACCATTTAAAATCGATTTAGTTATGGATGGTTAGCCAACGATCATATCACGTTGAATACACCAGTTCCCGTCAGATCACTGAAGTTAAGCAACGTCGGGCGTGGTAAGTACTTGGATGGGTGACCGCTTGAGAACACCACGTATCGTTGGCTCATTTTTCCGGCCCAACCCAGGCTGGGTGAGGTCAATGTGGGTAGCTGGTTTGCAAGTTTCCAGCGAATGGAGGGTAAAAC
>CM022878.1:20466079-20529854 GCA_012654025.1 Pachypsylla venusta | reverse complement strand
GCATATCCTGTTTAAAATGAGAACGGTAATAGCTAGAATTTTAAACTTGGTGCCAATATATTGTAGGCCACTAATTAGCGGTTGAAGGCTGTTTTTTGGCTGTTCTGCCTGAAACCTGAATGGAAAGAGCTAGAAATTGAAATTTGGTGCCTATTCATATCAATTTCATACAAGAAATTTAAGAATACAACTTAGGTTGAAGTTTTAAAAGTTACGAATAGGATGTCTAATATAAATTTGTTAAATAATAATGAAAAAAACTTTTTTTTTTACTATTACTAATAAGATTTTTTTTTACCAATATGACGTGTGAATCAAACGCCTGTTTGCTCAAAAACCCAGATTGAGAGCACGCAGAGCAGAGAAACACAGGCGGATGATAATTATGAAGTAGCGAATGGTCCAGATTGACAACTTTAACTTTTTGGGAGAATAATTTTCTTGATTTTTTTTTAAAAAAAAAAAAAAAAAAGGCCAGGGAGAAAGTTTCCAAACAGGAAAACTGTCTTTTTCTCTTTGACACATGGAGTTAAATAAATCTCCTATCTGTAGGGACACTTAAAGGTCAAGGGAAGGTGTAATATATCTTGAAAGTAAATTCCAAGGGAATTTTTTCAGGAAAAAAGTAAATCCAATATTATTTTGTACTTTCTGTTTACAGTGACGATTTTTTTCATTTCTGTCGTAAAGGATATTACACAGAGTGTAGAACAGAATGTGTAGGGCTTTTTCAGCTCACTTTCCAAGATTCAGAAGGTCTTTAATGTAAATTCTGTCAACATTCACAAAGCATATTGGAGGGGTCCAGATGTCCGAACATTTTCGCAGAAAGTGGTAGCACATTTTCTGCACATTTTTCCAAGAATTTCTGTCCTCCTAGTCAACATTTACAACAGATTTCTACCAACATGTCTTGGCCATTTTGACAATGTTCAGAACCCACAATGGGGTGAATTCGTCTTAAAATATTGAAACCTATCTATACTTATAAAACGCAAAGCCCAGTTGGTATACTGACTGACCGATAATCAACGTAGCTCCGTGATGGCTAAACGTAGAGACTTGAAACTTTGCACAAAGGTCCCTTTTAGTATGTAGGTGCGTAATAAGAAAGGTTCAAGTGGGAGAAAGTTACCGCCAAAAATGCCGCTATTTAGTGGGTCTTTTTGCGATTTTTTTTCTGGGCAAACTAAAAAAGATAACGAAAAATGACCGAGAATAGACCCCCCCCCAAAATAGTATATAAGGACCCTACAAAAAATATAAAATTTGACAATTTCCGGTTTCTATCCGATTTATGGACGGTTTTCACCACCAAAAAATTGAGAAGTACCACTTCGGGATGAGCTAGAAAGCTGACATTTGATACAAAGGTGTTCTGAAGTACAAAAAGTCACATCCTTGAATAAAATATTGAATTTTCTAACCATGAGCGAACATTAAGTACGAAGAGAGAAAATGTCCAACGAAATTATGTTGAAGGCGAACAAATCCCGAGAACGCAACACAAACTATCCTTAAGGCTAGGTTCATATGACCGCGCATTAAAGAATAAAATAATGTAAATGAATATAAAAAAAAATGCTAAAACCTAGGAAATTTATTCTGAACCAGAACTTTGTCCTTCCTGACATCCCACACAGACAAATGTCTTTTGACAGTGTTTACACACACTTATTTTTTGGATGTGGTACATAATTACACAATTTAGACACTTCAGACAATTTATGGTAGCTTTAGATAATCAATGTATTGGTTACATGCATTGCCAAGGGGGGGGGGTACAAAGTACCCGCGCCTAAAGTTTGGCTTCAATACATCCCTTAGAAGGCTTAGAACATACATATTTTTATATACTATGATGGAAAATATTTTTTGTGACAATTATTAAAGGTCTCATTAAAATAAGTATCATAATTTGATTACTATGAGCTTTTTGCTAAAACGCGGGTACTTTGTACCCTTTGTATTAAAGCGGTGTCGTGCGGTATCATATCATCGCGCGGTCATGTAAACAATATACACTATTTAGAAAGATCTTGTGCCACACGGTTCGTCGTACCGCCTCGTACCGCGTGGTGCCGCGCGATCATGTGAACCTAGCCTTAGTCTATCTTAATTAAAAGTGATAAACAGTGTTCTAATCAGAAATTCGAAAAAACATGTGCACTTTCTGCATTTAGTGATTCATATATTTCTATCATTATGCATCCACTATGCTCGGTAAATGGCCACATGTTGGCTTTAGCATGCCTATGGTTGAACATATCTGCTCTATTTGTGCTGCTAAACAAAAAAGAAATGCGTTTGTAGAGTTGATGTACATACAAATTATTCTAGGAAAGCTAAATGTATCTAATGAGTTGTAGATACTTGAGATTTTCTACAAGGCATCTCTTACTCGCATCCATAAACTTTTAACTGAAACCGACATCTTACTTCCTCCTCCACACTTTTTGTGTGCAAATCTCATTAGTCAGAGCAGATTTTTCTAAATTTGATTTCTTTCTTCTTTACCTAAATAAAAATAAATGTACAGGGTTCATTGAGAATATGAGGGCCATAAGATCGCCATAGTGTTCCAAAAAGGTGCAAAAGCTTCTCATTACCAAAAATCTTGTGTGAACATCACACAGCATTATTATCTGGAAAATAGGGTAGAGTTTTGAATTGGGCTGAAATTTTCAATGACGAGTGTTTTTAAGGCCAAAACACCTTTTTTGGTCCCTAGTGCCCAAATCTAGAGTTTCAGCCATTGGTATATATGCGAGTATTAGACTGTGAACTGACTCATGAACATTAGTATTTGTTCTGTTCTCTGCATATACTTGACATACATACCAAATTTTAAGTCTCTGACATCTGGCATTCCCTTTCTAGAAAGATTGGGAAAAACCGCCAACGATTTATTCTATTTTAATTGAAAGCTACGTGGCGCTTTCAAAACATAAAATTGGGAACAAACATACCGTTCCCCTTTTAGACGGGATTTCCTTTTTAGGCGGGACATTGGTAATTAAAGAGATGGTAATTAAAATGTGTGAATGATTCAAACAAAATAGGCGTCATGTTTCAAACTTTACTAGCTTTTATCGTTCTTGAGAAATCTTGATCACAGCATACCGATACCCACAATCACGAACCAATAACCTAAATTCGAGATTTAGGTTTTGGGGACATCTTGACGTGATTTGGCATTAAAAATTCGATATGGGTGATTTCCGCCCATTACAATACCCTCCTTTTTATAGGAACCTACTACTTTCTATCTACACTACAACATGATGTTTATCAACATGAAAACGATTCTTCTTCAAGTTACAAACTTTTCGTTGCATTACATTGCATTCTTATATTGCACATTCATCCTGTACAAAATGTTATCTTCACTAAGCATTTTTTTCGCTTTTGAATAAAATATTCCATAAATTTTTTAAACTTTTTGCGCTTTCTTTTATAATTTTTAATGATCAACACATCTTCACAGATGTTTTTCTTTTATGAATTATGTTGTGATGTATAAATTTAGATTTATTTCAATGCTGATGTAAAAGAAACAAAACTCACAAAGAATTTTCACTTTCCTATCAGGATAGGTTTATCAAAACAACATTTTCTTTATGTAAAGAGAAAAATATAAATTCCTTTTTAATATTAAACCAAAGTTAAAAAGTTTTCAAAAGATGCAAAAATAGAATATTTGTGGAAATAAAATAATTTTAATTAAAAAAAAATCAGAGAATTTTTCTAGAAAAACACAAACTTAGACAAACTGTCTGCTAAATCTTTTGAATTTTGACAGAGAATAATTCTGCTCATCAAATTCAAAATTTATATTCAGTGCAATAAAAAATATATATTATTTTCAGTGCATTAACAAAAAAAGTTATAAAAGAAATCTAATAAGTAGTCTAGACTCCAGACCAGTGTTTTTAAAAATTTTAGGTTACGAAGTCAATAATTTTGAAAAACACTGATTTAGAGTCTAGACAATCTAGAACTCACACAAAAGATGTTGTTCTGCCCAAAGTCAATTTTACCTTCAATCTATAAATGTTTGAAAAATATATAAAAATTCAGGGGCATTGTCTAGTGGGCAAGAACAAATAGCAGCGACAATTTTTTTGTCGAATTTGGCTTTATCTAAGGGTCTTTATGGCACCAAACCTGAAATTCGGGTCACTCTTCTAAAATTAGCAATAGAGCTCCAATTTGAAACACACACTCTATGTAACATATTATCGACAAATCTTGGTTCTCATGGGGCTATCTTCATTTGGAGGTCCTTTAGGGCACCAAATCTGAAATTCGGGTTACTACTCTAAAAATGGTTATAGGGCTCCAATTTTGATTAAATTTAAAACAGTGACCTTTTGTAACATATCATAGACAATTTTTGGAACTCACGGGGATACGAGTATCTTCATCTGGGGAAACATTAGGGCACCATACGTCAAATTGTAACATATCATCGACAAACTTTGGACGTCATGGGGCTATTTTCATTTGGGGGCACTTTAGGGCACCAAACCTTAAATTCGGGTCATGCCAGACTAAAAGTGGCATTATCACTCCAAATTTGATAAAATTTAAAATAATTACTCTGTGAAACATATTATTGACAAATTTTGGGTCTTATAGAGCTATCTCCACTGGAGGGCCCTTAAAATATTTTCAGTAGAAAGCTGTGGCAACAGCCGAAACCTACCAAATCTAATTCACATAATATTTACGCTAGGTAGCAGCAACAACAACCGAAGGTTGTCCCAGGTAATTCAAATATTTTTTTTCACTATAGAGCTTTGATGACAGCCGAAGACTGCTAATTCCAATGCATATAACATATTCACTAGGGAGCTTTGACAACAACCGAAGGTTGTCAAAGGTAATTCAAAATATTTTTTTCCACAGTAGAGCTGCGACAAGAGTCGAAAGCTGCCAAATCTAATTAAAATAGTATTTTCTGTAGGGACCTGCGACAACAGCCTAAGGCTGCCAAATCTAATTGAAATAATATATTCCCCGGAGATCTGCGACAACAGCCAAGGACTTCGAAATCCATTTTCAGAAATATTTTCAGTGAAGAGCTGTGACAACAGAAGGATGTTGTTACAGCTCAATTGATATGGTATTTTAATCAAATACCTGCGACATCATCCCGAGCCTGTCTAGAATAAAGGAAGATAAAGTTTAGTACGAATTTCCGTACACTTTGTTTTTTATACAGCGCCTGAGGGATTAGTAAAGCTCATTTTGAAATTAGTATATTCGTTGTTTTCCGTACCCTTTATTTTTCTTCGTACACACAAAGTGTTCCTATTACATTTAGGCTTGGAAGATATATAAATATATCCAATGTTATTTAAAATATTTTACAAACTTTTACTGTATAATATGTGTCAGAAAAAATCTTAGGAGCAATGTCGATATTAGAAAATTGAAATTGGAACTCAGAAAGTAATATCGGAAATATCTCGGAGAGAAGTATGAAACCTGAAAAGCAAATATTAAATTTTGTTCAGGATATCGATTTCAAATCAACCGTCTAACAAAACATCCTTGAGGAAAGATTTGCAAGTATCATTTTATCGAGAAACATGTTTCTGTGGATAGAAGAGGTCTAAACAAAAAAGACACATTCACCAAATTTTTTCTCAAGATAATTTGCAATGAAGCCAAATTAAATTTCAGAATATTCAGTTATGCAGCTACAGTGTTTATCATAATTATTATTTCTCTTACCTCGTTGGTTAACGTTGAAAATAGAATGTTGACAAGTAAAAAAGTTAATTACATATTGTTAAATCCTGATCTTGAACGAACTAATCTTTTTAGCGATCGGAGCGAATGACATAGCTTCTGCTATCGTTTAAAGCGCCTTATAAAAAAGTCCACTATGCTTAGTATATGGTTAAATGTCGGCTTTAGCATGTCTATAATTGAAACGGGCTCTTGAACATATCTGCTCTATTTGTGCTGCTAAACAAAAAGGAAATGAGTTTGTAGAGTTGATGTACATACAATTATTTTAGGAAAGCTAAATGTATTTAATGAGTTGTAGACACTTGAGATTTTCTACAAGGCATCTCTTTCGCATCCATAAACTTTTAACTGTGTGCAATTCTCATTAGTCGGAGCAGATTTTTCTAAATTTGATGTCTTTCTTCCTAAAGAAAAATAAATGTACAGGGTTCATTGGGAATATGAGGGCCATAATATCTCGCCTTAGTGTTCCAAATGTGTAAAAGCTTCTCATTACGAAAAATATTGTCTGAACATCACACAACTTCCTATCTAGAAAAAAGGGGAGAGTCTGGTATTGAGTTGAAATTTTCGATGTCGAGGTTTTGTTCGGTTCTATGTATATACTTGACATACATACCAAATTTTCTGTCTCTGACATAAGACGTTCTCTTTCTGGAAAGAAAGGGAAAACCCGGCAACGGTACCCCACAGCTTTCAAAACATACAAATGACATGCTACAAAAATTTCAAGTCTCAGAACAAACATACCGTTTCCTTTTTAGACAGCATTCGTGATAACAGCCAAGGGTGGATTCGATTTTAAACAAAATAGGCACCGTGTTTCAAACTTTACTAGTTTTTATCGTTCTAGCTAGAAATTTTGATCAAAGCATACCGATACCCACAATGGCGAACCAATAACTTAAATTCGAGATTTAGGTTTTGGGTACCTCTTAACGTATTTCGGCATTGAAAATTTGACATGGATAATTTCAGCCCATGCTTTATGTAGGATCCTAAAATAAGGTAGATGATTTCTATCTACACTACAACACTACATGATGTTTATCAATAACATGAAAACGATTCTACTTCAAGTTACAACCTTTTCGTTGCATTACATTGCATTCTTATATTGCACATCATCCTGTACAAAATGTTATCTTAACTAAGCATTTTTTTCGCTTTTGAATACAATATTTAATAATTTTTTTAAACTTTTTGCGCATTCCTCTTTTATGATTTTTAATGATCAACACATCTTCATAGATGTTTTTCTTTTATGAATTATGTTGTGATGTACAAATTTAGATTTATTTCAATGCTGATGTAAAAGAAACAAAACTCACAAAGAATTTTCACTTTCCTATCAGGATAGGTTTATCAAAACAACATTTTCTTTATGTAAAAAGAAAAATATGAATTCCTTTTTAATATTAAACCAAAGTTCAAAAGTTTTCAAAAGATGCAAAAATGGAATATTCGAAGAAATAAAATATTTTTAATTAAAAAAAAAAAATCAGAGAATTTTTTGAGAAAAACACAAACTTAGAAAAAATGTCTGCTAAATCTTTTGGTTTTTGACAGAGAATAATTCTACTCATCAAATTCAATATTTATATTCAGTGCAATAAAAAAAAATATTATTTTCAGTGCATTAAAAAAAAAGTTATAAAATATCTAATAGTCTAGACAGTAGATCAGTGTTTTCAAAATTTAGGTTACGAAGTCAATAATTTTGAAAACACTGATTTAGAGTCTAGAGTTCTAGACAATCTAGGACTCACACAAAAGATGTTGTTCTGCCCAAAGTCAATTTTACCTTCAATCTATGTATAAATGTATGAAAAGTATAAGACTCATCATCGTTTCCGATAGCAGCCAGATGTAGACCGTGATCGTATATAAGATTTCGTCTCCTGCCAAAGTTTTTCACACATGTATTCTTCGAGTCTAATAAATGCTTGCAATATTTATAATCTGAGAAAATGTGCTAAAAAATAATCATACTATGTTTACTTGGTCCGTGCATGAGGATGTTTTCCCCATGAAACTTAAGTCAGAAATGGATTGCAAGAAATTACTCCTCAGGAATATTGTTTCGAAGGCATGAGAAGAAGAATGGAAATTACATTATTTGATGAAAAGAATAAGGACGAAAATGGAGTGATTTTTCATCCCAAACAATTAGAGTTGACTGAACGAAGTGAAGTCTAGTTTTCACTGCACGATTTTACTTTAAACATTTGTTTGTATGTTCGTTCAATGATAATTCTCGAACGATTTTCATGAAACTTGGTATGGGCATTTTTTATGTTCATATAATCTGCGGATTGCGATTTGAAGACTATTGGGCCACACGGGACTCATGCTGGCCATTTAAACTGAATGAGGTCTATATTTGACCCAACTGCTGCTTAGTGTAAAATCAAATATGCACAATCTAAAAATCAATTAAACAAAGGAATACCTAAATGACTTTCTTCTTCAGAACCCTAAAAAATAATCTCTGACCAAATAATATCTTTGGTTATGAGTGTTATGAGTAGGTGCAAATTTCCCCAAGGCGTTCAGTAGTAAAAAATATGCTGATAGCGATGGTAAAATATAATATCTTCCAACAGCTCCTCTTAGCAAATAGGAATTAGTTTGATTTATAGGGTTAGGGATTGCTTATATTTTCCCACCCAGAATATTTCAGCTTTCTAAAAAATATATTAAAAGATGTAAAAAGTGTGAAATACTTTTCAGAATTTTTTTTCTCTTGGGAGTTCGGGAAAAATTATTTATGAGTCTAAAATTCGAAACAGAAGAAGGAAAATAAACAAGTGGAAAATGAAACTTAAATTATTAAAATGATACCAAAAAAACTAACTTTTCCCTCCTAAAAAATTTCATTAATAATTAATTGGTTCACAATCAAGCGTATCATTTCCTATACACCAACGGAGAAAAAAATAGCATTTTCTTTTCAGCTATCAGTGTTTTCTCTCAATTTTTTAACAAAAGTTTTCGCTTTACATGATTACTTTATAGAAATACATTTCAGGGATTACCAAAGTAAGTTGACAATTTGAAGAAGTGACCACATCACTTCCATAAAGGATTATTATTAGATACATAGATGGTGGTCGGAACTTCTTTTTCTTTTTTATAAGTCGTGAGTGAAATTTTGAGTTATTTCGATCAGACCAGCAACTCGGCGGTGCATATAGTAAAATACAAGTTTGTAGGTAGTGGTTGACAAAGACAATAATCTAATGTATGAAAAACATTAAGAATGTATGTAATAAGGTTTAAAAACAAAAATAATGGGTACCTGACATTCAATGGATGAATATGGTCGTCAATCACAAGTCGATGGAATGAAAAACGCTTTATTAGAGTTCCATAATAATGAGCTCGTCATTTCATTACACTCTTCACACATCAGTATTATAAAATCTTCATTACTCGTATAAAGCTTTGTCAAACCATGGTCTTGGATCTTATAATGAGTGTTTGAGGCCCAAAAGAATAATGATGACACTGATAAATAATGATCATTATACTACATTTCTGGCCAACATATTGTAAAATATGTTCTTCTTTACAAGGGTCATTGGGCTCCTACAAATATTATAAGAGCAACAAACTTTTTTTTGTTCTTCTATCTCCCAGCAGCATATCGATGTAATTCGCGAACAGAGTGACACTTATTTAATTCCATCTAAAAGGACGTGCTTTTAATTCACCCATTGAATTTTATTAATAGTTTTTATTGTTGATACCTATAAAAAGATTCCTAAAATGTAACAAACTCTAAGAGAAATGATATGAACGTGGATATTCTTGACAACCACCCCACAAACCTAAAAAGGAATCATATGAAAAAGACAGTGTACATTTTTGACAAAACTAAGGAGGAATGATTTGAAAATGAAAAATGAAATTGTTGACAACCACCCCACAAAACTAAAGAGGAATCATATGCAAAAAAGAGAAACAAATTGTCAAGAGTGTACATTCTTGACAAAATTGGGAGGAATGATTTGAAAATAAAAGAGATCAATCTTGACAACCACCCCAAAAATTTAAAGAGGAATCATGGAAATGGAAGAGGACATTCTTGACAACCAACCTACAAACATAAAGAGGAATCAAATGAAAAAGACAGTGTACATTCTTGACAAACTAAAGAAGAATGATTTAAAAATGAAAGGGAACATTCTTGACAACAACCTCACAATCCGAAAGGGGAATCATATGAAAATAAAAGTGGACATTCTTGACAACCACCTCACAAATCTAAAGAGGAATTTAATGGAAACGAGAGTGGAGCATAATGATACCCATCAACCCGTTACAAGCTTGGGAAACCACACTTTGCGTGATTACTTTGCTTGATTAAATTTCTATATCTTTTCAACACTCCTATCCCATCCTTAGAGTTGGAGAGTGCTCCGGGTAGTTATTCGTAATGTTTATTTTTATGTGGTTTTTACTTGGTTAAAGATTTTTTTTTCTTCTTCCACAAAAAGTGTTCTTATTACTTTTAGGCCTGGAAGATACATATGTATCGAATGTTATTTAAAATGTATAGTACAAATACAAACTTTTACTGCTTATGTGTCAGACAAAATCTTAGGAGCAATGTCGATATTAGAAAATTGAAATTGGAACTTAGAAAGTAATATCGGAAATATCTCGGAGGAACTCTGAAACCTGAAATTCAAATATTAAATTTTGTTCAGGATATCGATTCCAAATCAACAGTTTAACAAAACATTCTTGAGGAAAGTGTTGCAAGGATCATTATCGAGAAACATGTTTTTGTGGCTAGAAGAGGTCTAAACAGAAAAGACACATTCCCCATTTTTTTCCTCTAGTTATATCTCCAATGAAGCCAAAATAAACTTCAGAATCTTCAGTTAAGCAGCTAATAACTGAGTGTTTATCATAATTATTTCTCTTAAATCGTTGGTTAACTTTGAAAATATAATTTTGGCAAGTAAAAAAGTTAATTATAGACATTGTTAAATCCTGATCTTGAACTAACTAATAAGAAATTGATCTGAAAATTATCTTCTGATAAAATATGATTTAAAACTAAAGAGTTTCAAGAAAACTGACTGCAGTTTAGATAAAGATAAATTAGATACGTTATAGTTATGATTTAGTTTGACTCACCATCCTGGTTTAAAAATTTATAAACCTATTTTTTTCTGTTCTTTTTTTCTTTTGAGGCAAAGTGTTCAATTAAATGAATGACCAAGAGAATGGAAGTCACTTTAGACTTCAACACGAGTCTCTCGTGATTGAGAGAATACAGACTGCAAGTCGGAGTGGGAAGAGGTTAGATAAACTTCTCCTTGTATTACCTTTAGGTCATACCATTTAAGATGTTTGAGCTAGTCGCGATCGAAACTTTTTGGACCTAAAATTAATCCACCCAAAAATGAGGCGATCTGTATTTTACCTATCTTGAGTGGTTCTCGAAATACTGGGGTGGGGTGATAATTTAGACTCACCCTGTTACCTATTACACTTGTAGACCAAATAGGTTGAACAACAGATTTGTTCATTGACTGGCAAACTTCCATACCACGTCCCCCTCCTGAGAAGGGTTCTCCCCATCAACCCAAACGAAAACATATTAACAAACTTCATCCTCTCGTTTAAAAACAATTTTTTTTATATTTTAAACTGCAAAACCATTAAAACAAATAACATATTGACACAGGNCTGGGGTGGGGTGATAATTTAAACTCACCCTGTTACCTATTACACTTGTAGACCAAATAGGTTGGACAACAGATTTGTTCATTGACTGGCAAACTTACATACCACGTCCCCCTCCTGAGAAGGGTTCTCCCCGTCAACCCAAACGAAAACATATTAACAAACTTCATCCTCTCGTTTAAAAACAATTTTTTTTATATTTTAAACTGCAAAACCATTAAAACAAATAACATATTGACACAGGAATATAAAAAATACACTCCAGCACTCAACTATTAGATAGAAAGAGCAGACGGAAATGAGGTCGGTAATACAGGGACCAAAGTGAGCTTTTACATGTAACTCAATTTTTAGATAGAAAGAACAGACGGAAATGAGGTCGGTAAGACCAAAGTGAGTTTTTACATGTAAAAAAACTATTAGAAAGAAAGAGCAGACGGAAATGAGGTCGGTAATATATAGGGACCAAAGAGAGCTTATACATGTAACTCAACTATTAGATAGAAAGAGCAGACGGAAATGAGGTCGGTAATACAGGGACCAAAGTGAGCTTTTACATGTAACTGAACTACTAGATAGAAAGAGCAGACGGAAATGAGGTCGATAATATATACGGACCAAAGTGAGCTTTTACATGTAACTGAACTACTAGATAGAAAGAACAGACGGAAATGAGGTCGATAATATATAGGGACCAAAGTGAGCTTTTACATGTAACTCAATTATTAGATAGAAAGAGCAGACGGAAATGAGGTCGGTGTTACAGGGACCAAAATGAGTTTTTACATGTAAGTCAACTATTAGATAGAGAGAGCAGACGGAAATGAGGTCGGTAATACAGGGACCAAATAAGCTTTTACATGTAAAACAAGAAAACAACATGTTTTATGTAATTTTGAAAGGATGAATTTATCTGTGTAATCAATCTGTAGGAAAGAAATGTAATAGAGATTACGCAAAACATGAGAATAAATCTCTTCCAAAGTTTGAATATATAAGCTGACTCTTTGCGGATAACATACAGACAAATGCTGCACACCGAAATATGCTAGCCCAAACAAGCCGTACTTTTTCATAGAAATGCTACAGACGTGAACTATTTATTTTCGATACGGTTCATTTATTTTCCAGGATATTAGGTAATATCTACTAGGTAATAAGGTAATATATTTTAAACTTGTTGTTGATTTCAGTCAGCCCTGTAAATCTTTGTGGCTTTAAAAAAATAATACTATGATATTCTGTAGCAATAGTCTAATGGATTATACATGTATTTTTAAAATATTTTTGAATGATTTATTTACGAGCAAACGTTTTTTCTCTTCTTTTCACAGAATTTTTTTTTTTCATGAAACTTCAAATAACATAGCTTTTGGCTCGTGTTGCTAAATGGTGTTTCAAAAGAAGCAAACAAATCAAAGATGAACCTAGCATAATGGTTGCTATTGAGGTGTACATCAGTCTGGCCTCGAGAAAAGTCATGTTTGAAGATTTAACATTTGGCAAAGTTGTTTATAACTGTAAGGGGCCTACGTCGAAAATTGATTCTTAAATATTCCAAGGAGTCAACCAGTCAAAATTAGATTTTAATGAAAACATATTAGAGAGCTAGGTATGTGTTATTTTACACTTTAAAAGAGCATTCACAATANGTCACCCATCCAGGTACTGACCACGCCCGGACGTTGCTTAACTTCAGTGATCTGACGGGAACTGGTGTATTCAACGTGGTATGATCGTTGGCTAGATTTAACATTTGGCAAAGTTGTTTATAACTGTAAGGGGCCTACGTCAAAAATTGATTCTTAAATATTCCAAGGAGTCTACCAGTCAACATTAGATTTTAATAAAAACATATTAGAGAGTTATATTATGTGTTATTTTACACTTTAAAAGAGCATTCACACTAAGCAGGACAGTAAAAGTACCGTGACCAGCAAGTGATCTGCCCGGCAAAGATAAAAATGTATAAAAAAGTATTTGAAGAAACATGTTCATACTAGACACACACGTGACAATGAGAGTGCATCAATCTGAGCTCACGATCAGCGGGAAAAATTTGCCGGCACTGTCAATGCTTAGAGTGAATGCTCCCGTAGGTATTCAGAGCCCAGGTTGCCACGTCTCAAAAAGAACCCTTACCATGTCAAGAATGGTCTACCTATTTTAACATATCAAAACAACATGCCTCCAATAATTTTGAATTCAACTTTTCTTCATGCAGATCTCACCTTGTATTGATTGCTTATCTAATTGTCTGCAAGCAAGCAACGTAGTTCACGCATCTCGCATTATGCGCAGCTCGATATTGTATAGTACAAAGTACGAACATCGCATCGCCAAAGCGATGTTTTTGCATGCTCTATGTTTGCAGCATCACAGAGTCTACAAGAAACATTTTTTTCTTTTCTTTTAAATATCACAAACACAGACACTGCAAATCAAAATTAATTTCATTGTTTTTATTTGAGTAACAGAAATCAATGGTATTACTTGATTAACTGACAACATCTAATGAACTAAGACTTGATGGACTGATGATTTTTATCAACTATTTGTTTCCATTTCTCACAGTGTTATTACATCATCACTTCACTTGCATTCCGAAACACAGTAGTGTTGTATAATTTTTGATAAATAGCCGTGCTGACTGATGATAAGAAAAACAAATGAGCAACCCCGTAATGTCAACCAAAATGAACCATTTTGTCTTCTTAGGAGTTTTGTATCTCAAAGGCTCAATTTGTTTGAGTTCATATGACGTCTGGCAGGGCAGAGAGGTAGGGATGCTATTTTAAATGAGACAGATATCAAGTAAATAATATGTCACTTATGATGACGGGGTTAATCTTCGGATTGAGATTTCTGGTCCGACTTAACATTATTGTCTTCACCAACATTGAATGTCTTCCTAATACAATGTTCTTGTTTCAGATTCATAAAACTGTCAGAAAAAGAGATGTCTCGAGCATCAATCACAACAACTCTGTATACGTGCCAATCAAAATTCTAAATTGGAATATAGAAGGAATCAAATACCAACTATCAAATCCTGATGAACTTTTTCAAAATGCCGATCTAATTTTATTGACTGAAACACTCAACGTTGACCGTCCGGTTAATCTACCAGGATACAATTGCATTGCTTCACCCGCCAAACAACTCGCAAAATATGGAAGACCGACGGGTGGAATCACAATTTATGCTAAACACAAGTTGAACATTCAAGTTATCAAAATATTAGACCATCTTGTTCTTCTAGATTCAGTGTTTGGTCAAATACTTTGTTGCTATTGTCATCCGAGTAAATCAGTTGGTGACATCATTGCCGACATTTGCAGGGAAACAAAACATGGCCTTGAACAGATTAGTATTATCGCTGGAGATTTCAATAGTCGCGTTGACAATAAAAATGATAAATCAGAAACTTTACTTCATTTCATGGAAGCTATCAAATTTAAAATGGTGAATAACGCTGGCGATTCAACATTTGTAGCACATAACGGTGAAAGTACGATTGATCTTGTCTTTCTGCGACAAACAAGTTTCGATAAAATAAAACATGTTGAAGTTCTTAAATCTCGCACACGTAAACATCAACGTGTTCTCGTTCATGCGGATATGAAACTTGTAAGAAAAGATATCTACGATCTTTACAGCACGATTGAGGGCATTAACAATAGAAGAGCTCAGTATTCTGAAGGTGATAATCTCAGCGAGGGCGGGGCTAAACAAAAGGACAACTCACACAAAAATAAAAAGATTTCCTTTTTAAAGTCATTAAAAAATAAAATAACAAACTGGTTTTGTGGGACAAAACGGAAAACTTGATACAGCAACAGTGTTACTGTTTACCTATAATATAGTTATACACAGTTATTGTTTACCTATACGCAGAACGTTGTAATACCATATTTTAGTTTCCAATATCTATGAATAAAATCATTTTAAAAGTATAAATCATAAACATTTAAGAATATAAAATGTTTTAATTTAATTTTTTCATCTGCAGTCTGCACTCTCAAATAAAGCGGAAAAAAATTATTTACTTGAAAAATCTATATATATAAAAGTGAATGTCTGTTTGTTTATTTATTTATTTGTTTATTTATTTGTTTGTTTGTTTGTTTGTTTGTTTGTTCGCTTATAACTTACGAACTACAGCTCGGAATTGCACGAAACTTTGCACACTTATTTGTTTTTACCCGGGGAAGGTTATAGGCACGGTATTGTCCGGCCATTTTAGTTACGGCCGATTTTATGGCCGATTTTNTTTTTTTTGGAACCTAACCCAATACTACTCCCAACACGTTCTACGCAGCTTAACAACCGGTTACTAATCCCCATGTTCTTCCTAGGTTAACAAACGTGTAGGTAATATGTAATCTATGTGTATGCTCTGATCGCGTTTAAAAGGTTGCACCTCGGTGATATGATTATCTCATCTTCCCGAAACGAAGTTCGGGTACTCAGCTAGTATAATATATCTTAGACATTTTTGTTGTGCTATAATTCAAATATTGAATTTATTATGTATCACAATTGTGTAGAAAACTTGAGAATGGCATTTCTGTTTCAATGAAAATATGAGTATGTTTTCTAGAGCCAAAAGCCTTCAAGCAAAAATAGTTTCAGTTAGCTAATATTTGGTAGGTACAATATAAAGAAATATGTATAAAAAAACTCTGCCAAAGTGACATATGAGTTTATTATTTTTCTGGCAAAAAATAATAAAGCTTTTTTTCCCCCCCCTCCCAAAAAATGGGGGGAGAAAAAAAATTGAGGGGGGGGGCTTGTGACGATTCCAAATCTGGGGCGTAATTAGACCTACTAAATTTGAAGCTCTGGCTCATTCTCTTTTTAGACAGGATTAATGAAACCCGCTTTAAAGCGGTAAAAACCGCCAGCGGCATATTTGATTGAAATTTTTGGAGCTAACTGAGACCCCAAATATGACATACATACTAAATTTCAAATCTCTAGTTTTTACCAATCTCCTTTTAGACAGCAATACTGAAAACCGCTAAAAAACGGCAAAAATCGACAAAGGTGTATTCGATTGCAACCAAAAGTTTCGGAGCACAATTAGAGCCCAGATGGGACCTATATGCCAAATTTCATCCAAATCCTAAGTGGCAAAAAAGCCCATCACGGCGTACGGCGGACAAACGGATTTTTTTTTTATTCGATTTTTGGATTCTACGTACCTTGAAACGTATAATATCAAATTTTGAGGGCGGGTACTTTTTTTTCGTGACGATTCCAAAGGTTCATTATTGAAAGTAATAAACCCAAATTAACATCAAGAAAAACGCTAGTTTTGCAACGCCAAGAAAAACAAAAACCAGCTATATGTATAGCACGGTTAACCTAGTTTGTGGGTTTATCGTGTATTAATTCATGTTTGTCTGTTAATTCTGTAGGTATTCTAATATTAATTCATATCTGTCTAATAACTATTCACTGCAAGTATAGGCCATCAATATTCAGGTAAAATGTGCGCCAAGTGCCCGGGGTAAAAAAAATGATTGTAGTTTGTAGTTCTCGCATATCCTTAGAGGTAAATAAATTTCAGTTGACAAGAACTTGGCGCTCCCTTGTGGGGAATTTGTTTAGAGGTGACATAAACTTTGGCACTTATATGATATCACTTCTTTTGTGCCTACAACTTTCAGGAGATTTTTGGGGGGAGCTACCACATGAATTTAATGTTTTTTTGTTAAAGGAACATTTTCTTGGTTTTTTTTTTTTTTTTTTTTNTTTTTTTTTTTTTTTTTTTTTTTTTTTTTTTTTTTTTTTTTTGTAACATTAGTCACATTGCTGTGATTTAGTCACTCCAACAAATATGATAAAAAATAATTTTAGGGGTTCTCTCCCAGAATTTTAATCTACATCTTTAATACTGCGTCCTCTACAGTCTACAGCATGAAATTCAGGAAACATTAGCAGACTAACAATTTACTAAAAGCTCGCATTGCTATGGAGATATATAATTTAAAAGCACAGCTGAAATTGGAAAACACAAAGATATTGAAAGCATAAGAATATTTTTTAATACTGCTGATGGTGTTGACGACTTTGGAAAATTAAAAACGCAAAGTCGATCTGGCAAAAGCACATCCATTATTTTCACATTTTAAAATGAAAAATAATATTTCGAACACCATTCTTAGGTCAGGGGTAAAACAATACTCCCATTATTTATCGAACAAACCGCTTCAGCCAGATTTTATTATCAAGCTCTTTCAAAAGGTCAAAGGTTTTTAGTTTATTCATCTGGCACTGACAGGTATTTAGGATAAAACAGAAGAAAATACAAATTAAATATTCATTTTAATTTTGTAAGCCCTGAAGCACATACAGAAGAAATTATATTACAGAAAGTAAGAGACTCAATCAAAAAAACAAAACTAATACATAAAAGATAAAATTCCCTTAATTGAATGATACAAGTTGACATTTTAAAGTTAAAAAAGTTTAAATTATGTGAAGAGCTCATTAGTGAAAATTTCAGAATTGTCAAAGTTGTGGGGCAGACCACATTATATCCCCCTACTGTACATATACCTTACTAAGTAGAACTTTTAACTTTGAATATTTTTTGTTTAAATTTACTTATATTAGAATCCTTTGAATAAAAGTTTTTGCTGATGACGCGTCTGTGTAGTATCTAAGATTTCAGATGTATCTTTAAATCAGAAAAAGTACTAATCTTTCTATGATTCTTATTTTTAAAAAATTGCAAGTCATTCCTCGCTATAACATTATTTCAAGACTCTCACTTTTTCTTCGGAACAGATACATTTTAAAACCATGCCATTCCGCAAATGAGAAATTTGGATAAAAAAGTCAATGGTCTTAACAACTTCGCCAGGGAGATCGACCTTTGATCTCTTCTTAGAAGCAATTTGATTTTACTTTTAGAGCTTGAACTAAAAAAGAGGTACTTATTAACTTGGGTGTTTTAGTCATTGTAATCATAAAATATATCATTGTGATTATAAAATATTTCATTGTAATTATAAAATATTTCATTGTAATTATAAAATATTTTAAAATGAAAATAATTAAGACAATTAAAATAATTGGATGCCTTCTCATGCTACAGTTCTGGGTCGTGCTAGTGGGAATTTCAAGAAGTGAAAAAACATCAGCGCTTTACGTTTGTAACATTATTTATTAGTTGGTTTTCTAGCATTTTTTCTAGCACCGTAAAGAATAAAGTTTGAAAACAGTTATTTCTTACGAACGGCAGAAGATAAAAAGCTAAAATTTAGAGAAAATTTCTGAAATGTTTTACACTGAGAAAAATGTGGCTCCAAGGAACCTTCCTTATTTACATTAAAAATACTTCTTAAATCCGAAAACATATCAATTAGAATACCTACAAAAATATATATATATGTTTTTTAAATTAAAAGTTAAGATGTTTTAATATTAATAATTATTGATACCCTGATGAGTAATGCGAAGTCTACTCTAAATAGAGCAGCTCTTTTAACGATTCTTTATTTAAGGGCGATCCACTCAAAGAAAATAAGGATTTTCTTTCAGTGGATTTGTACCTTTTCAGAAGAAACTGTCGCGTTAGGGAGATCCATACTTTTGCTCAGACACATTTGGAATACTTGAGAAATTTGGTTAAGGTTCTATTGTGGGTAAATATTTACTAAATGCTCTTGTTTTCCATTATGATCTTTGTTAATGAAATCTTCCCAATATAATAAAAATAATAAAACAAATGAGCAAATATTTATAGCTTCAATTGAACAAACACAATATCGTCGGATGTTTTCGTTTTCCTGATCTCCCCAGGAGAGGAGTAATTCTAGCAGAAGCAGGAAAAGCGGATATTATATTCTACAGAAATAATTGGCTTAAGAGACAATGCGTCCCTCAGCGACAAGGAAATATAAGTCATCCATTTTATACAAAAAACATAAAATGTTTATAAAAAACAAAAACAAAGCATCGCCCATGTAATCAACAAGTGGTTTATGATTAAATCAAGAAAAAGAACACATCTCCCGTTTTCTGTACAGGAGATGTGTTCTTTTTCTTGGTGATCCAATATAGACAAACAAATAAATTGTATTCAACTTGACACAAACCACAAATTGCCTAAAATATCCTCAGCGCAAGAATCAGAAGGTGATCCAATATAGACGAACGAATAAATTGTATTCAACTTGACACAAAACACAAATTGCCTAAAATATCCACAGCGCGGGAATCAGAAGGTGATCCAATATAGACGAACAAATAAATTGTATTCAACTTGACACTAAACACAAATTGCCTAAAATATCCTCAGCGCGTGAATCAGAAGGTGATCCAATATAGACGAGCAAATAAATTGTATTCAACTTGACACTAAACACAAATTGCCTAAAATATCCTCAGCGCGTGAATCAGAAGGTGATCCAATATAGACGAGCAAATAAATTGTATTCAACTTGACACTAAACACAAATTGCCTAAAATATCCTCAGCGCGTGAATCAGAAGGTGATCCAATATAGACGAGCAAATAAATTGTATTCAACTTGACACTAAACACAAATTGCCTAAAATATCCTCAGCGCGTGAATCAGAAGGTGATCCAATATAGACGAGCAAATAAATTGTATTCAACTTGACACTAAACACAAATTGCCTAAAATATCCTCAGCGCGTGAATCAGAAGGTGATCCAATATAGACGAGCAAATAAATTGTATTCAACTTGACACTAAACACAAATTGCCTAAAATATCCTCAGCGCGTGAATCAGAAGGTGATCCAATATAGACGAGCAAATAAATTGTATTCAACTTGACACTAAACACAAATTGCCTAAAATATCCTCAGCGCGTGAATCAGAAGGTGATCCAATATAGACGAGCAAATAAATTGTATTCAACTTGACACTAAACACAAATTGCCTAAAATATCCTCAGCGCGTGAATCAGAAGGTGATCCAATATAGACGAGCAAATAAATTGTATTCAACTTGACACTAAACACAAATTGCCTAAAATATCCTCAGCGCGTGAATCAGAAGGTGATCCAATATAGACGAGCAAATAAATTGTATTCAACTTGACACTAAACACAAATTGCCTAAAATATCCTCAGCGCGTGAATCAGAAGGTGATCCAATATAGACGAGCAAATAAATTGTATTCAACTTGACACTAAACACAAATTGCCTAAAATATCCTCAGCGCGTGAATCAGAAGGTGATCCAATATAGACGAGCAAATAAATTGTATTCAACTTGACACTAAACACAAATTGCCTAAAATATCCTCAGCGCGTGAATCAGAAGGTGATCCAATATAGACGAGCAAATAAATTGTATTCAACTTGACACTAAACACAAATTGCCTAAAATATCCTCAGCGCGTGAATCAGAAGGTGATCCAATATAGACGAGCAAATAAATTGTATTCAACTTGACACTAAACACAAATTGCCTAAAATATCCTCAGCGCGTGAATCAGAAGGTGATCCAATATAGACGAGCAAATAAATTGTATTCAACTTGACACTAAACACAAATTGCCTAAAATATCCTCAGCGCGTGAATCAGAAGGTGATCCAATATAGACGAGCAAATAAATTGTATTCAACTTGACACTAAACACAAATTGCCTAAAATATCCTCAGCGCGTGAATCAGAAGGTGATCCAATATAGACGAGCAAATAAATTGTATTCGACTTGACACTAAACACAAATTGCCTAAAATATCCTCAGCGCGTGAATCAGAAGGTGATCCAATATAGACGGGCAAATAAATTGTATTCAACTTGACACTAAACACAAATTGCATAAAATATCCTCAGCGTGGGATTCAGAAGATGATCCAATATAGACGAACAAATAAATTGTATTCAACTTGGCACTGAAGTGCGCATATTTTAAAATAAACAAACTTTGGAAAGTTCTCAAAGTTTGAAAAGGTGTGAATGTACCTTTAATTTAATACAAACTTTTTATTGAAAACAAGGGGGGCGGGGGAAAGAGTAAACGATATTATCATGATCTGAATGAAAAAAAGTGAGGACAATTGTTGAAATTTAATTTACCAATTACTGAAATGCTAACTGTATAAAATGAGAAGGAACGGTATGAGAAAAGTCACTTATTTTCGCTTGATTTGATAACATTTCATACAAAATGGAAACAAATTCAGTTAAGCTTCTCACTCATGGCAACTGTGAGAAACGAAAGAAAGTTTTTCATTTAAAAAGAAAGAAGGAATAATGTTCAAACTTCTAAATAGGCAGAAATGAAATTATACGAGTAAGCACTTACTTTTCTCTCCTAACGAATAACCCAAAGGGACCAGAATAAAAATCGTTTATAGTTTTCAATCTGGGTATAATTACTGAGAAAATAATATAATATAGCACACAAGCAATAGCTCCACTTTCGAAAGTGAACCACTAATTCATCATATTCTACAATTAAGCTAACCGGACGACTATCTATTATGAAATCGTTGTTCAGAAAACATACCTTAACTGAAGACTATAAATTTCTTTTTGGTGCCAAATCCTCTCTTTACCCTAGTCTTAAACGAATCAGGTCCTTGTTTTACAAAACTCTGGAGTAGACTCCATCAACAGCCTCAGTAGCTCATGCAGTTGGTAAGACTAACAGATTCTAACTAGAAGGCTATTTGTTCGAATGCAAGCGAAGACATATAATTCAGTAATAACACAGAAAAGATAGATGTCAAACATGAGTCAATATTATATCAAGATGTCAAACATGAATCAATATTATACATAGATGTCAAACATGAGTCAATATTATACATGAATATCAAACATGAGTCAATATTATACATACATTTCAAACAAGAGTCAATATTATATATAGATGTCATACATGAGTCAATATTATACATAGATGTCAAACATGAGTCAATATTATACATGAATATCAACCATGAGTCAATATTATACATACATTTCAAACATGAGTCAATATTATATATAGATGTCATACATGAGTCAATATTATACATAGATCTCAAACATGACTCAATATTATACATAGATCTCAAATATGACTCAATATTATACTTAGATGTCAAACATGGAACACCCTATCAAACAGTTTTGCTTTTTTAAAAAAATATATTTAAATTATTATAGACTTTTGTCTTTATCAAAAATACAAACTTTCATTAAATATTCAAAAAGTTCTGGGAATAAAAACAGCAAGAAAGAACAGATACCCTTATCATAATTTCAGAGTTGTAGATTTCTCCTTCTTCATCGATAGGGTGTAACTACCGAGTTCGATAAGCAATAATTGTCAATCATTTCAGAGAAAAAGATTTATAGAAACAGGTTAAAAATAATTATTATGAAATAATAATACGGCCGGTTCAGGTTTAAATCCCCGGGCCATGTTCAGAATAGAAGTGAGCGTACGTTTATTATTGATGATGGGGCAAGTTCTGTTATATTCTTAACTAAATTGCTTTTATAATTAATGGAGCACTAGTTTTTTTTCGTTTTAGAAAATTTAAGCAGAAAAAAAAAATTGGTAACCAAGAGTTTGGTCCAAAAAGTTACACAATGTTGCTTTTGATATTTTTTCGTCCCACTGCAAATGATCAATGAAAGTTAGATTAGATTTTTTAGTTTTAACTCAACTATATCTTTTTTTCTTCACTTTTTGTGCCACGCTAACTCTTGAACGCCTTGTCCGATTTTGATAATAATTTTGGTGTGGACATTTGTTATGTTCATAGAATTTGCTAATTAATGAGCTCTATTGGGCCACCAAGGGTTTGATAATCGGAACCAGTTCCCAATCCAATATTGGTTTGTGTAGATACATCTTCTGATAAATATATGCTCTAGACACTTGAAAAAAAAAAAACGGGCATAATAACACTTGATGTAATTACATACCCCAAATCAAAATCTCGCAAAACATCCGAAATTTATCGCGATACAAAAAGAAAAAATATTTTAAGGTATTGAAAAAATTAGAGCAAAATTTAGATCTTCGTCAGTGCCTTCATCTGAATTGGCGATTCCTATCTCTATTAGGCAAATAATGATGGATTACATTGAAAATGTTTCCAAAAGGCATCTTACACGAAACATTAAATCGAAACGAATGGTCGTAATGAGCATAATGAGCAGTAAGCTTAACGTCTCTTTAACATCTATATTGGTCATTCAAGACGAGGGTTTTATCCTCCTTTCGCTGGAAACTTGAAAACTAGCTGCCCACATTGACCTCACCCAGATTGGGTTGGGCCGGAAAAAAGCCAGAATCACGGAGGCGGGAACCCACGTGGACACCCACATGGTACAACCTCGCTGAACGTTGCTTAACTTAATGGATCCAACGGGAACTGGTGTATTCAACGTATCATAGACGCTGGTTAAATCATATTTCAGTGAAATACACATTACTTATTCCATTTCATTCATATTATTAATGGCGTTACCATGTTACCAATAATTATTTTAGTGTCGAAGTGAGTTCTATTTATTAGTAGAAACCAGACACAGATGGACGCTGAACAGTGGACCGCAATACTATAATATCTTGAAAGTCCACTCTGTATATAAAAAGAAAATCAGAGAGAAAGAAGTACCAGTAGATAGAGAAGTAATCAAAAGATAATAAAAGAAGATTTGATTCAAATGCAGGATTTGTTTCTTATTGTAATTCTACTCCATGATCAAAGGACAAACATCAGTGGGTGCATTACTGACAGTCTAAGATGAAATTAGAATATAATTGAAAGAAAAGTTTCTTCTCAAATCAAAATAAATTTATTGTGAATATAATAATTAGATATCTACTGATAGCAATAGTTCAAAGGAAGACGGATTTTTAGAATGTAAAAATAAATTGGAAAAATCACGGAGACAAAAATAGAATTGTTGCCATGGACTTGAGACAAAAAAAATGCAATATCGTTCCTTCAAGAACGTTAGTGGTCAGCGGGCTTTAAAAAAAAAATGATTCAATAAACAATTAGTTCCCTGTGGATATTGGGACTGAAAAAAGAATGCTTCCAAGGCAATCAAGCCCATGCCGGTCGTAAAAGGCGACTAAGGGTCGGAACGATATCTCTTCTATTCCATTACACACCCAGAACGCAAGGAGAAGCAACTACAATATCCTTTGATATCGCCTGTGGATAAGGGCATTAAAAGAATACTTCTATGCAGAAAGTAAGGAGAAGTTACTGCACTGTCCGTAAGGATACAATCCTATCAACAACTCTTGGCGAGTTATTGTTGCAAACCTGACGGCTGTTTACCTATGATGAAACAATTCAAAAATGCAATCCTAATCCTCTCATCTGATAAAGATATTACGTTCATCCAAATGATGTATACTAGTAGTTCTGAGAACAGTAGACCTCACTCAATTACTGGGCCGCCAAAAGTAATATCAGCCTGGATAGCTCAAATGGAAAAAAATATTATATTGATTATTTAATTCAATAAAAAAAAGTAATTTATTTCTCACCGTGAGATCGATTAAACTGAATTAACACTAATTCGACCCTCCGGCTTTGCTTGGTGTTCAGTCCTACAACCTGTCTTATAGTTAATGATGTACGAAATTTGTTTCAAAAATGATACTTCAAAAATATATTATTCAGCCAGCGTCTATGGCACGTTGAATACACCAGTTCCCGTTAGATCACTGAAGTTAAGCAACGTCCAGCGAGGTTGTACTATGTGGGTGTCCACCCAGCCGGGGGATGAGGTCAATGTGGGTAGCTGGTTTGCGAATGGAGGACGAAACCCCCGTCTTGAATGGCCAATAGATGTTAAAGAGACGTTAACAAGTTCTAACAAGGGAGATATGATCTATTCAAAAGTTCGAACAAGGGAGATCTGATCGATTCAAATACCACAAAACACCCTGTATCTTTGTAACAAAAGATCAAATCAAAAGTCAATATAATATAAATTATTTATTTTTATCCATTCTTTATCACCTATTTGGGCACGACAACCTGTTACACCCTGTAATTTATTTTTATCCATTCTTTAAAACCTATTCATTTGGGCACCACAACCTGTTACACCATGTATTTATTTTCGAGTTTTGAACCATTTAAGATTGTCATAAAGTATAGATTTTTATTATTTGAACTGGTACTAGAACCATAACTTTCAAACTCATTTTATTTAATTTGTGAAACATATGGGCAAACACAATCTTGCTGGGGTAGTTTAGGCGAACGATATTTTATATTAAAGGCAATTTCTAAATCTAAACAATAAAGTAAAAGATAATATTGTGAAAATCTGAAGCGTGAGCGTACATTTTACACAACTTTCTGAAACTGGGGACATAAGTAAAGCTTAAAAAATCGTAAAATATACAGTTTTGTTGCTTTTTTTTATATGGATTAAGTTTCTCCTTTATTGTTCTTCTTCATAAATTTTAAAATTTACTTTTCTTTTTTTATAAAATAAAAAATTTGAGGGGGGTCAAAATAAATTTCACAAAATGTATCTTTTTTTTATTTGCGATACAATATACCAGATTATAAAAAACACACAGACTCGGACATAAAAGTTGATTTATCAACGGCTCGTTTTTCAAAATGAGCCGTTGAATTGTTGCAATTTTTATATTATATAATAGCATTAAGGAGTAATTTCTTCCAATAATGTATGATTAACTACTCCATAGTGAAAAAGGTCATGCTAGAGATTGTGAGAAGTTACTTGAGTATCCAAGAGTATACAGCGTGTCCCAGAATGATCGGTTACCCTCTTAACTTATGAAAGGCTTGGAATTTTTGAATTTTGAAAAGCTTTAGGATAGGAAAAAGGCCATGGCCAGAACGGCTTGAGATCGAATGGTTATGGTGAGATCCATGTAAGACCCCCGGAAGTGACTTTTATTTAGAAAAAGTGTCAATTTCTCAAGAAAAAAAAAAAAAAAAAATCAGGAGCGGAGCTAGCGGGGTCTAAATTTTAATTATTATTATTATACCCTGTATAACTGTTATTTTAAACTTTGATGTAAAATTTCTTTTATTGTGTTCCGAAAAAGGTTTCTCATCTATATATACCATCAAAAGTGTACATTTTATTTCATCAGTGTCACAAGAGGACAAAGGCAAATAAGGAAATCTTTTAGCAAAAAAGGAAAAAATTAACCTTCTCCTTACTTTCACAGCACAGCCACAGGAATGAGAAAATTTAAATGTAATTACATAGCAAATAACATGCATTTAAAACTAGTGTTATTTCCTATGTAATTGCATTGAAATTTTATCAATCCTCAGGCCCCGCTGTGAAAAAATTGTGAAGGTTTTTGTATTTTTACTGAAAGTTTTCAATAATTACGTTAGTTCTCATTGATTGTCTTAAATAACCACCTTACTCCCGAATTTGTACCCGGAAATTGCCGTTTTCTAAACGGCTTATTTCTAACTTTCAGGAAAAAAACGAGATTAGATTTTATGCTCTTACGACACAGATGAAAATAAAAATGTACAATTTTGATAGTTCAGGTAGATTGAAAATCATCAAATCTTAAAATAAACACCGTTATAAAGGATTAAAATATAGACCCCTCTAGCTCCGCTCCAAATTATTTTTTTGAAAAAAGGAAAAATCAAAAGGAAAATTTGTACTTTTATCGTAAATCAACACTTTCTGTCAATAAAAGTCACATCTGGGAGTCGAACATGGATCTCACCATAACCATTCTGTTGGCCATGTCTCTTTTTCTATCCCTAGAGCTTTTGAAAATTCAAAAATTCCAAGCCGTTCAAAAGTTAAGAAGGGTTGATCGGTCATTCTAGGACACGCTGTATAGATAGCGCTCTGGTGATGCTGGTTATTTTTCCGGCCGAAGCCAGCCTGGTTGCGGTCAATGTGGTTAGCTGGTTTGTAAGATTCAGCGAATGCAGGGCAAACGGCGTCCTGAATGACCAAAAGATGTTAAGAAGGGAAATTAAAAACTGAATCGGCAAACAATAACTTATTTATAGCTGCAGTCTCATATGCCCGGCTAGCATCCATCAGTATTGGTTGATAGGATAAATCTGTAAATAATTATTAAAGTCATCACTTCTGCTTGCTAAAGTCAAAATGACGTCATCAGGATTTCTGTTAAAATTTCATTATACTCTTTATCAGTTTGCAAAATTTATTTCATTTTGTTTTAGAAATAATATCAATCAAATGACGGTCATTGTTATAAATACACAGACGAAAGCGATTTCTGAAATTTTTCGTTGAAGATGGGGATATTCGACATTGTCAACAGTAGACGAGTTGAATTGAGAAAAATATTTTTAAGACATCGGGTTGTCCCAATCCATTGCTAAAAATACGATCTATTTTCTAGAGTTGATGCGAAAAAAAATGTATAAATTTTAAAAAAATACAAGTATAAAGATCAATTTTTGACATTGCACTGCACACGAATCCAGACTCGATCCGAGGGATTGATATCTGGGAGTTGTTCCCACCATTTTCTATATATATCCAAGAGAAGTAATAAAATTCTGTTGACGATGAAACGGCAACATGGTGGTATAATGAATAAAAAGAGGAAAACTAAAAAGTGGAACAACTCGACAGCAAAGTGATGTTAACAGGAAGACAGTTTGATGGACAAAGGGCAGAACAAATAGAGTAATTAGGGTTCATTAAAGAGTAATCCTGGGTGGCATAATATAAATATAGAACCCCCTCATGTAGAAAGGATTAAAATAACCCTGTGTCCGTGCACAAGCATACAAAATGGAACCCCATTTCACAGAAATCCTCTATATAAAATTAAATCCCATACCTTTTTTTTTATATTTTTTTATTATTTGAACTTTCTAATGAAATTTAACAAAATGAAATAAACCACGCTTTGTGCTTTGTACAACAGCTAAATGTATAGCAGAGCACAAAGCAAAGGTTTAAGAAGGCTTATGATCCCAAAAATAGTCACAGCACATTCTTGTCATGATTTGTGTTTTATTGAACCATTGACCAATTGAAGATAATGCTCTCGATATATGTTCAAAGAAAAATGGTGTTCACACGCCTGATTTACTTCATCTGTCCAAGTGATCACTAGTGTTAACAAGTCGATTTATTTCGGAATAGCTGTGGGAGGGGCAACTATTTATACAACGATGAGGTTAACCAAGCGTCCCTGCCCTTTCACTGCAATCACCAACGACAACTCAATTATCATAACGAGAATCAGTTAACTTCTAAACAGCCAACAATATGAGGTATACACGAATGGACCCGCTTGATTTTGCTAATGTTCAAGAATTTGACGACAATTGTTGTATTCAATATCTTTGGCTTACAGTTCGATTACATTGAATGTTATACTTGTCCAAAAACAAAGATATTTCTATTAATACAAATTCTTATATGATGATATTTGAACATTCCCAAAAGAACATTAAAATATGTTTCCGAATTGGGTTGACTTTCTCCCGTCAAATGTTTTCTTATTTTCGAATTCCGGCAACTGACAACATTTAAACTGGAATCATTGTTTGGGATGTTAGCACCCATTGTGAAAAATAAATTTCTCTTAAAAATTATCAAACTAAAAGAGTGAAGAGCGCTTTTGTCTGTTACGATATCGTCGTGTACTGAAGTACATACTAATTTGTTGTAACAGAACAAATCGGTCGAGACTCAATTTACGTTTGGTAAATTTATATTCACTTTTTACTTTCTCTTCCTATAGAACATAAAGTAAGAAATCGATTGACCGAAACCCGAAACCCAAAATAAATATCAAATATGTCATTTCCTATTGATTTGGTGCCATATTTCCACTATTTCGGATAATTTTTGAAGTTTGAAAATATTTGGAGCCATGGGGTCCAAAAAACCGATATGACCGACGTGGGATGTACGTACGGAATTGTGTGCAGAGCTCTGGGAGCCAATGGTTCGATTTTTTTGAAATTTGGCACAAGCCTATGGCACAAGTTTTTCTCGATATCGCCCAAGGGGCGCTCATAGAGCCCCGAACAGCTTTTTTGGGACCGAATCTGTAAAATTCAAACTCCATAAAGAATCTTGATGAAATTTCAAATCAGTAATTATGTAATAATTTTTCTAAAATAAATGATGGTCTCACGCGAGCGCATCCCCTCGGTTTAGGACAAAGAATATCGCAATTTGACCAAATCTCTAGAATCTATTGGGCCCAATAAGATGACAGACATTGTTATTCACATAAAATTCAAAATAAATAATGTCTGGAGCCTAAAGGGATTATTCAAATTATTATAATCACTGTTTGCCAGCTTTAGTCAGAGTGCCCCCCCAGGGTTCCAGGACCAAGAACGTCTCATTTGAGCAAAATCTCTAAAATCCAAACCACAACAAAATTTTGATGAAATTTAAAATGGGTAAATACTTAATATGTCACTATCCTATTTTTTTAAATGGACCCATGGGGGTGTACCTCTGTCGGGGGGCCGCCAAGGGCCCTATCAATCTTCTTGAAATGAGAATTCCTTTTAAAAGAAAACGGTCTGTAGAGTCACTTGAAATTCAAAACATATATCGATGAAATTTAAATCTGGTAATCTTAGCAATATTTTATCTAAAGACATTGGTGCATGGAGACGTAACTTTACCAGGTTCCCAGTTGAGAGGCCCCAGCAGGGTCCCAAAAACAAATAAATGGTACGGTTTTCCTTACCATTTATTTTTTTATTTATTTATGAGATAATAAGAGTTACTGTTCAAAGTCGGTAATTTTGAACAGAAATTTCAGGGAAAGGAAAATGCATGTAGATACGGGCTGATGTGAGTTTCATAACATTTCTGGTCTCACCTCTTAAAATTTTAGAGAATGGCAAAATTTTAGAACATTTTTAACTCTTAATTTTTTCAAAGGTCAAGGCCACTGATATCTCCAAAGTTCCTTTAGCGAATGACCTCACAAGGATTATTCTCTACTATACATACCTTGTGTATACCTAATGTTCGTGTTCAAAATGCAAGAAGGAAATCCTTTTTGGATTCATAAATAGTTTTGTGTGAAACAAAATTTATTTCACCTTTTTATTGTGATAGCAAGTTTAATATGAATTGATGATCGCAATCCGGAAACTGAAAATAATATTTGAGTGTGTTTGAAAAACAAACCTCTATTGAGCGGAAGATAAAATGCACAATGAAACATGTTCAATTGAACAATAAACTCCAGTGAACTTTAAAATAAATTGCGACGAAATTTACATATTGAAAATATACAGTACTAGGTAGATAGGACTTTGAAAAAAAGAATGCAAATTTTGTGTGGCATTTTAATTCAAAACAAACAGTAGACTGTTGTTTTAAGTTTCATCACATGAAATAGTGACACAGACTCATGGACCTAGATATATTTATTAAGCCGTAGTTTCTGTGTGGGGTATGTTTTTCTTGGAGACAAGATAACAGAGTTTTCAGTAATAACGCTGATTTTTTTTAAAGAGTGCTGAAAAGATTAACATTAGAGATCACTAAAGAAAAAAAGCTCTGCCAAATTAAAAAATGGGTTAATTATTTTAGTGGCAAATAAAATTCGATATTTTACTTTTCTGTCAAATTTTAAAATATTTGCAGTTACAGCATCTGAATTAAACTGACAAAGCCGCCCCTAAACGTATTTAGTGGAACTTAAAAAAAAAAAGAGAATTTTTTTTTTAAATAGGATGACGAGGGGAAAGGAAACAAACAAAACGGCAAATACACCTTTTGAATATTTATACAAGAGGAGAAATACGTCATCACACGCTCGTTGCAATCCGGAATTAAGGTGTATTAAGGTATAGCTACCTCTATGTGTAGCGTACAAAACTGTTTTTACTACATTATTCATTGAATTTTTTCTGTCATATAATTTTGTATAAAGGGCTTTAATTAAGCTCTTTTTTTTTAAATAAAAAATGTATACATTTAAAAGCTCATTTGGTTATAACAAACAAAATATTGTACCCAAATGACTTGTAAACATATTTTTTAGGGGTAAGGTATTAAATTGTTGACGTTTGCTTGTCATGCGGCATTCTAGTGTGTGACAACTTTTTATTTTAAAAAACTTTTACCTGGAAGCTTTCTTATTTGAAAAAAATGTACTTTTTGTAACATTTGGAGCCCTATTAATATGATGAACACTTTTATCAACACCGAACACAAAACTGTCGGGATCCCCTAAAATAGCAATTACAGTATTCTTATAAAGTTTGCTTTAATTTTACAGATTAACATCTGGGCTCTGGTTCAAAAAATACTTGTATTATAATTTCTATAATATAAGTGTATTCTAATAAATCATAAATGCATGTTTTGTATTATTATTGGCTTTTATAATAGACAACACTTATAAAACTTAGAAAATGATGAAATTTTATCTTAGTAGATGCATTTTGTAATACAGGACTTACAAGTTTTAAAAAACTGATTAACGTAGGTCAGTACCAGTAATACGAGTATAATAGTATATACGTACATTTACGACAGTAATTCGACCATTTTTTAAATAAAATTTTGAAGAGAAAAAATATGTTCCATTGCCTTAAATATTTTACTATTTCGAATAAATTTTCAATTGCATTTTACAAATTTGATGTTATTTAAAAGGATTTTTTTTTCTCAAATATTCTGTCTTTTTTTTTTTAAATTCTGTCCTTATGGGAATAATTATAAAAATTAGGGACTCATTATCAGAATTGAGGACTTTAATCATTTAATTCTGATTTCTTTTATATGTAGAATTAGGCTTCATTTTCATTCATTAATTTTTATTGTAATGTGTCGCAAAAGACTAAGCACACAATAAATAAATACATACATACAGTTCAAAAATCAACCTTTACTATACTCTCATACAAAGGATTCCTTCAGAAAAACTGATGTAAAAATAATAAACCTATAAGCAAAATTGGTGAGCGAGGAGGAAGAGTAGGTATATGTACTCCCCATTTAAGTTCTGTGACAATGCAATCGCATTCAATAGCCATGGTTGTTGGGTAATGGGTATTGAGCCCGGCGCAGTCGTTCCATGGGTGAAACACCGCGTTGCCACTTAACTTTTTTTTGACGTGGACAATAAAAACGGTTTTGTTCCCACTTGAAAAATAAAGTTCATAATTAATCTTACACAATCTCAAAATGGGTCTTAATAAGTACAATGAGAACATCTCCATTTAACTATCCATGTCACATCATCGAACATCTTTTTTGTCGCCCGGTTTTCAGTGATAAGACGCTATGTTAAAATAAACGTGGCTTTTTTTACCGTCAACGGAAAAAGAACACTCCAATTCAAATGACATGATGGGACACGTTAGAGAAAAAACCTTCTCAGCTACTAACAAAGGGGTCACATAAAATGGTCACATAAAAAGAATTCTATCAAAATTTTCTAGTTAGTGAAAACTATCAATTAAAACAAACTACAAAGGAGAAACATGTTCGAAAACAGAATCTTGCAATAAGTTTTTCGTCTGAAAATTTTAATTAAATTTTTCTTTATCTCTGTGAAGATAGTTCACCTTTTTAACACCATAATACTTAATTAGAAAAACCAACAAAGAAAGACTAATTTCAGTTTCATGTTCTCAGATATTAGGAACCTCATTTTTCATGGTATAAATTCAAACCAAAATCTGGGTCTAACCAACATCAAACAAATTTCTTATTTAGATAATTTTTTATTTCATATTTTCTATTCACACAAGAAGTAATATGTTTTTTTCATAATAAAATTCCAGGCAAGTTTTTGTAGACGTAATGACAATGACCATTAGATAAACGGTATTTTTTTTTCAAACAAGGTATATGTTCCACTGCCTCTTTTATATTTATTTCCTGCTCAAATCAATGCCGCGTAAGTATCGCTTACGCGCGAAATTGATTTGAATAGAGCTACGCTAAAAAGAGTCTTTTTGGCAATAACTCGTTTCTAGTTGAACTTTCGATTATCTCCTTCCTTATTACGTACCTACATAGTGAAACCTTCATATCCATTGGAAAGGTAAACAACTAAAATACATTTCTGCCCCTTAACTAAATGATTATTTTTCCCGAGAATGCATTGGCAAGAAGACCTTGTACTAAGATGTGAAAAGGCATTACCTTTTCTGGGTTGGTTAATTTCTTAACGATATCACAGACCACACTGGCAATTGATTTCATTTTCCCAGCAAACTCTGCTTTTTTTTTCAATAAAGTTGCGTTTAAAATGATAATTGGTCAAGTTTCAACAGAATTGTTCTCACCAGATTTACTCATAAACAACCTTTATAAATATCTCTTCCGCCTCTTTTTCAATAAAGTGAGCAGCTGACTGTACGCTACATTTTCCTCTGTCCATTTGACGGCCGCTTGTTCATCGATGTCAATAAAAAATTTATGTTTTTTTTCTATGCCCAATCCAGAAACCCAATATGGCCATTTTTACTGAGCGATGTCTGCAATTCACAGAACTTCTAGATAAACAATTACTAAATGCACGCCAGATGCTCATAGCAAAAGATATCTTTTATATCTAATAAGAACAAGAGCTTTCTATCCGCCATAAAACAAAAGCTCCGTAGGTACTCGCTTTTAAATAAAATTAAAAATTATTTGTGAAGACCCTCAGGGGAAGGTTTTTTCTGAGCTGGTATCAGAGTAAACCATGAAAGTATAATGAAAATTCTATTGTGTGTTTTTTTGTTCTTTTTAAATAAGACTGCGTGTTAGAGGAGAAAGGGAATCTTTCTTCCAAGTGTAATAGAACCTTCTTTATGTAATTCTAACACTTGATTTAGTAGCTTTTGCCCTCTTCCGCTCCACAAGTCACTGAAGCAACCATAAACATTGTTTGAAAAACAAACATCATACAATTAACATTCCCTAATACTAATACCAATCTGTTGACAAGATTTATACCTAAATGAGATAGGATAGAAGATAACTTTTGATGTCTATACAGTTGTACGCGTACAACATACCGTACCTTGGGATCGCGCCATGTTTGGATAAGGCATATGAAAAGACCTTTAATGATAAATAAACGGAAACATGAGTGTCTGGTTATAGACCCTTGAAAATGATGGGTAGGTGATATTGACTGGAACATATTTTCCGAAATCAGTGAGTGAACCAGCAGACAAATCATAAATCATAACCGAATTAATGAGTGAAGAAAGTCATTTTGGGAGAACATGCTACTTCGTTTGGTGAGTGGATGGACACTATATCTTGGTTTTTGATGGTAGGTAATAGTTTTAAATATGGCGTCAAAATTTTAAGAAACATATAAATGTAAATTGGAAAATATAAATGTAAATATTTAATTGATATAATAATTTGACACGCTTGTAAGGAAAAACTAATAAACATATTTTTTTCTATACCTATTTTATGTCATTTTTGCAATATTGTTACATAGTTATAGGTTTATTTTTTATTATTATTTTTTTAATTAAAAAAAAAAATTGTCTGCAAAAGTAAAATCCAGCAGAAGTTATCTTGTTCTTGAGTGGAATTTACCACCAGGCCAAGTTAACACTCAGGGCTCTAATTTTTATTTGGTCAAATGCCCCAAATAATGAAGAAATCTACTGCCTCTACCAGGGATTGAACTCACGCCTCTGATTACCCCAGATTCCAGGCAGTTAAATAATTTTAAAAATCAGCTATTATAGCAATGCACCCAGAATAATACCTTCGTGAATGGACAGACAAAATTCTACAAATTAACTGGAATTGATATGGACCAAATGAGATTTATGCCCACAGCACCTGAAAACTCCATTATATGTGGATTAATGATATTATTGGAGGTACGGGTAGGAAGCCATACTGACCTACTCAATTCAGCAGGAAGTAAAGAATGGAGAGGGGGGCAGTAAGGGAGACATGCATGCACGTTGTGCCATACCTCCTTGTCAAAACATTACTGACATAAAATTTTTACGATTGAAACTATCTGTTGCCCATCATCTCAATTGAAACTTTTCTCTTATTGCATTGACTGGCTTCTATCTCCGAGTGTGACATCATCCTTATCCATGATGGTAGTCACATGCACGAGATCTAAATCTAAATAGTACGTCTCTATTTGCTGCTTTCATCTTCTCTTGGAGGACATAAACTGACACGCTACTTTAATATATAAATTATTTTTTTAAAAAATATATTATTTGGGATATTCAAGTTATTATTAAGAAATATATTTATAAGATGTAGATACATTTTTTCAAAAAAATATCAACAACACAAAAAAAAACAAGTTAGAGGACGAGGAGACATGATGATATTACAGCATTACTTTCTTTGTTATTTAAAGGAGGGAAATGTTGAGTTGGATTACATGGATGTATTAGGAGCTCAATATTTTGAGACTGGTAACAAATTTCGAAAAACGCTGGAACACGTATTTGATCATTCCAAAGGGGAAACTTTTTCCAATGGTTTCAAATCATGGACACTTTCAGGGGTGCCAATTAGCGGGGGTAAATGAAAAATATTTTGAGATTTATTTGAGATCCGTACCGAAAACTGGGACAGGTTCATTTCAAGTTTAAGTTGAGCTTTTGTGTACATGCATTTACTTTTCCGTGGCTCATCACATTTAAACAAAAATGTGAATAAAAAACCTTTCCTCGAAGTGTTTAAAAGTTTTTCAAACTTACAGACCAATGAACTTTTTTTCTAATATTGATAATCATCGTCAGAAAGACTTGGCACTTCAATCTCAAACACGTGCAGAATCATGGCTACAAGTCTTTGAAACTTAAAATAACTCCGGCACTGTTTTCAGTAAATATATCAAAGCAAATCTCAAAATATTTTAATTTTTTAACATGTTTGTATTAGAGAGGAGGTATTTCGATTTAAGATTTGACCTCCCAAAATTCTCCCCTAAAACCAAAAGTTTAGAAAATCACTAGAAAAAGTTGGCCCTTCGGAATAAAGAAAGACGTAATTCAGTGTTTTATTAAAGTCAATAGTGTTCCCAAAATATCGAGCTGGGTTCCTTTCCTTGAGACATTCCTCAATACTGCTACGAAGTACATACAGTACATAGTCTGCAGTAGACACAACATACACCAAAAACTTGAAATGTAGACTTGAAGAGGAACATGTCGTATATCCCTTTTATATTTATAAATAATTATACGTATAAAAGTAAAAGCCTAATTCAGTGAAATATTTATTACACTCGTTTCCCTCTAACGACCATTTTTGTAAACAGACGCTGTGAGTAAACAGATTATGTAATATCGTTTTTGGAAGTTTGAAACGAAAAAGCAGGCAGGAAATTTATTATTGATATCACGAGCTTTTGATATAATAATGATGAGTTTAATGGTGGTATCCGGGTCCACTACGGAGAAGGAAAATGCAAGATGGCGTATGGTAACAGGATGTTTTGAAACTAATGTTGTTGATTTTTGGAAGGATGATCGCAAATGAAAAAATATTTATTTTACTATATCGTTTCCGATGGTAGCCAGATGTATGACACTGCTAAGTAGCTAGAGGTTATGTATTTCTTTATATTAAAGTACATGCACAATGCAATTTGCCATGTCATTACTAAATCTTATGCATCGCTTGGATTCAAAACAACCAGCATCCTGCTAAAGCATCAACCACTGTTAGCAACTGAGCTACTGCGGCTGTTCTAAAGTATTTCCGACATTTTCTTAAAGGTTAATATAATATATGTGTATATATAGGTTATATACATAGAATTACTGTAATATAATTACATAAGATTAACACAAATTTCAGATTTATAAAGTTCAGTCGATATTAAAAAACATTTGATGAGAAAACACCCTAATTATTGAAATGTTATTGAAATGTTTTTCAATATCGATTGAACTTTATAATCTGAAATTTGTGTTAATCGTTATGTAACTATATTACAGTAATTCTAATGGTGCTGAGAGCTTTTGTCATATATTAGCCTTCAAGACGATGTATGATGACCATTAAAAGCTTTAGCAGCTAAAAGACAACTTATCTATAACTGCAATATCACAACAATTGGCTTCCATTGAACATGATCATGTCACTATTGATTGATCTTTTGAGTGGACCGCATAAATGTCATTTTGTTTAATTTTTCAACGGGAAAAACACTATACAAACTAGCAATACTTCAACTTGACGAATTCTTATCTGACTGTTGCAATATAGCATCAAGAACCACAATTGTGAAATCCTGACAACTTTCAAAGAGTTAGAAACTTGTCTTTATCAAAAACATCAACTCAACTCCGTGCCTTCTCTTTTTGGAGAAGTTTAAAATATTTACTGACGATATCTCGACTAATGTCAAAAAATTCTAAAAGTTTACTCGTTTCCGTAGAAATTTTCCTAAGAGTAAGCTTTCCTTGTTAAACTTTTGCCCAATCATAATCGGATATTTCAATCTCGTCAAATTCATGTTTGAAATACTCTGCAGATTAGACAGAGACAGTAGCTTTCAATACCACTCAAGCTATTCTTCAGGCTGATAGTCTGTTATTCCAAATAAAGTTATTCATCAGGCTGATAGTCTGTTCTTCCAAATAAAGTTATTCATCAGGTTGATAGTCTGTTCTTCCAAATAAAGTTATTCATCAGGCTGATAGTCTGTTCTTCCAAATAAAGTTATTCATCAGGCTGATAGTCTGTTCTTCCAAATAAAGTTATTCATCAGGCTGATAGTCTGTTCTTCCAAATAAAGTTATTCATCAGGCTGATAGTCTGTTCTTCCAAATAAAGTTATTCATCAGGCTGATAGTCTGTTCTTCCAAATAAAGCTATCCTTCAGGCTGATAGTCTGTTATTCCAAATAAAGCTATTCTTCAAGCTGATAGTCTGTTATTCCAAATAAAGCTATCCTTCAGGCTGATAGTCTGTTCTTTCAAATAAAGTTATTCATCAGGCTGATAGTCTGTTCTTCCAAATAAAGCTATCCTTCAGGCTGATAGTCTGTTATTCCAAATAAAGCTATTCTTCAAGCTGATAGTTTGTTATTAAAGCTATTCTTCAAGCTGAAGTCTGTTATTCCAAATATATAAAATAGAGTGAAAAGGTCGAATGCCGAAAGTTTAACCTGCTCAATTCATGATTCAAATTACCCTCGAATATATACATACTTCTGATATACATACTTCGACGTACGAATATTTCAAATTTTAAGTTATGCTATTTTAGGTTGAGATAACAATTGTGACGTCACAAGAAATGAAAGCTTTCAATATTACCCCTCTAGTTTTTCGAAACATTTTTCATTTTGTAAATTATTTTAGAAAGCTCTGAAATTATTATCCTATACAAAAATAAGAATGTGAACCGAATTCTAATTTTCAGCCTCACATAATTTCAATTAATCAATAGAGTCATCATAAGCAGATGTATGAGACTGGAGCTATAAATAAGTTTGTTTTAATTGTCATAAGTTACTCTTTAACGTTAAAGATTGAGTTTAGATGATATACTCGCAGTAAAAGTGATGACACTCATATCATCAGTTCACATCCTCTGTACAATTGTATAGGTGGAATTTCAGTAGCTCCTGTTAAAGCAATTTAGTGTGTAAGTACTTCTACACATGGAAACTGATTTGAACAGGAGATACATATTTTTTTCATTGAAAAGATGAAGGAAGTGGTCATTGCTGATGGTGACTGGCTCTTGGCATTTTTCCCTTATTTCAAGTGTGGAATATTGATTTCCAAATGATGATAGGTATAATTTCTTTGTATTTCTATGTCACAACTTCAAGGGGACAACATGTGCGGTGGGTGTATCACCTATGGGCACTCTAAAGATGTTTAAATATATACCTATACCTAGATTAGAAATTTTGTTTTCTTAAAGAATATGTTCATCATTCTTCAATGCAAGTTGTGATTTAGGTTCACGTGTATGTCAAAAACCTGAAATGTACACATATAGGCACCCCATTACTACCCATGGGAACCCTTATTGTACCACCTATGAGCACCATCTTGATGCACTTATGGGCACGCCATTAGAGTGCCCATAGGTAATAAAACGTGATATTGATGCTATCACTTATGGATACCCCTCCTATCTCTAATTCTGTTCAGGAAACGGTAAATTTGATAATTTTTACAGAAAGAACACATTTTGTACTTTTCAATTCCTAAAAATACAAACGATGTATTGCACAGAAAAAAAAAATAAGAAAAAACTACCTAGGTATCTTACAAACCATAAATTACTAGATTACACATTTAACATAGTATATGTATAGGATCCAGGCAGTTCCAGGCTCTTGTTAGAACCCTTAAAATTAAAACATTAATTCTCGTGAATGCTGATGACTTTATGCCAAATTTAAAAAGTCCATAGGTAATACCTCTTCAATTTCGCTTATGGGCACTGAGTGCTCACTGTTCATAGGTAATACACCCCTTCTATCTCTATTTCTGTTAAAGACACATTTGATAATTCTAACGGAAAAGACACATTTCTTTTACCAGGAAATTACTTTTCACTTCACAAAAATACAAACCATTTTTTGCACAGAAAATTTAAAAAAAAAATCTCCATAAAATTTCCTTATCTTTTTCGAAATAAAGTAAAAATCTCTTACCGTAATTTTTCACGAAGTTTTCAAATAAGTTCATTTTACTCTGAATTCTCAGAATTGATTGATTTGTTACGGCGGCGGAGAACAACATGACGCATCGTATAGTGAACAAGTTAGGACAAACAAAACATTGGCTAGTATTCTCAATAAAGATACATTTCATGTCAAAGTGCCCTTAGGTGGTACACCCACCCTAGGACCCTAGTAATGTATTTTCACAAGCGTTCCAATATCAGAATGCTATAGAAGCTACATAAATACAGAATAACCTGTATTTATGTAGCTTATAGTGTAAACGAGTGTAACAAGTTCACTACCAAGTCATAGCTTGTATAGATTTCATTTTCTTCGCAACAGAAGGGCGTTTAGTCACAATTAGGGATGGGATTTTCGACTCACTTATATGAGTCGACTCGACTCCTCAATATGAGTCGACTCCATGAGTCGACTCTCGATCTCGACTCTTTTCGAGTGCTAATTTTAAAAACAACTTATTTGATCAGAAAGACATAATAAAACCAATTGACAGAAGTGGTATCTACCAAATAAACGTCCCCAACTTCGGTGAATACATTAAAAAGATATCGCAATTAATCGTTATCAAAAAAAAACATAATTTTCGTTCAGTAAACAACAAACAATCGGAAAAATTTAATTTGCTGATTTTATGATTACCAATAATAATAATATACCTGTATTAGCCTGCAACATCGAAATCAAGCTTCTGTTTTATAATAAGGTTGTAAAACTTTTATGGACCTAATGCGGTATCCAGCTCTGAGGCTGTTCCAGTGATTCTAATAGGTAAATAATAGAAAGATTTCAGAATAATGTTTTGAGACCCAAAGTCAATGCCCCTTGGTACATTCGATTAAAAAAATGCCTCTTTCCACCAAGAAGGTCTCCGAGATCACGTCAAGTGTCAATCCTGAGGCCGTCCATTACCTCGAGGTTGGCAACCTATATAGACGTTTCAAAAGAAGAAAACCTCACGAGCTCTCATAGAGCTCAATCTCTTTGTGCTTTTTCAAAAAAAAAAGGTACTCGTAAGTCGACTTTTTGTCGACTCATTTCAAAAAGATGACTCGACTCGTGGATGACTAACCCATCCCTAGTTACAATCCAGTCGTGAACATCTAAGCATCATACATCGAGCAATTATATTTTTCAAAATAATTCAGTGGCCATTACTCAGAGAAAGTTTCGTTCCTATTACCGGATTAGATCAGTTAGGAGGGTTCCTACAATATCGTTCTACAATAGGTTCAAAATTTCAGAGAGATGGAACGACCGCATAGAAAAAGAAGTCTTTAGGCAGAACATGAACTGTTTTCATATTTTACATGAAAACGTCGAAGCTGTGCGACACGCAATACCACAAATTCCTTTCCGATCTCCAAAAATCTTCCATTATTCCTACATTTGTTCAATAAATCATACATCGAAATAAATCCCCATTTCTCTTCTTTCAAATAAAACCAAAAAATGTTCTTCCTCAAAAATTGCACGTGTACTATGTGAATATAGCCTCATTTTTAAAATCATCAAGTTTTTCTGGCGCACGCTGGTATTTACCCCAATACTGCCACTTGTCGCTATTCCCATAGCAACTCGACTGTCCCCAGCAGTTACCCCTGAACACAAGCAGACGAAGAGAAAATGAAAGAGCATTTTCAATTTTTCGACCGGGCGAGTTTTGCAAATCATCAGGAAAGTCCCTGATGTTTACCGAGTGTGATCCCTACTCTGTCACAGCATTAAGCTTTAGGAAATAAATATTTTGAGTATAGTAAAGATGAGAATAAAATTGATTAAAATCAGTTATCAGTAAATAACTTATTTCATTCTTGCCGTACAGACAGTGAGTGTCAGACTGGTGACAACTGTTCTTGTCAGTTTGCCCTAAAAAACAATCATTTACATTTTTCACACTCAATTTTCTATTTTCTTGACAAGAAGGATGTGCCGTCTAATTAGCTTCCCATCATTAAAAATAATGGCAGACTGTTGTACTCTGCACTACAACATCTACAAAGAATTTTGAATTTTAAAAATTTCTTTCATACTTCCTTGTTTCTAATGACGACAGAAAATTACTTAGAAGATATATCAAAGCAAAAAAAGACCTACCGAAGTTGAGGAAAACATACCGGATGGTTTGTAAACAAAACAGAGACGGATCAACAGATTAAATATAAATTTCAAAAAATAATTTTGTATCAACTACAAATTTAAATTTTAAAATTTATGTCATGACCGCTTTCGTATATTTTTTTCTTTTTTTTAGTTGGGGTTACGAGTTATTATAAATTGACCTGTACACTGTGCGTTGCTGCTTTTAATTAGTCTGTTGTGAGGTTGCAAAAATATGATCAGCCATTTACGACAATGCTGTTTTTTTAATTTGGCTTAACGTCACTTTAACATCTATTGGTCAATCAACAAGGGGGTTTTACCCTCCATTCGCTGGAAACTTGCAAACCAGCTACCCACATTGACCTCACTCAGCCTGGGTTGGGCCGGAAAAATAGCCAGCATCACGAAGGCGCGAACCCACGTGGACAACCACATAGAAGAACCTCGCTGGATGTTGCTTAACTTCAGTGATCTAACGGGAACTGTCGTATTCAACATGTCATAGACGTTGGCCGAGAAAAGAAAACCGTCATTGACCAAAATGTATAGCAAGTTTTTTACCAAAATGTATAGCAAGTTTGTAAAGTATTTCTGAGTTTCACAATTTCGAACAAAATTAATCCGGTTTTTTTCTTTTTCTTATTATAAACCAGCAACACACATTGTACTCACCCAGCCTGTATTAGGCAGCGAATGAAAAACCAGTATAACACGGGCCCGAACCTCGTAAATTATAGTCATGCTGTTCAACGTACCACAGACGCTCTCCGAAGATGTTATTTCAGCTGTAGTATTTCCATTACTTTTCGTGACCACAAAATAACACCATTCTTTGAAATGGGCGCATATTAAATAACATTATAACATTATAGCCTTCCAGGCTATAATGTTATTTAAGACAAACAAGAAGATTCGTTCCCAAAGAACCATTACATGAAGAGGTGATGAAAATTCAAAGAAAAATGGGCCTATGTAATCGTACCGAGTAATGCAATAAAAAAATCCAATGAAAATTTGATTTCACCTTTCAAGGTAGGGAGAATCCAAAAATCGATTGAAAAAAGTATTCAATTTTTGGATTTAAATATTTTGAAACGTAAAATTTCAAATTTTGGGGGCGGGTATTTTTTAAAAAAAACGGAAAAATCATAAATCCGTTTGTCAAAGTATTAACGAGTTATTGCAATCTATTTGAAGGTTTATAAAAATACACAAAAGTAGTACATACTGACCGAGTTTCTCTGTCAACTTTAACATTCGAAATAGAAACTTTCTCTAGCAACTAAGAAAGTTAATCCCTGTTATTTCTTTTTGATCATTCCACTCTGTAGGTACTCCTAAAGAAATTTTTGGAGGGGATAAAATTGAGGATAATTTGTTTTCTTGATGCTCTTGCGAGAGAATTTTTGTTTCATAAATTAATGAAGTGTTCAACAAAACAAACTGACGATAGAAGAAGGAACAGAACATAGAGTTAAGAATAACGTTTTTTTTTTCTTCTCCCTCTCTCTCTCTCTCTATCTACATCCTTATATATTATATTATTATTTAAAGTTTCATGAAAAACTTTGCTTACATTTCAGCATATCAAATTTTATTCTTAACATTACTGTATCTGCATACCGGGTCAACTACATTTTTTTATTTACAATCAGACTAACCACTAAATTTAGAGATTGTATGGCTGCAGTCATTATGAAATATAAATTTCAATTGAAAAATGTTTATGTCAACTGCAAAAATATAAGTGCGCCACGGGCGCTTTCGACTGTTGCGACATTCTCAAGTAAATTTTTTTTTAAATTTTAATTAAATTTACATGTTAAATTTAATTAAAAACACCTCTTTTTTTAATACTTAATTCACTAATGTATTGGAACATATTTCTACTTTTGAAATAATCCGATTTTTTTGTCTTTTGCTCTAATTATTTCAATTCCTTCCTTTATATTTCATTTATAGTAGTTTCGTTCTGTAGATATAGTTTTAATGTTTTCTGTAGGGTGATTAATTTGGTGTTTTCCAACTACCTCAGATTTGCATACTGGATAATGTAACACCCATATTTTTGCAGCTGATACAAAAAAATTTTCATTGAAATTTACAGACTAACAACGTTATAAGTAATAAGTAAGGTTTCATATGAAGTTTTTTTTATATATATTCTTGAAATTCATATTAAACATACTATTCTGTGTAAAGTAAGTAAATCTTCGTCACTTCTGTGAAATGTAAGTAATGTAGGACCACGATATCAGTCAACTAATAAATCTCATAGAACGGTGTCGAAGATTGCGTTGAGACATTTAATTTTAATCATTGATGAGTAAATGTAGATTTGTTCATAAAGAAGTATTAGCTCGGTGTGGGTATTCAAAAATTATAATTAAAAAAGCTGGCGTGTACTTCACACGGCTTTCTTATCTATAAAAGTAATTTAGGTATTGTGACTATGTTTTCACTGCAAAAATACGTTATGAGGTTCCCATATCTGAAGTAGCCTGTGTTGTTTTGAGGTATGGGCGGGTTTAATACGTTACCAATAATGCACGGAAAAGCTGCGAATAAAGGTGACTACAGAAAAGTGTAATAACATCACTTTTATTTTCAGAAGAAACAACGTTTCATCTGTCACACTTAATAATGAAGTTTTATATCAAACAATTCGTGTTAGGTATCTTGGCATGTACTTGGATAGATCAATAATTTGAAGTGAACATCAAATAAAAGATAAAATTGAATAAAGCTTGTAAAATAACAATGCGTTATTTTACAAGCTCAAAGTAATACGGAAATTTTGTATGAAAACTTCTTTTTTAAAATTGTTGTTAAGCTTGGTACTCAGGTGAGAATGGCAATAGTTTAATATTTTCCATGTAAGTAATTTCTTGAAAGATAAAAAGAAATGTTTGAAGGTAATCTAAATGGAAATATTTCGAGGAGTATGTCACACTTTCACTTTCCACATCAGTGACACCGAGAGAGAGAGAGAGAGAGAGAGAGAGAGAGAGAGAGNATCTGAGTCACGGGGATACAAATCATTGTAATAGTGCAATTTAAAATAATTATTATTTCGAATAAAGTTCAGTGGCGAAATTAAATCCTGCATACGGCCTGGATTAGTGCTTATGTTAAATTAAATCCTGCATTACTGCACCTCTTAAAGATAAAAAGTGGAATATAAGGGGAATATATTAATTACCTTATAATTTTTCTCAATTAATTTTGTCATAACTTAAAGTTTTAGGCTAAATAACACAAAAAAAACGGTGCTAAATAACACTTACCAAAGAAGAACTTGAAGAAAATATCGTTTTGGGGATAAAAAGTATTTATTTTCGAATTTAAACATTGTCGTAAATGGCTGATCACATTTTTGCAACGTCCCGTCCTCAATTTACGACATAGTTTACAAAAATATGATCAGCCATTCCAGAGTTTGAAACGGGGATCCTGCAAACTAATGATTTGAAAATATTAAAATCAAAAATATCACTATAAGAATCTCATAATAATGTTTACCCTATGCTGCTCCTACCTAACTCATTTACGTGTAGTATCCATATAACATTATTAGCTTGACTCAGTCATGTGGGTTTGATTTAGAGCTGTATTGACTTTACAAAACAATTGGGAGATGAAATATTTATTTGTCTCGTAGTTTCTAGGTATAAATATTGAGGCAGGCAGGTGTCGTGTCTTAAGGATTGACCTGAGTTCTCTCTAAATTATTCCACCTTTAACTAAAATCGCCATGAATATTTTACGCAGGTTGAAAGCCTAGATTCAAACTTTCCTATTAGTAAAATATCCACAATCGCAACAAATGTAAAAAAATGAATACTCAGATGTCGGAAAAGTTAAAAATCTAAAGTACCTATTGGGTTTTATAAAAATAAAATAGTCCCCTATTGATGTGTCTTACAAAATGTAGTCCTTATACATATTTTGTGCAAATATATTAGGAAAGAATTATAATAATATTATGACAAATATTTTACTATACAATGTATATGAGTAGGTAAATAAGGAGATTAAACATACAGCAAGCATTGAAAATAAAATAAGTTTACTAAAAGAAAATAATGTCTGTTTGCAGAGATACAAAACGAAGGAGAAAAAAGAAAAACTGTCAGAGAATTTGTTGAACAGTTGACATTGTTGTTTTGTCGAGGAACGGGTATGGAAGAAAATATAAAATTTAATAAAAAAAGAAAAGAAAAAAACAGAAAGACAAAAAACAACAAAAAAATAAATTTAATTTGCTTACAACAATAAGATAATGCAAAACAATAACAGTGTGCACAAACAGAGAAATTCAGGCAAAGGATTTCAAGAAGTAGATATTTATTTAAACAGAGTTTTCTCATATCTCACGTCTCTTCATCCTATACTTATTCTAAGCCAACACTTTGTCACAGTTGTCACGGTAATAGCAAGCCAGATCATTTCAGAATTATACGAATCAACGAAGAATTGTTGCATTTTGATTTCTAGCATTTTAGTTTAGTATTTTCAATTACAGGACCTTTAGACTTATGTACATCAAAATTGTACTCGACCCAATTTTAGGGCCCCGTTCTGAAAAGGTTAATAAGGAACCCCAATGTCTCTTACAGGGTTCTATATCAAGCTGATTAAGAAGTAGCTAATCACAGATCATAGCTCATAAAAATTATTCCCCTTCACCCTGGTAATGAAATCATAACAATGTTAAAAAATGATTATGAAGTTCCACAATAATGTTTTGTAAGAAAGGCAAAAAGGTTTGAATCCCTCGAAACAATAACAATTTAGCAACGGAGCGACCGATCGATTTATGGGCAAAGAGTAATATTAATGTTGACATGTGAGGCTACTTTTTATCCCACTATAACATGCCATGTCTTTATGGTGGAGCCTCTAATAGCAGGTTCATATTATATAAATATGAAGTTAGGACCGGTGCTTTTTGTTGTATGACCGGTGCTTTTTGTTGTATAATAAAATGACACCCCCAACGGTAGAGATAAATAATAAATATAATATATATGTACAATTAGCTAGCAGACAAACTATACGTGTAAATACTCAGATCATACATTATCCAAATATCGTACAATTGTTACACTTGACTGATGCCAAACCAAAATGGTAATGAGAGTAATATTCATGGAATGGTGAATGATAAAATTTGTATTGTTTACTGCATTAGGGGGGGGGGAGTCAAATGAATTGAAAAGTGCCACTGTCATTATATTTATTCATTAATTAGATAAAATTATATTTAAAAATAAAATTATTATTTATTGAAAAATAATTAATTAAAGTAAAAATAAGAAATTTGTTCAATTAACCGCACCATTAAAATAATAATCCCCGGTTGCATTTTATTTGTTCGAAATGTTTTGCATTCAGTATCTCAGTGCCGTAAATTATAGTTCTGTAATAAGAGGTACATGTTCTGGGGGAAAATGTATTGTACCTATGTAGAGGTAGACTATTTTATATTGAAACAGTGCGGAAGAATATTCTCATAACTAAGGTAACACAAAGGATGTAATATTGAGCTATTTTTTTTTTTTTTAGCAAAAACAGATCTAAATTTAATTATGATATATTTTCTGGGGTCCCTATAACCTATGGTTTTGTGAGGGTCCATTCCCTTCAATTTTTCGATATCTCTTACCCTTTTGGCTAAACAATTCGTATTTTCTAAATTTATCCGATCCCAGATTAGAACGTGTAACACTGGAATGACTACTCAAAATTTTGCAAACTATCTCCCAAATTAAGTATTAAGGGGCAACACTGGAATGGAAACTCAAAATTTTGCAAACTATCTCCCAAATTAAGTATTAAGGGGCAACATAAGAACTTGTAACACTGGAATGACTACTCAAAATTTTGCAAACTATCTCCGAAATTAAGTATTAAGGGGCAACATAAGAACTTGTAACACTGGAATGAAAACTCAAAATTTTGCAAACTATCTCCTAAATTAAGTATTAAAGGGCAACATAAGAACTTGTAACACTGGAATGAAAACTTAAAATTTTGCAAACTATCTCCTAAATTAAGTATTAAGGGGCAACATAAGAACTTGTAACACTGGAAAGACTACTCAAAATTTTGCAAACTATCTCCTAAATTAAGTATTAATGGGCAACATAAAAACTTGTAACACTGGAATGAAAACTCAAAATTTTGCAAGCTATCTCCTAAATTAAGTATTAAGGGGCAACATAAGAACTTGTAACACTGGAATGAAAAATCAAAATTTTGCAAACTATCTCCTAAATTAAGTATTAAGGGGCAACATAAGAACTTGTAACACTGGAATGAAAACTCAAATTTTTGCAAACTATCTCCTAAATTAAGTATTATGGGCAACATAAGAACTTGTAACACTGGAATGAAAACTCAAAATTTTGCAAACTATCTCCTAAATTAAGTATTAAGGGGCAACATAAGAACTTGTAACACTGGAAAGACTACTCAAAATTTTACAAACTATCTCCTAAATTAAGTATTAAGGGGCAACATAAAAACTTGTAACTCTGGAATGAAAACTCAAAATTTTGCAAACTATCTCCTAAATTAAGTATTAAGGGGCAACATAAGAACTTGTAACACTGGAATGAAAACTCAAATTTTTGCAAACTATCTCCTAAATTAAGTATTAAGGGCAACATAAGAACTTCCTCGCTTTGAGGTGATATGTTGTCGCGAAAAGATTTAAGATATCCGACCGTGACCGCGAAAAAACGGTGCGACATTTTTGATTTTTTACACCTAAACCTTCCTCGTGTATCATCACTCTGCCTATTAGTTAAAATGAAAATTCGTTCAGTAGATTTTGAGTTAAACTCAAAATCTACTGACGCGGCGGAGTTTGTTTTATGATATGTAAGGATAAAATTTCATGCATTATATTCATAATTTATATTATGTTTTATGATATGTAAGGATAAAATTTCATGCATTATATTCATAATTCATATTATGTTTTATGATATGTAAGGATAAAGTTTCAAGCATTATATTCATAATCCATATTTTGTTTTATGATATGTAAGAATAAAATTGCGTGCATTATATTCATAAACCATATTTTGTTTTATGATATGTAAGGATAAAATTCCATGCATTATATTCATAATCCATATTTAGTTTTTAAGTTTAACGCGAATAGACGCGGCGGAGTTCGTTTTATGACATGTAGGGATAAAATTTCATGCATTATATTCATAATTCATATTATGTTTTATAATATGTTAGGATAAAATTTCATGCATTATATTCATAATCCATATTTTGTTTTATGATATGTAAGGATAAAATTTCATGCATTATATTCATAATCCATATTTTGTTTTATGATATGTAAGAATAAAATTTCATGCATTATATTCATAATCCATATTTTGTATTATGATATTTAAGGATAAAATTTCATGCATTATATTCATAATCCATATTTTCGGGGCATAATATTTACATCTTCAGAAAATTGACGTTATTTACGTTTCCTAAAACCATTGTAGGGTGAGAAATTTGAAAAAAAGGTGAAATGTGAAGAAATCGTATTAATTTCAAGCTCTAACAAGAAGGGACTGACATAGTAGATTTTTTCTTACACCACTGAAAGTTACTAATACATGTTTATTAAAATTAAAAACAGTCTGCGCCTTATTGTACAGTTAATTTTATGTAACGGGGGGGGGGGGGCACATAAAATGAAAGCAACAGCAGTTAACTTTCTCCAACAAATTTATGACCTTTGTCATTAAAATTAATATTAAAAAATAGCAATTGAATATTCCTCAAAATTTTAACATTATTAACCCCAAATCGATAATGTTTGTATATTAACTTTAATAAATTTAGTGGCTCGTGATATTCATATGATTATCACGGGATATTCATACGATTATCACGAGATATTCATACGATTATCACGTGATAGTCACATGAATAAGGCAAATAATGATAATAAATATCTAATTATATGACAAGACAACGACTTAACTCTGTTGAATACACCAGTTTGCGAATGACCAATATTAGATGTTAAAGAAACGTTAAACCAAATTAAAAAAAGGACCATTCACTCGGATATGAATGATATTATATATTTGTTATATGACAAACAAATATATCTGTTTGTCATTTTTGTATTTTAGTTGCTACCCATTTTTCACATAATTATATTACATGGTTAATTTTACACACAATCATCATCGCCACGTAAAAGCTTTGTAGCCATTTATATGAATGTCGGGACTAATAGCCAGTTTTGTTGATTCCAGACGAGATATTAAAGAGACATTAGGCAAAAAATAATAAAAACAATAACAAAAAATAATAAAAATTGACCTCATCCACCTGAGTTGCTCAGGAAATATCCCCTAGCAGTGGAATTAACTTCAGTGATCTAACAGGTGTATGTATATTTTACAATGAATTTTCTATGTGTCTTGCCGTCTTGGTATTTAATTATGGCTGACCAGATCAAGTAAATAAAAACCAAAAATCATTCTAACAATCCATTTTTTTTTTAACGAAAATAAACAAATAAATGTTGACATAAAATCTAAAGTAAATTTTGAAGAATTTCTCCATTCTGCAACGGTCTGTTCGACCGAAACATGATACCACAGTTGAAACAACTTTGGCGGCTGAAATTATGAGTTGTTACATAATTAGTAGTGGAAACCGTGTAATGTAAACCCGACGATATTCTTTCCAAAATTCTAAGTCTACCAATCATCTCTATGGATTAAAGCCACTTTAGCCACTACAGCATGATGTGATAAGTATTGGGCTAAAGCAGGCAACATTACAAAAAGATCAAGATTATTGAAAGGATGGAACATGATAAAACATTTTTTCAAAAAAGAAAGTAAGAAAACAAATAATCTGGTGGTCGAAGCATTCCATAAGGATTGAATTTATTCTATCTTATCGAGAGAGCAAGGGATTTGTATGAACAATTCAATGAATGGGAGAGATAATGCTCCAGCTATTTTCTACCACTATTATTTGGTTAAATTCTAAAATTTATGTGGAAAGACGAATCCACAGGTTTATTATTGAAAATAATAAACCTGTGGATTGAAAATAATAAACCAAAATTAAGCAAAGTAATTTGCATCTCATAATATACCAATAACAGAGATATTACTTTTCCTCTTAGTATCAAACTATCTTGTTTAAAATTAATAATAAAATGGCGGCGATAGTAATAGTACAAGCAGACTAATGGACAATGGAAATTAATTTTATTTATTTAATAAAAGAAAGAAACTGTACAGTAATAATAATTGTAAATTCTAATAAAAAAACATGTTTATGAAACGGAGAGAATTGTGGTTGCGCAGCTTGTTAAAGCAAAAGAGAACACCGAGACTCTCGACCATTAAAATATTAAAAGTTTTTTCTTCTTCCTCATCCTTGATACAATAAAGGATTTAGAGAACCTACAGGATGTATCAGAGATTGAATAAGGTGGTACCAAAGTATTGGGCGCATTATGCCGACACAACTTGAGGAAGAGGGAAGGGTTGCTTTGTTAAAGCAACCAGAATGACCGAGACTTGAAAATTAAAATATTAAAAGTATTTTCTTCTTCTTCCTTGATACAATAAATGGGTGGATTGAAGAAACAAATAGGATGAATCAGAGATTGGAGAAGTAGGTACTAAAGTTTTAGAAAGGGAGAAAGGGCCACTTTTCAAATTCAATCCTTAAAAAAAAATTAGCCAAATTTTAAACATAAAACATTTTAACCTACGAAAAAAATTAATTCTGAAAATTTTCTCCAATAATTTTCTAACTAAGAAGTATAACAATGTCTGAGTATAATATGAATAAAATTTCAAAGAAACAAGAACTCGTTCGATCTGATTCAAAAATGGATTTAATTGAAAGTGGTAATTACAGAATAACAAAATTATCAAAATCTCAATCACAAATGGAATTGAAAACCAAAAAAAGGGAGGAAATGAACGACGCGCCGGGATGGCTGCATGTGTCACTTTCTTTTGTTTTGTAAGGCAAATTGTTTGCGTTAAAATTAAAATAAAAACATAAAATATTAGTATTTCCAATGGTCACCGTGGGGTTCTGGGTGGCTCAAAAGCAAATTCTACGAACAGATTAAATGTCCATATCAAGTTTCATCATAATCAGACAAGGCGTTCGAGAGTTATCGTAGAACAAACAGAGAAAAAGACGTTTAATGAAAAATAGAGGAGATAAAGCTGGACGTCACACGTTTGATCAATAATCATATTCAATCCGTCCTACATTGCTAAAACATACAGGGTGAATCAGGGAAGTTGATATCAAAACTCAATGTTTACAGTGATGGCAGAGATTGAGGAGGAGAGGCAGAGTAATTATTTAAAGGCAAAATGGAAATTCATGGTTGACATGTTAGTTATAAATAAAAATTCGTCACTTTGCACCGTAATTCGTAAAAGCAGCTCTTGACAATTTTCTTTGAAATATTTTTACCAATTTTTCAAAACATCATCTGTGAACTTTAACCAATATTGAGTGAAATGAATTTTGTTTCCCACTGAAAATATTTTGTAACATGTGAGAAATAAACGAGACTTCATAAATAACTCGAACATGGAAAACGATATACATACGTGGTGAACATAAGCTGTCAAGCTGAATGGTGTGAGGCAGAAGTTCAGAGAGGAAGAGTTTTTACTATTATTACGAACAAAAGAATGCCCGCCAGGATACACTTTGGTGCAATAGATCAATCGCAATATCTTCCAATCAGATTAAAATACGACTTCTCCTACAAAACTTGGGTCCAAAGGTAGTAGCGAGCTGTAGTGGTCCGTCCTCACGATGGTCTGAGCATTTGGAAGGTATACCATCATAGTTCCAGCCAAGGGCCAAAAAATCTTTTCGTTAACCTTATCAACCTGTTCTACCATATTTTAAAAACATAAATCGATAAATGGGGAGAACGGCTGATTTCGAAAAAAAAATACCGCTACAAGAAACCCCATTCAGAGAGCATAAAAATATATTTACTGACAGTCTAACATAGTAATACTGTGATGATTTAATGTAGTGGCCCTTGTAATGTTGTGATACGAAAAATGTAAAGTGTGTCAATGCAAATGAAATTTGCTACAACAAATATTAATTTTTTATTTATTTACCTCTGTTCTAATTTTCTAGTCGTCCTTTGACAAATTAATTCACACTAGCATTTGGGGTAGATAGGTATACAAGTATCTTTTGAACCAAAAGCATAACCATTTTACTATGGAAATTTCTAATAAATTTGCTATGGTTTCTGCACTTTTGTTGTCCCCTATAAATATCCTAGAATACAATGACAAATTTGTTACCATATAATCAAGCTAACCTATTTATTGTTTATTCTGGTGCAGCGTATTCGCAATAAATCTTAATCTTGTTTTTCTCTCTCCTTCTTCCCCTACATTCTTTTAAAATTGAATTTCCACAAAGTTTATATGTTTGACCTACAATTTACTGAAAATAATTTACTGCTTAATGTAAAAACGGAAGTCTATAAATTTACAATTCAATGTGTTTGATCAGAACACAAGTGTGTTTACCCCAGCAAGAAATCTTAGCAAGTTGAATCAATGACTCGATTTAATAAGTATTTTGTATTAATTATTTAGTGTATTTCAGATGCAAGATATTCTATTCTCCCTTCCACAACCCCACATAAACAATATTCCTAGTCATAGGTTAACAAAATAAATCTTAATATATAAATCAGAAATTTGTATGTTTGTACCTATGTATCTGAGTACCTATGTATGAGGGGTTGTCTGTTACAATACCACAGCCCAAACGGTAGCAGATAGCGAAAAATTTATGGAAATGGACCCCCAAAAATCATGGTCAGCGACCCCAGGAAAATTATCAGAACTAAAATATGTCAAACCGTTTTCGAGTTACGGCCAAATTTCTAATTTCTTCTCCAAAAATCAGTCACGGTCCGATATCTTAAATTTTTTCGCGACAACATAACACCTCAAAGCGAGAAAGTTTTAGGTGGCTGTTTAGTCCTTATTTTAGGACAGTTTCTGCAAAGGTATGGCTATCCATTCCAGAGTCACGAGTTCAAAACCGGGAACGGGTAAAATAAAATCTAGAAAATACTAAAAAGTAAAAATGGCCGTGCCCCTAAGGCGCCTGGTGAAACGTTTAAATCTTGATTTTTAAAGGTTGCGATATAAAGGGTGGACACAAACCAATACCCCCCCCCCCCCANCAAAAATAGCAATATAAGAATCGTAGCGAAGTAGCTAGTAGAGAATAATACAGAAAAAAAAAAATCTTTGTACCTTATTTACCTAGTGAATTTTGGTAGAGGCCGTTATGCTATGTTTTCATGACGATTCCAAAAGTTCATTATTAAAAATAATAAACCGAAATCACTTCAATGATTTTCCTCTCAAAAATATTGTATAGGTATTTCCCAACATTCCTAATATCTAATTTCGAAACACGAAAACATAAAATTGGTTGTAGATTAAAAAATAAAAGTAGTTAAAAAAAGATTAAAAAATAGGAAAAAATTAATAATTTAATTATAATCAAACTTCTTACCTGGTCTGAAAGTGGATTTTATAGTAAAGTTCTTATTTATAGCGCCTATCTTTAGATCGCATGAAAATGTAATTGGGCCAGAAAAATCAGACTCTGATAAAGACACTGTTCCAGTAATGTCATAAGCTCCATTTCTGAAGGCTGTTTCGGTATAGGCATGGACTTTCCTGTAAACAAAGAAACATTGTCATTAACCTTAGATCTGAAAGCATATCTATGCACTAGCAAGGGAGCTAGGAGAAAGCACGGTAAATGAAGAAAAAAAATGTTAGAAACATTTAATTCTCGCGTTGACCTGTTATGAATAGGTGTTCCCGAGGGAGGAAATTCTGCAATATTCTTCCAGAAGGAAATAATTCATACTTGAGATTGTGAGAATGAGCTTCCTCACGGGCAATCTCCTTGAGATGATGTTATAAAATAACGCAGAAATCAATTCAACAATGTCAATACGATGTGAAATTTTATTGTATTGCTAATTAAATTTATAAAAATTGACATGGCTCATACAGGTAATTAAAAAAAGCTACTATCGAACACGATGGTATCAACTAGTGAGAGGATGTTTCTTCATATCTTAGAATTTTATTTGTCCAGCATTTTCAATGCGGGGGTTCTTTCAGTATGAAAATACAAATTCAATAAAATTGAGACACCATGCTCTAACTCTAAAATACGTAATCATGAATTTTACCCCGAAGACTACAAAGTGCTGAAATTTTGAAAAAATAATTAATAAAATATATACTAAAATCCCTGAGGTGATATGATTTTTATAACTGTAATAAAAGATTGGAAAAAAAACTCCACTGTTCAGAAAACATAGTTATCATTTATTTATTAAAAAACACAATGACTGTACGGACCAAGTGAACAGAATGTTTGTATTCATCCATCCTCCAAACAAAATCTTTCCAGAAACTCTTGCAACAGTAGTTCCCACCAAATAATGATCTAATTTGTTTATGTTAACCTCTCAAATGTACACACTTTATTTGCTTCTTCTTAACAATTTTTAATAAATAATAATATAAAATATGAACAACAAATACATATACTCGTAGGTATAAAACTAAAGCAGACTTGGACTTGTTAATTTTATTTTTATGCAATGTCGTTTTTTTCTCAGAATTTTTTCTCTATTCTACAATATTTAAAGTTCTATTTGAATAGTAATAATTATATAGGTATATTGGTATATATATATTTTTATATTATTTTACAAAAAAAAATATATATATACCAATCGGAAATAGTTAAATCCGACCTGAGGGGACGGATTTAACTGTATTGCCTTCTTTCTACGAATTTATCAACCGAATCTTTAAACATTATATGACCGCTTTCATGCTAAATTCCAAATTATTTGATAAATCTAATCGATTTCACGAGATTTTTAAATCTTATGAATGAAAAATTTCAAGTTCTCAAATAGCAGTTCAAACTCTCTCTCTCTCTGTCCCTTAACGATACATTCCAAAATGTTTAGCTTTGAAAACAAATATTTGGTGTCCGGAAGCCGGGATGAACTAAGTGTCTATGCTCGAGATTACATCGTACCACAGATACTTTTGTTTGGTTTAATTGATCAATAAAAGGCGGGGTTAATCGTTTCTGCAAACTAGCTTACAAACCGGCTACCCTAATTGATCTCAACTGGCATAGATTCGGCCGAAAACCGTCAGCATCAGTAGGCGCAAACCTACGAGGTCTTCCGTTGCTTAGCTTCAGTGATCTAAATTGATTTGTTGTATTCAACGTTTCATAGACGCTGGTAGCCACAGATTCATTGAAGACGAATTGTGAAGTTTGGGTGTTTTTCTTTTATTGGTCGTTTAAAATGATTTTTCCCATTTAGTGGACCGAACTAGGTTGAAGTCTAGTTTTAACTCAAATATATTTCTTTTGTTTGTCTGTCTATGTTTACCACAATAACTATTGAAGGCCATTTTGATGAAACTTGTTATGGACATTTATTAGTTCATTTGTTTGTCTATGTTTACCAAAATAACTATCGAGGGCCATTTTGATGAAACTTGTTACTGACATTTATTAGTTCATTTGTTTGTCTATGTTTACCACAATAACTATCGAAGCCATTTTGATGAAACTTGTTATGGACATTTATTAGTTCATTTGTTTGTCTATGTTTACCACTATAACTATTGAAGGCCATTTTGATGAAACTTGTTATGGACATTTATTAGTTCATTTGTTTGTCTATGTTTACCACAATAACTATCGAAGGACATTTTGATGAAACTTGTTATGGACATTTATTAGTTCATTTGTTTGTCTATGTTTACCACAATAACTATCGAGGGCCATTTTGATGAAACTTGTTATGAACATATATTAGTTCATTTGTTTGTCTATGTTTACCACAATAACTATTGAAGGCCATTTTGATGAAACTTGTTATGGACATTTATTAGTTCATTTGTTTGTCTATGTTTACCACAATAACTATCGAAGGCCATTTTGATGAAACTTGTTATGAACATTTATTAGTTCATAAATTTTGCTGATTTTGGCTCATTCTCGGTTATTTTAATCCCCATTAATCTGGTACATTACTGTCCACATTAATGTATTTTTCCCCGTTCCCTGTCCTATATCTCTCTATCTCTCACACTCCCTTCTCCCTGTAAATCATTTTTTTTCTGGTTTAGAAAATTTCTCTCAAATACAACAAGAATAGGGATTAGAGATGTGTCAATTAATAATATAAACTCAGAATAATATAAAACGAGATGGAGCAGACAGGGATAGAATTAGAAAAAGCGGAACAGAATAAAATCCTGGATGAAAAATTCATTAATCAGACGTATGTCATCAATAACTCGATTGATTAGACCAACAGTTTTCCTTTTTCCCAAACTCTTTCTACAAAGCTTCCGACTGCCTCTCTCACTTCCCCTTATTGTTCTCCATTGATAAAGAATGTACAGGGATTACATAACGTACCAGAACAACCATTACTTTAGATTTTAGATCGATTCACTCTATTGAAGATTGAAACTCAGGAAATCATTCTTCTGACTTAAAATCCATTTTTAAGGACAGTATCCGTGGTAGAGTATGCCTCACACTCGGCTTGCACCAAGGAAGTTTCGGGTTCGATTGGTCGAAAACCTGATAAAGTTTTTTTTCTTCAAATTTTCTAATTAGTCTGGTTGTGATTTGAGGTAATTCAGCCTCCTAAACGCAATTGAGGAGCGACAAGTAGTAGCATTATTATGAGATAAAAATTGTTGAAGCGTAGCTTAGGCTTAGTGATATTAAAGTGAGTGTTGAAATACTATGATACCCACAAAAATAGTGACATAACACAAAGCAATATACATTTACATAAATAATGTTGAAAGGAAAAATCAGGATGATTCGGCTGTGTCAACTTTAAAATATGAAATCAGTTAAACTCTTTTACTTTGACAAGTACTACACAAAAATTGTAAGGGGGGGGGGTATTTTTTTTCTCGTGACGATTCTAAAGGTTCATTATTGAAAACAGAATATCTTTATCAATCAGTCAAAATTTACAATTTTTTCAATGGCGTATCTCTTTTCCCCACGCGTCCTTTGGAAGAGACTATAAGCGACGGATATAAAGTAGGTATTTATAAGAATAGAGACAGAAGAAAGTGCAATAACGAATTTAAGTGTAAGATAAACGGCAGCAAGAATAAACTTGGCCAAATAAAAGATATGACTACGTTCATTTGCGAAATTTTTTGGAACATTGGTCGGAACTTGGCCTTTTTTCAATGATAATTTTGTCTATTTTAATTTTCATAAAATAGAACTTTTTATGTACAGCAGGTCAAAAAAAAGTTGGATTAGGACTTTCTTAACGCCCTGTAAAATGAAGACCAATATTTTTCTAGTTGTTGAAAATGAAATACAAAGTTATCTGCCTCAGTTTCTCCATTCTGGCACTTCACAGTAGTTTTATTTCAGCTTCTTCTTCAAGTAGTTTCATTTTCTTTGCTCTAATGGTTGCTTCGTTTCTTATTTTATGCAAATAAATTTAACTTTTTCAATTAACTAGATAAATTAAAGTAAAACTCCGTTCAGCACATAGATNACCGATACTGATAGTAAGAGGACTTGGACGTATTTTATTTAGATCTCACTACTTTAATGGGCCGACATTTTTTGGATTGGAACTTGGCCTTATTTTTCACATTTATGTTTTTTGTGGGATAAATTTAACTTTTTCAATTAACTAGATAAATTAAAGTAAAACTCCGTTCAGCACATAGATTTAACCAGCGCAGCGCCTTCATCTAGCTTTTTAGTTTATATTCAAACTTACCACACGATATTTCATTTTTTTACATTAATTATATACAAGGTTTCTTTTTCTATTAAAATAAATAATATTAACGTTCTTGTTTTCATTCACGGACAAAACGCTTATATTTATTATTGCATTAGATTGTTTATATCTATTGTGATTTTTTTTTTATTTTTCCCACCTGGTACTTAGTACTTAATAGCTTCTCAATGAGCCCAATGGTTGAGTATCCCCACCCCAGCTAATTCAGTCCAGAACTTCGTTCTTTTTACGGAAGGGACCTGATCTTTTAGGGCCTGGAGTAAGGTTTTTTTGATTTCCAAGATTGTTTGCTTTTAAGATGCTAAACCTTTAATTTTAGAGGAGCTGTTTTCTTCCTAGTTCGACCCACACTACCGGTACATCGTGGAAAAATTTCAATCAATGAAGATGTTTTCATGTACAGTGATTGGACTCATTATGGGGCTTAGGCAATTCCAATTTAAGACCAATATCAGTAAACATTTTTGGAATGTTGATCTAGAATGTTATGACACAGGAATTTGTCAAAGTTGTGTTTGGTGCATCATTTCTAAGCCTGATACCTACATATATACTAATATTTCGGCAACCCCTGCACAAGCTCTATGCCATTGAAAACGGTAGACATCTCCCCCAGGGAACAGACTTTAGTCAGTTTATATTATAGAAGGAAATTTAGTTTAGCAATCGGTATAAACTGATTTCAACTCCTCTCCCGTAGGAAGGAACTCAATCTATATTGTGACCTTGTTGTAAATTTACTTACGTTTTATTAATAGTATTTGGGTACTTCCATAACGTAACTTTGGGTTCTGGAAATACTCCGCTGGCAATACATGTTGTATTGATGGTATCAGGGTCATGTCTGCTCTGAATAATTTCAAATCTTGAAGGTGACGCTGAAACATTGGAAAAAAAAGATTATGATTATATAAAACTGATAAATTATTTATCAAAATAAGACGCTTTCAAACCAGCGGCAGCGTCTGCATAGTCCAGTGAGGTTTTACCAAGTGAGTATCCGGTTTGTAAGTTTCCAGTGAATGAAGGGCAGAACTCCCATCTCGAATGACAAATTGATGTTTAAAGAGACTTTCAGCAAAAAAAGAGATTACTGCCAAGGTTTTTGGTTAAAATCTCCTTATAGGTTAATAATTGATATACCTAGTTTCTAAATAACCACTAACAAATGCATACAATTATAATTTTTTTGACGTCTCTGGTGACTTCATATTTTGATTTTGTTTGAGCTTTAGATTTTAAATTATTGAATGAAACATTCTAAGCCTTTAAAATCTTTCCTTCAAACAAAATCAATAAATACAGACACAAGTATAGGAGATATGCAACATTTGTGACATAATATGAATTTACATTAGATGCTGGAGCTTTCTGAGTTAAATTACACCGCATTAAGCTCGGGAGGACTTGAGGTGAAATCCCACAAATGCGAGAGGTGCGTATTTTTTTTTAATTAGTGAATTATACTTTACAGGAGAAAATTATGGGGTTGTTTACTTTCTCAGGGTAACATTTAAGACACATCACGCCTTGGGTTTGCATTCAATTATTTGATATTAGAATGTGTTCTCTATTCACAGGCGAAATGTTACAAGTTTTGATAGAGCTGGCGGCAAGCAAATTATTATTTATATTTTCGATCACAGTTCCGTTCGGTAGAAAATAAAAATTAAAGAAGAAATGTGTTCACAATAGCCTCCTTTCTGCCGAAAGGAAATTCAATTCTAATATTTATGTTATACATTCTGAATAACTGTTCATAAAGCTGTCTAAGTGAAAAATAAACTCAAAAAAACTTTGTGGCAGCAAGAAGCAGGCATTGTATGAAAAAGTAAAAGGCGTTTTGAAAATATGTTTACAATCATAAATAACATTTTGAAAAATGTAATTGCATATTAAATAAATACTTTTCAAAATGGCGGCTTATGAATTTGTTTCATCCGAAAAAATATCGAAATAAACTGTTTTCGAGTGACGGCCAATTTTATAATTTTTCATTAGAAATATCATGACCTCATATTATTTTTCAATTTTAATATAATGTTTCTCCAAAGGCAGAAAGAAACCAAGTTATCTCCTTAGGTTTCGGCAGGGGTAGTACTTTTGACTATATTTGAAACCAACCTATTTGAAATTATTGCGGCAGGGTCCTCATGAGTTATAGAACTCGTAATACACCGGTTGTCTTACTATCACAATTCTGGGCAAGGGTCATCCAAACCTTTTCATTAACCCCATATCATCTACCGTTAAATTTAAACCTCAATCTATAAATGGAGACAACAGTTGATTTTAGGAGAAACGCCAGTAAAACAAGGAGCACATCTTTTTTAGGTTTGTGCCAGAATCCGAAGACTAAATATAATGCCAGTTTGAGTGTCGCAGGACTCTATCTCAGAAACAACAGAAGGCTAAAANCTACCGTTAAATTTAAACCTCAATCTATAAATGGAGACAACAGTTGATTTTAGGAGAAACGCCAGTAAAACAAGGAGCACATCTTTTTTAGGTTTGTGCCAGAATCCGAAGACTAAATATAATGCCAGTTTGAGTGTCGCAGGACTCTATCTCAGAAACAACAGAATTTCACGGATGGGGTGTCAATGTCCTTATCTCAGCAGATGATATTAGATTTTAAAAAAAAATTAAACCATCACAGCACAACAAGAATCAACAAGAAAAAAATGGTTTTCTTTTCGGACATACTTATCTAATGTCAATACATGTTACTTGTATGTGGTAAGGCCAGCGGCTGGTGCACTGGACCGATTCTTTTAATGATCGAATCAAAGATTTATTAATAATAAAACCCAGTCAACAGCCGCCATTTTGAGAGCTATCTTCTTTTGTAACATAAAAAAAAAGATTTGTGTCTCTCCATGTACAATAACTCTCTGTCTGCTGTAAGCAATACATTTTCATGCTGTAATAATACAATAATGACTGCAGCTTGAATGCCATTGTGCTCGTTGAAAATATTATGTTACAGCAAACTGTCTCGCATTTTCAATTGTATGTCATTGGAGCGGGAGTGTCTATATACTGAATGATTCAATGTAACGAGAGGTGTGTAAATTAAGAAATGAGATTGACGATTTTATATATTATTTAGTTTCCAATAAAATTACAAATGTTTTCGCACACAAAATAAGTTCTTTGGGAAGTGCAAAAATGATGGTTCTTGCTCTCCTTATAGCGGATATGAAAACAGCCAACTGGTCGAGTGTCCTAATGATGCTACGTTGCTACGCTACCAGACCCATTCCTTTATTTACGCACCTTATATTATGTTAAAACTTTCAAACCATGAACCTTCAGGTTAAAAGTATATTATCGTTTAAAGAGAAGTAGGTACTCATATCTACAACTTTTGGTATCGATGAAGATAAAAAAAGATAGAGTGAATAGAGCTTTTTCTACATGGAACTTGTATAGGAAATACAAAAACTGTCCGTAACTGTACAAGAACTGGGGGGTCCGAATCATTGACAGCCAAGCCAGGACTAACACCTGAAAATGATTATCATGGAAGGTGATGTTGTTTTTGTTGTTGTTTGCTGTTGTTACTGCTGTTGTTCTTGTTGTTGCTGCTGCTGCTGTTGTTTTTTTTTTTTTTTTAATATTATTGGTCACGTGCAAAGTAGAGTATTTTCATTAAAAAAAAATTGAAATTTCAAGTTGAAATTTTGGGGGGTCTGGACCCCTTCCTGGGTACGGCCTTGGATTGAATCGGAATTCACAGTACACTCACAGTTTACATTCGGGCAATTTTTTAAACATCTGATCAATTTAGCAAAGCTCCCATTTGTCTGTAGCAAAAGAATTAATTGCAACTGTGACAAGCACACAAATGAAAATGAGAGCAAACGATAGGGGTAATTACCAAAAAAGGTTCTATGATGCAAAATGAATTCAAATGTAAAAATACAAAAAAAAAAAAAAAAAAAAAAAATACAATTTATATGCAAACAACTCCGAGGTATCATGGTCATCTAAATTGTAACAAGTAAATTGTAACAAGGAGACTCGAGGTCAGTTCTCGGTCTTTCATTTGAGACAGTGTTTTTTTACTCCATTTGTTGGATACTTAATAGAAAACAGCTACCCACATTGACTCGACCTGGCATGAGGGTGGATTAGAAGAGACATATAGATACCATCACGGCGGCTCGAACCCACATGATCATCACGTGAAATTCTCGCTAGATGTTGGTTCACTTCAGTGATCTTATGGAAACTAATGCATTTTACATAAAATCCTCAAATAGTTATACTGAGCCTTGTGAACAATACAATCAGTCAGTGGTATATGCTATAGGGGTATAATTTTCATGAGCTAAAATTAATATAGTGTAACGCTCATGGGAATATACCGCTGTCGTTGCATAAAGTACACTTTTGAATGGTTTTTGAAAACTGGACAGAATAATTGAGAACAGTAGTGAAATATGATTTAACTAGTGATTATGTCAAGGAAGTTGCATTAGATTGAATAAACTAATCTGGTAGATCCACTTATTAGAATAACCCTGATTTGGAATACTGATGAGTTTTCAATGGGTGTCATTAATAGATTGAATACACTAATCTGGTAGATCCACTTATTAGAATAACCTTGATTTGGAATACTGATGAGTTTTCAATGGGTGTCAT
>CM022878.1:20453208-20465033 GCA_012654025.1 Pachypsylla venusta | reverse complement strand
AATTCGCAATCTCATCAATGATCTCATTTTTGTCTAAACTGTGATAGTTTACAATAACTTCCTGCGCAGTTCAGTGCTTGAATTCGCAATCTCATCAATGATCTCATTTTTGTATAAACTGTGATAGTTTACAATAACTTCCTGCGCAGTTTAGTGCTTGAATTCGCAATCTCATCAATGATCTCATTTTTGTCTAAACTGTGATAGTTTACAATCACTTCCTGCGCAGTTCAGTGCTTGAATTCACAATCTCATCAATGATCTCATTTTTGTCTAGATTGACGAACAAATCTTTCTCAATAAACGTGAGCATCAATGGATTGAGATGATTTTCACTCAGACTAGACCTCATTCAGTTTTTCAAAATTCTAAGCTTTGAGAACACTCTTTCACAGGTTACTTGTGTGCATGGGAGAGTCATTACATATTTGAAAGTAAAGTAAAGATTTCCAAATAATCCAGATTGAGAGGAAAGGTCATGCAATACAGCAAATCTGAACCTGTCTCATCATTTATATATTCTTTAAATTTTCAACAATTTTCCAGGATTCTATTTTTTCTATTTTTTTGTATCGATCGGTGCCGCTCGAATGGCGCGTGTCTTTGCATTTTCAAATATCGACGAGTGGAACGATTAATGAAATATTTATTATTCGAAGTTCCTCGGCCCTTTCTGGTCGGCGAATGCCGGCTCGCCGACCTGGCCAGTCCGGCACTGATGGTAGTATAAACGTTTCCCCACCTTGTAGGTTAGATTTTGTTCTTGCAGCCATGCTTTCCCTAATTCGACATAGGAGGCAGCTTAAAAAAGTCACCTATGGGGGTGTGCTTGTTCACATTACTCTGCAGTCCGAAGTAAATTGAACAGGAAAAGAACTATTTTTCAAGGGAGCTTATTAGGAGGTTATCTATATTTATTGCAATCATTAATTTTGTAATACATAATTCTTTCTTAATGTTTAACTCATATACTAACACCAAAAGTAATTTCACCGAATTGATAATTGTTTGGGGATTTGTATGCGTCATGCTTCGTCTCATCGAAACAACTTTCTTTTAGAAAACTTTGTAAGAGAGAGGAATAGCACAATACGCCACAACTTTAACAACCAAACTGTTTGTTTAAAACTTATCAAATTACAAAACAATAAATTATGTTGCCACTATTGTCAGCAAGGTTTCATTATTTTTCACCCCTTTTTTCTTTCCTGCACCGAAGTTTTTCTTCTTTTATCATTTATCAATATTGTAAGAACTCTAATGATCCATACTGATCACATGCTGACAATTTTAAACAAACAATTTGGAAAATATTTTGTAGAACTCGATCACTAGGATATGGAAAGTAAGGAAGTATACCCCTCTGCAATAACATCCAAAAAAAAAAATAGCCAATCCGGCTGAACTCAAGATGTAACTAAAAGCCAAAAACACCTCAAAATATAAAATACAGAAAGGCACATTGATCAATAACAATCTGAAAGTTTTATTTAAAAATCAGAGGGAGAGAGAAAATTATGAAAAGGTTTAAAAATAGCTGAAATATGTGAAACATATGTAATTAAAATAACTATCCGGAAAAAGGCAGGAATATTTTCTTTTTATAAAAGGCCTCTAATTTATGTAAGTGTGAGGTGTAATATTTACCAAGGGGTGGCGCTATGAAAAGTTTGATTACAATTTGGATATTTGTCAGGCAAGATTAGAAGTTTAAGATAAGAAATTTATATTTACTGGGTGATAACGATTATCAGTCAATGTTTCTATAGGACGACCTGTCTTAAAGCTGTGGCCAAGCTTCGTAAAAGAAAAGCAACGCACTTATTTACAGTGTGTCGCTATATTCAATGCACTCATTTACAGTGTGTCGCTATATTCTACACAGGAGAACTCCAATAAATACAGCTATTTTTCTACACCCTTCAGAGATATATACAAATGCGGCGCGCATTGAATTTTTCTTGGAGGCGCCTTCGTCGTATGTTCTACCCAATCAGAATATCAATAATGGTCATCTACCATAATTATGGTAATGAAATACATTTGGGCACCCTAAATAACTACCCGAAAAAGATTAAAATTATTAGGGTCTATTATTATTTTGTAAGTTGTGACTTTGTGCTTAATAGATACTGAGAATTTCAATATTTGAGGATAGATATTCAATTCATCGCCGATATAATACATGCTTCAGCCTATGTGACAATGCAACCTATAGGAAAAGTTTTCTAAAGTATAAATAAGTTATTAGTAAACCTTTTAACTAAAAATAAATATGATTATCTTTACATGAAAACGTATAGCACATACAAGAATGGATGGTATTAGTTTTGTTACAATAAATTCAAGTTTCTACCGCAGAATAGTCTTATCTGCATAAAACATGTGAATAGGCAAATAAATTTGAACACTTAAAAAAAAGGTGACATATGTATAAAGGGAAAGCTACATTTAGTAACAACACACATTAAAATAATATACCGGATAATTCATCAAGAGAACTGAAAAATGGGATTAAAATATTTCAAGAAACACTAAAATGAGAATAATGTCGAAATGTATCAGACGTACGAGCCGTTTGCCGATTTTAACAGTTTTCTTTAAAAAATATTATTATTGAGTATTAGGAAAGTATTTTCTGAATATGTACATTGTACATTGATGGTATTATGTGATTTCGAAGATTTTGCTGATTTTGATATAACTTAATGTCCGATTTGTGTGTGAGTTATTAATATGAACGATAAGCACAGACACTCAGAACACGCGCCCACCACAAAATTCTAGCCTAAAATTCTGGGAGCTTGAATTTTTTCTGTATCTGAGCAACATACATATTTGATTCCATTTTATCTAGTGTAGGAACCCCTAAAACCACCTTCATATGTACAAAGGACAGAACTTTTAAAGCGCATAAGGAGAAAAAATGTCAACTCATGACCATCAAATTTTCAGTTTTGTCTCCAAAATTCATCCGAGATATTGGGCAGAGGGAAGCGTAGGCCTATACTCCTTACAAACTTTTTGTGACCCTACTCCTCCGAAACCACTTAACCGATTATCATCACCAAATTTTTTACCCATATTTTGCATTTATCCATTTTCAGAACGATATCTTTAACCATTTTCGATTTTCCAGCCGATTTTCTGATTTTTTAGCCAAATCCAGGAAGTTACGTTCCGGTATCTTAAATTTTCTCGCGACAATATATCAACTTAGTTCGCCTCCATATGGTTTACCCTGGATAACACTAAAGAACTAACACATCAGGCAACTAGACAATCATTAGTCATTTTTTTCACCAGCGCAAAACAATCAGTTGATCATAACACATACACACAGAAATAAATTAAAACAAACCAAGTAAGCTCGGCAAACAAACCTCAATGGGGGAAAGGAGTTGATTGGTTTACTTGTTCTTTTCTTAAAGCTCTGTTTGTTGACAATTAAAAATCGCCTCTTGGTCCACTATACATCATCCGTCTATCTCATATTATATTTTACTCTCTTTAATCCATAGTAAAAAGCTAAACGCTAAATAAAATAAATCAACTCATAGCGAGAAAGTTTTAGGTGGCCTCTTAGGACATAGTTTAAAAAATTTTACGAGCCATTCCAGACTTACTCCGGGATCGGGCAAAATAAAATTTTGAAAGTACTAATTGTTTATAATTAAAAACTTTTTAACCGTTTCGAGTTACCGTCACTTTTCTGATTTTTGTGTGGGAAATCATAGAATACTATTAGGAAGGGAACTTCAGAGTCCAAAAACCAAAATTTTCACAAGGAGAAAAATGAAAAATCTGGTGTGAACATCACACAACTTTACAGTAGGCAGAAATTATTGATATTCAGCTTTCAATGGCAAAACACATTTTGAGATTCCCTGAGCTCAAATCTCGAGTGTACCTTGAGAGTGTCGGTGAATCTTGTTCACCGACACTCTCAAGGTATATCAAGAACGATAAGTGCTAAAGACTTGGTATGGATTTCAGTTCAATTTTGTTTAAAATCGAATTTAGCGATTTCGTGAATTCTGGATAAGAACTAGAACTTAAAATTTGGTGCCTATTCATACCAATTCCATGCAGTGAACTCGCAGACACTTTTGGTTGAAGTCTAATCTATTGTTGACAGTTTTTGGCCGCTTATTAGCAGTTTTACATAATTTTCTCGTAAAACAAAGTCTCCCGCCGTGTCCGTCTGTCTGTTCGCAATAAACTCAAAAACTACTGAACGGATTTTCAGACGGTTCACAAATAGACAAAGAGATTCCCGAGCTAGGTGTAAAAAAAATCAGCAAGTTACGGTCCGATATCTTAAATTTTGTCGCGACCACATATCAGATCGGGCAAAGAAAAGTTTAGATAATACCTATTGTTTAGCCAAAACGATGAGAGATATCGAAAATTTGATTGGATTGGAGCTACTCCTAAAACCTTAGACTGATACCACAGAAAATATATCAGAATTAAAAAATCTCCAACCGTTTTCGAGTTAAGGCCGATTTTTGTATGGGAAATCATATAATGCTCTATTGCACGCGAAATCCTAGAGCCCAAATCTCAAGATTCACTATTCGAAACTGCCAAAACGAGGCAAAACCGCCAACGGTCAAAAGTTTATACTTCTGGTGCGCGAAAATTCGGACTGGTTCCAGCACAGAGGTGAGCTTGAGGCCATGCTATAATCCTTGCGATTAGCACTCATGCTTCATGACGATCAGTGCTGGGGGATTGAGGCGAAAGCCAGCAGGCGCCCCTCAATCCACCAGGGGTGGATGGAGGGTCAACATAAAAAAAAGGTCAGTGCTGTGCTGGTGCTATAGCAAAATGTACTCCGATCAATTCGGGAGGATGCCTTGCTATTGGGAGATCGCAGGTCAAACACAGATGAGATCGAATTACCATTGTGGCGCCCCCCGAGGGGTAACTAATTTTCAAAAGTTGTACTTGATAAGAAAATCATTGTTGTAAAAATAAGGTATATAATTACAAAATGTTTTTGGACCCATTATCATAGCCTTGTACCCTTAAGTTTCTTAGCGAAATTTTAAGTTGTTCCAGGTTCTTGACAAGAACACCCGTGAGATTCTCCAGTAGTTGGTAAAAAACTCAAGTTGTGACAGTAAGTAAAAACTCAAGTTGTGACAGGTGAAGCTGAAGCGGAGAAGCTGAAGTTATTTTTAAACGAGCTAAGGAAAAGAGTGGGCGAGGCGAGGGGAAGAAGACTGGGGGGAATCAGTCTATGCCTAGTCGTCCATTGGAAGGGCGATGTGTTATTGTTATCTTCGCCCTACAGTTACGGCACGGGGGGGGGGGTGCAGTATGCTACCACACTCACATCAATTACGTCTTTTTGTCTATAATAAAATTAAAACTTACGAAGGCTTACTAAAATATTTCTAATTCATCATAATTGAATAATAAGGTTAAAATATTTTTTTTATCTTTTTTTTGGGGGAGGGGGGAATTCGCCCCAAACCCTTGGCGCCCTGCGCGGGCACACGGCCCTCGGGCCGGCTCTGTGAGAAACTCGAGGTAAAACCAATGGCCGTCCGTTTTTAGTATAAAAAGATCTATATACAAGAGGCTTAAATTCCACTTAATAAATTACCACCATATTTCCTCTCTTTGAAAAAATATTCAAAAATTTCAGACACTATTTTTGATCGTATTGTTCGTGTGAAACCCAATATTGGGAAAAGAGGAATGTGAGCAGTATTAAAAAATTAATTTCATGTGAGAGTTAAATTTACACTTTTAATTAACTGCATGTGGGGGAAAACTAATATACGTGCGCCCGCCACGTCATGCCGATCCCAATATTTATGTGCTCATAATTTATGACGTTAGAGCAGCGTATCTTTTCCAGATATTGCAAAAACTTCTAATATTACAAAATGAGATCTAATAACTTTCCTGCGTCTCTTCCCCCAACACTTTCCACAGTTTATAATACAGTTTAGAGAAGGGAATTTCACAATAAACCAGTGACGTCTTTCAGAAAGTTTTTTTTCTGATGAGGTTTGGCGAAATGAAACTTTCACCTAGTTTATGAACAAAAAATATAGCAAAATGTACTCCGATCAATTCAGGAGGATGCCTTGCTATTGGGAGATCGCAGGTCAAACACAGATGAGATCAAATAGAAGTTGACATTCTGCAGCAAGGTTTGAAAAGTGTGAGAAAATTTAAACGTATACCTATTATGTCTACCCCATACTTGTAGAAAGCAGTAGGTATATTACTCAGGTTGAAGTTGAATTGAAATATTTGAACTGTAGATATATCAGTATAACATTGAGTGTGAATGTGAGTTCACGTTTTATCTTAACGATTTTGAAGCGTCCTGTTGTATCACGATAACTCTTAAACACCTTTTTCGCGTTTTACGATCATAGAATGCGCTGCAATTTAGGCCCTATTAAGCGGCCAAATTAATGGTGTATAACCAATTGCATCATGTTATAAATGCAAGGCGGACACAATTTTTTTTATTAAAGGTCTCGATATGAGCAATATGAATGATTAATGACTAGCTGTTTTGAAAGTGCACCGCTGAGGCATCAAAATTTAACAACAATTTTGAGATTTCTGTATTAAAATCTCCGAAATTGGGATCTTTGGTTGTACAGGGTAAGCCATAAGTCACCATGGGGTTTAAAAACTTAATAACTTTTTCGTTTATATATATATATATATTTTTTTTTCAGATTATATAATATACAAAATGGATTTTTTTTACACTAATTATGGGAAATAATGTAAATTAAATGACCACCGTTTTCAGCTTCACAATGATGAGCTTTCAAAATTTGTGGCTGTAGCGTTCGAATTTCCGCAACAATGTTGGTCTTGAGTTCAAGGATTGTCTCGATTGATTGCTGATTTAAATAATAAAATTCTATTATTCTGGTTGTTTGTTCAAGTTGTGAATCTCTGCATTATTTATTCTCCAAGTGTTATTTATATAATCTCAAATATATATATATATATATACCACACCTTGTACTTACGCCTGTGTTTTAATCGGCTCCTAGAAGTACCACATCGGGATGAGCGAGAAAACTGAAATTTAATACTAAGGTGTTCTGCAGTACAAAAATTAATATTTTTGAGTAAAATATTGAATTTTCTAAATGGTAGCCGTCCTTACTCTGGGGGTCGGTTCCATCAAAATCCAAACTAGAGAAGCTTTAATGTCGCAATCCCGATTTTTTGTTTCAATTTTTTTTTTTTTTTTTTTAAATATTANTTTTTTTTTAAAAAAAAAATATTATTTAATCTGAATACGCCACTGCAATTAAAACAACATTTAATAATCCTTAAACAACATATCTAAACACATACAGGCCGACATCAGTTATACATAATGCAGTCTACGATTTATATGTCTCGTGTTCAGAGAATTTAGAAAAATAGAAAATTATTCGAAGAAGTAAATGAATAATAATAGTAAAGGAATATAATCAACTTCCTTCAGCAGACAAAATAAGAGAAGAAAAGCACAATTTCAAAGTTTTTAGAATTAATCGTACCCTGGAGGAACGAAATATTGCCTTACCCAGAGTATAAACCTATTATAAAACCATTCTTGCTGGGTAAATTAAACTTGACATTATCGGGCAAAACTTACGACGCTGTTAGTTTCAATGGAGAAATTTAATTATAAAAACATTTTGTGAGCCTTTCAAAAGATTTTTTTTTTCACTCAAAGTATTGAACAGAAAACTTGATGACTGTGTTTACATCACTTGATCACTGTATTCACATCACTTGATGACTGTGTTCACATCACTTGATCACTATGTTCAGTATGTTCACATCTCACCAGATTTTTTTTTTTTTGCTGACTATAGTATTATGTTTTTCCCGTTCACAACTTTTTACTTTATATATCTTTCACGACGCCATATGGGAACAATCAAATCCGGAACAAAAAACACCGGAGTTTCGTGTTAAGAAAACGGAACTAATTCAACGAAAGAGTCATAAAAAATCAGAAAATTGAGGATTGGTGTTATTTGTTTTCTCCCACTCATCAGTTAAACAAAACCTTACTGAATTGATAAATTGCACTCAAAATAATTTGAGTAATAAATTCGGCCCGTTTTATTACTCAAGTTATTTTGAGTAATATATCTACGTTAATAAATTCGGCAAATGTCTCATATGTTTTGTAATTTTGCATTAGCTGTTTACAAAGGTGACGTGATCAATCATGTGGGTTGACTGTTGTCATCTGAATAGAGGGTAATACATGTGTCGGCACCAATAAGTTGCATTCATTTTCATATTCACTGGTCCTGACAAGTATGCTCCTTTCCAAAATAATTATTTCCGTTTTTTTTTAGTAACAGCTGTGATCCCAGCCAAGATGCAGTATATTTGACGGTTCCAAGTATACTAAGTATGTAATGAGGGGTATCCGTTGTCGATCATTATTTAATTAATATATCTTATATCAGTTTGGATCGTGTGATTATACCACGATAAAATGTAATTCTTGAGATAATTTGCTTCGTTGGAATCCTTTCTTNAACCACCCCCCCCCCCCCTATACGGCTACACGATTTTGCCCCGGAACCGCGCATGCATTACATCAGGGCCAAAATATATCTTATATCAGTTTGGATCGCGTGATTATACGATGATAAAATGTAATTCTTGAGATAATTTGCTTCGTTGGAATCCTTTCTTATTTCGTACATCTATCCTAAAGAGATGCTTGTTCCTAGCTCTAGCCAGATCGTTGAGTTACATTGTTTTATCAATCTGTCAGTATATTAACTCAGTAACTGGGCTTTGTGTTTTATAGTCTGTCAGTAGCCCTCTGTGTGCTACGGCTGACACAGAAATTCGTCTACAACTTTTATTTTTCTCCCATTACCAGGGGCAGGCCCGTATCCAGGATTTTATTTGGGGGGGCGGGGGCTCATGTAAAGAGAGTTTTATCTTATAGGGATTATAAGAAGATAAAATAGCAAATTATCAATGTTGTACTGATATTCCTACAGTATTTCTGTGAGGATTTAATGTAAGTGGTCCACTATCGTTAGAAACTCTCATGGCTAATTCTTGTCTGCCACACACTTTTAGGGACCAACTTTGTTTTTACGGGAAAAACAACTTAATCACCGAGGCATATATTTTTTATGGGGTTCTTATATACTATTTTGGGGGAGTTCAATCTCGGTCATTTCTCATTGTCTCCTTTAGTTTACCCAGAAAAAAAATACAAAAAGAACCGCTAAAAAGCGTCATTTTTGGCAGTAACTTGCTCCCACTTGAACTTTCGATTTTTTCCTTTCTTATTACGCACCTACAAACGAAAAGGGATCTGTGTGATACGCACCTACATACTAAAAGGGATCTGTGTGATTTCAAGTCTCCAGATTTAGCCATCGTGGAGTTGCGTTGATTATCAGTCAGTATACCAACTGGGCTTTGCGTTTTATAAGTATAGATAGATAAACAAATTTGTTCTTCTTATGAAGTTCGCCGATCCCTAAAAACTATTGCATCAATTAATCTAAATTGTTACTCCATTTAGGCCTTGTGCCGAATCCGTTGGCACGTGGTACTTTTCAACGAATGCTAAAAAAGCGTAATTTATACAGACAAATTTTATGAAAATCAGTATATAAAAATAGAAATTTATACATTTTTGTTCGTTTAAAAAAACTGAAGTCAAAATTTTAAGGGGGAAAAATCAAACCTTTTCAAAATTTGGGGGGGGGGTGAACCCTTAAAACCATGTCCTGGATACGGATTCTCATCGTATTTTTATTTTATTTTCATCATATTTTTGATACCTCGTATCAACCATTTGGCCGTTCATTTTGTACAAAAAATTACTTTTATCCTCAAAACCACACCATAAAACATACATAGATTGATTAACTTCCTACACAATTATTATTGAGTTTTTTTTTATTACGAAACCAACATGCACATGGTCGTTTCTCACATACTTTATGATATCCCGAGTTCCCTGCTATGCGGGGTTTCAAATGAATTCCTATTAAACGACTTTTCACAAACACTGTTTCGACTTGTTGCTCTTCAATATTCATATTCTATTAAGAGAGTAAATACACCTCAAGTAGTGGTGGTTACATTTTATGGAAGTGAACAGCTTATCCATCATCTTTCCCCCTCCACACACAATGTCCTCCTCACTTCGCCCTCCTCCATGTCTATATACCCTATTTTACATGTCATACGAACATGTCACTGTTTTCAACTCCATTTCATACCTAACAACCCAATGTTACTTTAAGAGATAAGCACTTAATTTTCAGTTTTTATGGAATAATATACATATACTAGTAATTCTTTGAGCTGGAGAACTCACTCACTTCAAGTGTCACTATGAGGCACATTGCAAGTAATTCGCCTAGTTTTAGACACTCTTGGAAGTCATGTCTTTCAAATTTCAAATGGCCGCCATTTTGAAACCAAACAAGGCAGACGTGTTAAATTGCAAAGTACTTCTAAGTAATTCTATTGTGTTTCTAAAAATGTATCACAAGATGGGGGTTAGTATTTAAAAAAAAAGTTGGTAAGTTATAAGTAAGTTNGCCCATTGCAAGTAATTCGCCTAGTTTTAGACACTCTTGGAAGTCATGTCTTTCAAATTTCAAATGGCCGCCATTTTGAAACCAAACAAGGCAGACGTGTTAAATTGCAAAGTACTTCTAACTAATTCTATTGTGTTTCTAAAAATGTATCACAAGATGGGGGTTAGTATTAAAAAAAAAGTTGGTAAGTTATAAGTAAGTTCTATGAACATAATAAATATTCTTAACACTATCGGACACTGCGTTCGAGAGTTATCGTGTTACAAAAAGACCAACAGAACATCAAAAGAAAAAACCGTGGTGGTAAAACACATCGTTCGTTCAATCAGTGGACTCATTTTATTTTTTACCTTTGACAAAAACGGTGAAATGTTTCAATTTTTATTTTTAATTCAAGTTCTTGATTTAGATATAGTTCATGTTGATGAACTGCATGGAAAACAAAAAAACTCCATCTTCGCATGGAGTGCTTCTTTATGAAATATTAGATTTAGTAAAGTAAAGTATTACTCATTAGAATGTATTTAGAAATTAGAATAAATAGCAACGCTATTGAAAGATTTCATGTGACCACAATGATTACATAACAATTTTTTTTAAAAAAAATTAGTGAAAAAATTAGACGGTTGAAAAAAATAAGACTGTCAAAATGTGAATAAAAAAATCTCATCATAATACCTTCGTTATGTACAAATAACGAATTCGTTAAAACGAAATATTCAAATGAATTTGAAGCCTATGTATGCATTACATAAATAATTTCTACATTGTGGAATTTTTTGAAATAATACTTATAAAATGAAACATACAGGACATGAGTGTAAATACACTCAAAGAGATATGGAAAATATGATTCCTAAACCACTGGAGAAATCCCTTGAATATAAATAATTATTATGAACAGAAAGTATTTAGTGGCTTGCTTATCAATGGGTTCCATATAGTTTTTCAATTACCCCCTTTTTAGAACATTTTCCATGTTTAACAATTCAGCTTGTAAAGTCTCCAAACAAGAACATCGTTGGGTTAAACTAATATATTCATCACAAGCATATTGTATTAAACTAATATGTTCATCACAAGCATATTGTGTTAAACTAATATGATCATCACAAGCATATTGTGTTAAACTAATATGTTTGTCACAAGCATATTGTGTTAAACTAATATGTTTGTCACGAGCATATTGTGTTAAGCTAATATGTTCATCACAAGCATATTGTATTAAACTAATATGTT